>CM060845.1:119402500-120002500 GCA_030762175.1 Metallyticus violacea | reverse complement strand
GTGTTTCACAGGCCTTTGTTGCATGTCAGCTCCAGATTTCTTGATGTATGGACATCTTTGGTGTAGCTCTGGTGGGTACTTGAACTTTTGAATCAAATTGACCTTTGTGGGGATCTTTAAGTTCATAACTTTCAACTTCATATTTCTTTATATAAATTATTTCCCATATTCCTAGTTTCACTGGTCTCTGCACAAATATTATTTATTGCATATATAAGTCTAGGTCATATTACCACTACATTGTCAACAGCTTTGTAAGTACAATAATTATTTGTTGATTTGTTTTATTTACAGACTCTCTTTAACATTTCAGGTCATTAGCATCCCATGGCATGATACGACAGACAAATTTGCTCAGAGGTCACCTTTTTCTTGCTTCAGGTAATCTACGACATGGGATCAACAGCTTTAGTTCCCTTTCAAAGAAAGTCATACTAGGATTGGGGGGGATGAACCAGCGATTTTGGGTTTAAGAGGCAAGTATGGTTATCACTACACCACCAGGACTGATCCAAAAATATCAGTAATGTGTTTTCCATTTCTATGTTATGTTTGTTCTCCCAAAAGTGATATGCAACTGCCAATTTGTCTGCCAATTGTATTTGATGTTCATTGTTCACCTCCTTCTTAGTTTATTAGTCAGATATTAGCAGAAAAGGGATTAGTGAAGGAGGAGTTCCCAACACAATGGTGGAAGCTCCAGGCATGATTTAAACTTTTTGTTGCAATTTTTAAAATTACAGTGGAATTTTTTTTCCTCTGTAGGTAACACATATTCAGCATCCTCCGTAGGTAACACATATTCAGCGCTGTTATAATTATATCATGTAAAAGCTATTCAAGTGTTTTTGATTTTGTGTTAATATACAATTTTGTCAACATAATTGTTTTTCCATGCAGTTGTTGGGCCATTTTTCTTGACTGGCTTCTCACTTAACTCATTCATTTTCTCTTTCATGCCATTATGATTTCTTATTCTTCTCTTAGTGCCTGTAATATGTGAAATTATTTGCATTGTGTTGCATTGACTTGGACACAAATAAGTATTTCTGCAAGAGTAAATTTTTTCCCTTGTTAGCAGTAGTCTCAAATCCAAAAGTGCTTACTAGTACCAAGCTTCACTGTTTTTATGAAACTGATTTATTAATATTGTCTTAACCTTGAGTCTAAGGAATTCAACTGCATCATATAGTCTTGCTATTTTGGGTCAGCTCTAGCATGAACACTATCTGCCTTGCAATTGTTGTTTTGCCACCTTATTTTGTAGTTTAGTATTATACATGATCATATAGTCAGAGTACTGCATTATATGTGTCCATGGGCTTGCTCTGAATATTTATTCACAGAGATTTTCTTTACTTGCATTTGTGTTCTTTTTGCCCTCTTGTAATTATATTGATATGTATGCTTTTCATTGCTGGTAGTGATTCATGTATTTTTATGATAAATGTTAGATATGTTGTGACTTTGTACGTATTTTTGGGAAGTTGTCTACTGTACATCGTATATTTTTCTTGGCCTGTATGACTGCTTTATTAGTACCAGTTGCCCAAAGTTTGCATATTTGTATGTTCTTTTCTCATACAGATATTATTTCTTTTCTGTCTATGGGTTTCAGTCTGGTTATGTTGGTGTTTATATTTGCTAACATTACCATGTGTATACAACTTTTATGAATCATTTGTTATTGTCTGTTTATGCTGCTACTTGCTTATATGAGTTAACATCTTTGCTCTTTTGCGATTTTTCTTTGTATTGCTTATTTCATTTAAATACCACATTGTTTTGCTCTTTAGAGTTGTTCTATTTTCTATCTTACATTCATAATGGCTAGAAGAAAATCTAGGCAGGATTCTAATATTAAGCGTTTTCCAATTTTGGAACAGAGTTCAGTAGCAGCTACTGTTACCAACAATGATATTTCTTCAATGCTGCCTAGTGATCACACAAAGCATCTGCAGCTGTTACCATTTTGCCTGCAGCTCATCCCTTCTTCTAACTTCTTACTTTGATAATATTTCTAATGTAATGGCATCAGATTTGTGTGCACCACTTTAACTAAGTCGCTATAGCCAATGGGTGGACTATCAATTAGAAACAACAATTTTTTTCCTTGTTAACTTGGAGGCACAACTTTCTTGTGGTTTTATACTTTTCCCCATTGCCATCCTGTATATAATTGGGAATTGTTGAGTTCATCTTTTATGTATGCATATCACATGGCCAATCCAAAAGAATTATTAGAGATTAAGCTTGGACAAAGAATTCAAATGGAGTCTGAACTAAAGTTGAACTTTAGCCTGGCTGAAGATGGGAACTAAATGTTCTGGAAACTGATTCCATACATTCATGAAAAGTAAGTGAAGCTCTAAGAGTGCGTAGTTCAACTGAATCATACAATGATATCAATTAAAAAGAAATTATTTCACAGCAAGTTAATGAAATCAAACAATCCAGCATTATAAAAGAATCTCAATCGCCACGAGCTTCTCCTGTAGTCCTAGTTTAAAAAGGATGAATTTATAAGATTTTGATTATACAAAACTAAATGCAGGTACTGTCACATTATTTCTGTTACCCCTCATTGATAATCTTTTGAGTTATTTAGGAAAAGAAAAATGGTTTGCTTCATTGGATTTGTCAATTTATTTCCAAGTGTTAAATTTCAGTACTTTGTCACAGACAATTTGAATTTGAACACCTCTGATTTGAACTAGCCAATGCTCCCTGTGTTTTCAGTTATGTTGCAGAGAAACTTTTGGAAGATAAAAGGCATTAGCATATTTAGATAATATGTTTTTGGGAAGTTATTTGAAGAATTGCTAGAGAATATTGAAACCCTTTTTCAGAGATTAGGGATTCATAATTTTAAGTTGAAACCAGCTAAGTGTTTTTTTGTATGGAAAAAATCAAATTACAAGGTTTCAAGGTTTCTCGAGATGGTATTTCTCCAGATATTGCACAACCATTGACTCAACTAAAAGAATCAAGAATTTTTGTTGGGCACTGATCAACAACAGCTTTTCAAACTTTGAAAGACTTTTTAGTTACTGCTCCAGTTATACTCATTACACTCCAGGGGCATGCACTGAATTACAAACTGATGCCAGTGGTCTGGGGTGCTGGTTGCATATTGTTGCAAAAAGTATCACCTGTGTATTCAGAATATTATCTAAATGTGAGCGAAATTATAATGTACCAGAATTAGAACTGTTAATTTTTGGATTATTCCATTTCCGAACTATGGTCCATGGGTCTAAAGTGCTTATTTATCTGATCATTCCCTATCTTACCTTAATAACCTGAAAGATGTGACAAGATATTTAGCTTGTTGGAGTCTTAAACTAAAAGAATTTTATTATAATATTTGTTATAAATCTGGAAAGAAACATCACAATGCAGACACATTGTCCCATTTTCCTATATTACATCCAGGAGAACATCAAGTTAAGCAGCTAGATGAGTTAATTACTTGTCTTCTATCCAGTAGAGGTTGCCAAAAAACAAAAAGTAGACCCAACTTTGCTGCCAATAATTAACGCTCTTAAATGATCCTGCTACTGCCCCTCCTAAAGTACAGCGCGAAGCTTGTATCTATGTTTTTAAGTCTAATGTGATATACAGAAAAAATGCTGGTTCATCAGGTCAGTTGCATTTATTTTCCATTCCTGAACTTTTGAAGCATGAGATTTTGTCATCCTGTCATGATGACGCATTATCTGGCCATCTTGGTCTTTCTAAAACTTTTCATAAAATCAAATTGATATTCTATGGGATTATGATGAAAAAAATAGAGCATTTTGTATGTACATGTCCTAGTTGTCAATCCAGGAAAGGCCCTAAGAATTTGAAACCTGCTAGTTTATTATAACCTATTCCTGTCCATTCATTGGTGAGTGTTGGGGTATTGATCTTCTTGGATCCCTTTACCATTCTAATAGTGGTTACAAGCATATCATTGACGCTACAGAATATGCATTTCACTGGGTTCAGACAGCCACTTTTACTTCAGTCACCATTTCTCATGTTGCTAAATTAATTTGACATAGAATTCTTTGCAGGCATGGGACACCTGCTATGCTATTATCCAATTGTGGATCAGTGTTTCTTACTGAAGTAACCCAAGGGTTATTAAAATCATTGTTTATTTCCTGTCACTTCACTAATGCTTATAATCCATCTTGTAATGGGTTAACTGAATGTTTTAACCAAATCCTTCTCAACATGTTCAGTCATTTTGTAGATTCCAATCAAAAGAATTGGGCTGCTATTTAGCCTTATGTAGTATTTTCTTACAATTCTTCTGTTCAATAGACCACAAAATACTTCCCATTCTTTTTGTCGTGAACCATCATTACCTAATCAGTCCAGTTGCAATCAACTTATAATGACATATTTGTTAGGAAAACTCTCCAGGAAATTTGGAGAGCTCATGAGATTGCCATCAATGAACAAGAAATGAAACAAAAATTTTGCTATGATGCAAAACATAAAGATGTTACCTTTACTGTTTGGCAACATGTTAAAGTGTTTACTCCTATTTGCAGGAAGGGTAAATACATAAACTGCCTCATACATATTTAGGCCCATTTGAAGTCATAGCACAAATTATCTGTAACATATATTGTTTTTCGACCAAATTTGCCTCATGCTCAACAACAATCTGTACATGCATCGTGACTTTATCCATATTATGACCTTGTTGGCTCTTATAGACTGTGATGATTTGTATTAAATAATAAAATTTTATTTCAATACTTCATTTGTAATCTAGTGTCTTATTTCAGTTTTGCTATCTAGGACATTACCTATATAGATGTGGGGTTATGTTTTTTTTTTAATTCAAATTGATAACTGTGTGATGATGTAATTATGGTATTGGCAATTACCTCTTCCGGGTGGTTATGTCATCACTGAAGATGCTTGAAGTACTGATATATTGTTAAAGTATGCAGTTTGCATTTCAGTTCCCTAAATAGGATATGCAGTCCCTAAGGAATGAGGACGATATTTTTATGTACTGGGAACTCTTTAATGTGGCCACAATGTTCTGGAAGCAGTTCAAAGGAGTACAGGATGGAGTGTTTGCTAGGCAATTTTGCTACAAGCTCGTCTGTGCAGCAGCTCCAAGATAGTCGAGATTTTGGTATGTATGTTGTTTTAAATGTGTTTGTTTCACATTAAATTGGCATTAGGTTATGAAGTACATGCCAATGAAGACAGATTGATGCAGATTGAGGATTTGAAAATTTATTTCATTATATGAGTTAGTCTCAGCATAGCTCAACATAGTTGCTATTTTTTTTTTAGATTATGCTCAGTATAGTTATAAAATGCACCTGTCAGGATGATGATGGAAACAGATAAAGATTGGCCATATCATTTTAATGATATTTTAATACATGGCCAGGGTTCATGATGATTTTTTTTTGTCCTGTGATATTATAACCATTTTACAGCTAGGTGCACTGCGATGTCACAAGAGTGAGAACTATACTGGTTAGAAACAAAACAAGATTACAGAAAATAATAAAAAGAAATATAGAAAGAGATGATAAAATAGGGAAGAAAGATAAAGAGAGATGATAGAAAAGAAAGAAACAGTAGTCATTATTGACAATTTTTTTTAACTTCTGGTAGGTGATGTAGTTTGTTTGCAAGTCGATATAGAAACTTGCGAATGTATAGTTAATGTCCGGACATTACTTTTATGTACTAGTATGGCTTTTGGTGTAATATTAATGTATTTTTTTGTGTATGTCGTATGTGTATATACACATTTTATGTTGTTAATTTTTATGGGGCCCCATATAGGTAAAAAGAGATCTTAAGATGTATCTTTTTATAATTTATGTCATATGAGTCACATTATTATACATGTCAGATATAATACACCTTCAGTGCAGGAGTTCTGGGGTTCTATTCCGATAAGGACCGTCCTACCTGATTGAAGTTTTTTTCAGGTTTTCTTCAGTCCTTATAAATGGTATATGCTGGGGAGATACCCTAAGCTTAGGCCTGCAATGTTTCCATCCTTAAAAAATATCCTTTACGAATTTATCATTTCATCTTATTTATCATCAGTGTCCACTGCCTGTTGCCTCTGTAGTAAAAACAGACATTAAACACTAATTTTTTTTGCCTAATATGTGATATAAAATAAATCTCCATGAAAAAACCATGTACTATTCGGATAACTACTGTAAGTTCTGTAATATTTTTGTTTTGTTAGGACTTCCCATTTTTATTTTGTTTTGTCAGGGTATATAGGTGTAATTTTTTGCTGTAATTATTTTTTTCCTTATGAAGTAAGAGGGTTTATTTTGTTTCATTTATATTTTGTAGACATTTGGCTGGGAATGGGGAGACAGCAAGTTGAGCATCCACTCTATGACAAGTCAAGAAGAGGCATATTCTGTATCTATCTGCATTTCTGCAGTGGCTAGATAGCCACTGATGGTCGTTCAACCCAGCAAATGGTTGTCTCCATATTTACACAAACAAGTAATTTCAAGATCGAAGGTTGTGAGAATAGAGCCCATACTACTGCATCAGTTCATTGCTAAAGACAAACTATTCAGCATGTGCTAAATTTGTGTTATAATTGCATAGTACAAACAAAGTACTTCTACATTATTTTTTAAAAGAAGTGCAAAACAATATATTTATAGGGTATTCACACAATGGACAGTTCAGCTAGTTGGCAGTGAGGGTAGAGTGGTCTGCTTTCAGATACTGGTCCAACCAGTATTAATTTCCCTCATTCTCAATGAACTATTCTTTGTGTTCTTTTTTTCCCTCTTGGTTACCATTTTATGAATCTATATTCAAAATTATTAGGTTAGATTATTTTTTGTTTTGTGTGTTCATTCTCCTCAATGCCCTGGTTGGTGAATAGGTGCACTGGGGCAGATGTGGCAACTATAATAATTTTCATTGACAACGAATAACATTGTCGACACATTGTATATGTGGTTATGTCAGCCATGACTGTTGGAGTGGAGTAGATTTTTAAAAGATAAAGAAGTGCATCTAGACTGGAAATGCTTGGAGTTTTCAGTCAATTCAGTGTAAGAAGACAGACAGAGATCTCGTGTCATCCAGAAGCTGTCCCCAGCTTGCAAGGCAGATAATGTAAATTAACAGAAGAACAAGTGGTAATTTCAAATAATTAATTGTTAACGATCAGTGCTGAACATGAGTTTTGATTTGTGAAGTATTCCAGGGCATCTCACAAGTTTCCCCTGGTTTATTTGCCTTTAAGTTTTCTTGTTCAGTATGTTGAGTAGGAGCCATGTTAAACCTTCCTCTCAGATTATTAGTTAGATATTTGTAGAAAAGGATTAGTGTAGCTGACATTTAGTTTGTAGCAAGTTTCCAAAGGAACAGTTTTCATAAAATTCCTTTGCTGCCATATTTTCATATTATAGACTACTTATATAAATAGGTACATCATCTATAACAGAGCATTTCCAATGAACTGCTGCTGTAAAGATTATGAAAACAAAACTAGGTATAGAAACATAGGTCATGATCATGGTTCAACAGATTATATGTGTCGATGGAATCATTGGAAGGTGTAATATAAGCACAATGAAGTAAAAGTTCGCAATATTTATTTTTCCATTAAGCCCAATGTTTATACTCTCCACTGATACTATTTCCAGCTCTTAAAAAAAGCCATGTGCATTTAATTTTTAGATCACTTTATATATATTTGCAAATATTATAGAAATTTAATGAAACTTCTGAGGTTACCAGCCATGTCAGATCAATGAAAATCGATCTTTTGGCCATCCTGAACTCATTTATCAGGAATTCATCACACAGAAAAAAATGTTTCTACTCATAAAGCATAGTAAGACCAGGTATGGTTAATTACACTTTAAAAATAAAACAGTTTCCCATTAAAAATATGATACTTTCCCAGTATGCAGAAGTTCTTGATGAAGGCTACAGAGTTCAGGATTGCCAAAAGCTTGATTTTTATTAATCTGCTGCAGCTGATAACCTAAGAGGCTTTAAGTAATCAACTCTAGAAAACTTCATATATTAGAGAAATATTAACAAATGAGGGAATGGATCACATCCAACATTACTTGTAATAATAAACTGTGCTTCTATACCAAATGTTATATCTCTCAGAGGTATAAGAGAGAAATTCTTGTTTTTCTGTAAAATTAGTTATCCAGAATTTTAATTTGAACGAACTTCTATAGATTTTTCCCCAAAATAAAATAACAGTTACAATAACTATTAATAATTTATATTGGTGAAATCATGATGGACAATATGTTGAATTTGAAATTGCATGACCCACAACCTTAAACAAGCCATGTTGCCTATTACCTCAATTATGTATGCTGTAGCTCTTGTCAAACCAATTAAGTGTTCTACACTGTCATAGTTCACTCTCACATCTGCTTTCACCTAATACACACATGCATTTTTATTTACAGTTAAGGCGGTTCATCTGTGCAACAGTATGCGTTAATTACAGTAGGTATGTAAAATGACATATGGAAAAATAAATTAAATGAAAATACCAAAGATATATCCAGGAAAACGTATACTAGGCAACGTTACTTTTCATATGTATATTGATTAACGTCTATAGAATGTTTTTTTATGTACTCTTACAAAATAGAAAAGCACTGTCCGAGCTGTACAAAAGATAGTATAAAATCTCTTAAATGGTATACAGGTGTTCTTGCAGAAGGACATAATTTCCAAAATTATTATAATTATGGCAAGATGTAAAATTATTCGTTCTCATGTTCAACCAACATGTCAGAAAACTTTTTCTGGCAACTTCAGTTGTCGCATTACACTGTTGCAGTTAACGAGCTCCTGCTAAATAAACAAAATTATCAACGAAAAAGCATAGAATTTGCATCGGGCTAACCTGGAAGACTTTAATTCAAACAAGAAATGTATACTACATACAAGTAACAGCTTTGCACATTAACTTACACCGCAATAAGATAACGTTGGAGCTCAGCTCACTCAAATTTCACTTGACTCAGGCTGAAAGTAATTCAATGCTGCTGCTGCTGCTTGTTGTTGTTGTTGTTAGCTTGAAGAACCCGAGGGGTTAGCCAGAAGCGAGCGAAAGCGGAGACAGCCGAAGGTAGTGGCATTGCTATTAGATATATAATAATGCTATGGGATCAACGGTGCAATAACGTAGGTGGTTATAACATCATGCTACGTTTGTAAAGATAGAATAGTGGTTCGAATAACCCCATCCCAAGTTCTTTTTCCCCCGCCGGAGTTGAAGGAGATTTGCCACAATTACAATTATTTATTCGCTGAATTAGTTGCGAATTGGAATAAGAGTAGACACAGACACAATAATTTATTCGCTAAACCACTGGGTCCACCGGTTTCTAGGATTTGCCCGTGAAAATGCAGCATGTGCAGGGACATTTCTGTTAGATAATGTTGGTTAAACTGGTTGTCAAAAGAAGCTTGGCAAAAACTAAAGGAAATATGGAGGGAGAATGTGAAAATAGAATCCATGCCATAAATATTGACAAATATAGAAAACTTGTAAGAACATACATCGATTTGGTAAGTTGTGCTAGATTTTAAATGAGACAATGGATTCTGACTTTTAAATTGATTTATAATTAATTTGTTTAACAGTGCTTTATTACGTAGTTTGCCGGAATTGTTAAAATCTTACATGACATTAATAGGAACCACGTTCATGCACAAAAATTCAATAAAATGTATATGCATTTATGCCATTAAAACTTAAAATATACACAAAAATATGTAGTAGTGGTTTAGTTTCTAAAGCTTTCAGTTAAGCATTTAGAGAGACGTACATTGTCATACAATTACCGCAGTATCACTCAATATACATTTACAAAGAAAATGTCTACATCTACATAAATAATTATGAAAAAGAACACCTAGAACAAGTTAAACAACAAAAACAGACATGGCACTTAATCATACAAATTTTACTTAATGTTTACAGATGCATTGATATAAATCATTGGAGTGTTTTTAACTCAGTATAATATTGCCACTCATATATTCCTTTACAGAATAATAGGCCTTTTTACCTTGGTATTGTATAAGAACAGATTTAAAGGAATTATCATAGTTCATTAAGGCTTTTATGCTGGAGGAAAAACATTGTGTACTAAAATGCATTCATAATAAATGCCTTTTTGAGGCATGAAAGTGTTAAAGCTAGTTGATGTAGATTTGCTTTTTGTCTAGTATTCTTGTCATGTATATTTTCATTTTGAACAAATTTTTGTTTATTTCTTATATAAAGGTTCATGAGGGATAAAATATATTCACAAGGAAATTTCAAATTGCCTAAAGAGGTTTCTGCACGAATGTCTATATGTGTACCAGCAATTATTTGTATGACTTTTTTCTGTAATAGGAAGATACATTCACTTTTAACTGAATTTCCCCAAAATATTAGACCGTGCTTCATTATTGATTTGAAATAAGCTAAATAAAGTAGTTTTAAAGTCTTAATTGACTCCAACATTACTAATGCATGCATTGCATAGCATGCACTGCTAAGTTTAGGTATGATAAGATTGATGTTATCTTTCCAATTCAGATGTTTATCAATTTTTAAAACAAGGAATTTAATATATTTGGTTTGTAGAAGTACACTGTTATAATATCCTATCTGTAATTGTGGATCTGGAGATCTGTGAGTGATGAATTGCAGAACATTTGTTTTATCTATATTTAGAGACAATTTGTTTGCTTTGAACCATACATACATTGAACTCAGAACCAGATTTAGTTTAATGGCATAATCATTGAGGCTCATTCCATTTGTCAATATGCTTGTGTCATCTGCAAATAGAACAGCATTTCCTACATATATAAATGATCTCTGATTTCTTATATATGTATATATAAAAAAGAAGTGGACCCAGAACAGATCCTTGAGGCAATCCATGGTTAATCATTCCCCATTCTGATGCATTGTTTTTATTTTTAAAGGGACAATTTATCACTACTTTTTGTTTCCTTTTGAAGGTAGAGTATAAACCATTTTAAATATTGGTTTTTTTATTCCATAGAAAGTTAATTTATCTATCAGAATTTCATGTTGACATAATCCAAAGCCTTTGCTAAGCCACAATATTCCTCCTACAAGTGCTCTTTCATTAAATGCAGTTAAAATTTCATAGTGAGTTTATAGATTGCATTTTCTGCTGAAATGCCTTTCCTAAAGCCAAACTGATCACTAACTAGAATATTGTTACTTTCAAGGTAATGGTAAAGCCTATTGTACATTACTTTCTCAAACACCTTAGAAAAAGTAGGTAAAAAAGCTATAGGTGTATAATTAGAGACATTTGTCTTTTCTCCCTTTTTGAACAGAAGCTTTATATTGAATATTTTAGCTCTCAGGAAATGCACCCAATGTTAAAGATTCATTACACAAGTGACTAAGAGGGGTACTAACTTCCTTTGCACAGGCCTTTATGACTTTGCTGTTGATCTCATCATAGCCAGAAGAGTTTTTTGTTTTAGTTTTCTAATGATATTACTCATTTCTATTAAAATCAGTTCTGGTGGTGTAGTGGTAACCATAGTTGCCATCTAAACCCAAGGTTGCGGGTTCAAACCCAGCCAGGATCGATGGATATTTTTCGGGCGTAAAAATCATAAGTATGGATTCCTTTGGAAGGAAAGTAAAGCCGTAGGTCCCTTGTCGTACATTTACTGCACGAAAAAGAACCTCAAACCTGAAAGAAGAGGCCTCTGAGCAAAATTTGTCGGCCATTTCATGCCCTAAATAGATTGGGACGATGATGACCTGAGGTGTTAAAGAGAGTCCTTAAATAAGCAAATCAAAATCATTTCTACAAGGTTTGAATGATGATATTTTGACTGAGAATTGATAATTGCAAAAATTTTAACATATTCTTTTAAGTAAATTAAAATTTTTTGTTGTATTAATAACACATTTGCTATGTCTGCAGGGTGTTGAATCTCTTGATTGTTAATGCTTAAGATTATTGCATCTGGTTGCAAATTTTTACCTGTTTCTTGTTTTATTATATTCTAAGTTGTTTTTATTTTGTTTTTTGATTGACTGATAAGTGTTTGATAATGGAGGCCTTTTGCGCTTTTATGACTTTCCTAAGTATCTTACAATATTTTTGAAAATATATTTTTAATTTAGGGTCGTAACTGAATTATTGCTCATTATATAATTGTCTTATATGTTGACAAGATTTTTTAATTCCTTGGGTTAACCATTCCCTGCTCATATTATAACTTTTTTTATTTTTTAAAGGAAAATATGCTTCAAAATGCAATTTAAAAATTTGTAAAAAAAATTGCTGAATTTACTTTTAATACCATTTGCACTGAAAACACTATTCCATGATTCTTGTTGAAGTGTCTCTCCATTTTACTGAGGTCTGCATCACTAATATCTATATATTTTATATATCTATAACATTCTTTGAGTTTTATTATAGAATCCTTTTTCACTATTACTAGAACATAATGGTCAGAGAGACCTTTGATCAATGAGACACAGAATATGATGACAGTTTCTGAATTTATTAATATATTATCTATTGCTATGCTAGAGTTTTTATAATCCTGGTGGGAAATTTAATTGTATGCACTATATTATATGCAATAAGAGGGGAATTAATTGATTCATTATTGTAGGTCCTGGTGGTGTAGTGGTTACCATACTAATCTCCTAAATCCAAGATCGCGGGTTTGATCGCGGCCAGGACCAATGAATTTTTTGGGCATAAAAATCCTAAGTATGGCCTCCTTTGGAAGGAAAGTAAAGCCATGAGTCCCGCGTTGTACATTTATGGCATGATAAAGAACCTCAAGCCTGTGAAAGAAGAGGCTTCTGAGCAAAATTTAAAGGCTGTTTCACGCCCAGATTTGAATGGGACGCCGATGACCTGAGATGTTAAAGAGCATCCATAAATAAACCAAATAAAAAAAAAATTATTCATTGTAACATTTGGCATTAAGTAATCAATATTTATGTCCCCACATATTATTATTTCATGCTTAGGCTTAAATAAAAAGTTTAAGATATTTTCAAGTTTCATCAAGAAAAGTTTCAAAGTTTCATCAAGAAAGTTTCTTAACAGTGAGCGATAAATGGCAATTACTATTATTTTTGTATTTTTGCTATCCAGTTGGATTGTACATAATTCATTGTCCTGTTCTGAATTAAATTTTGATATATCTAATGCTCTATATGGTACATCCAATGTAACATGAATGCAAACTCCTCCATTATTTAGTTTTTTCTTGAAGTTCCTACTCCCAAACGACAATTATGATAATTCCTGTTGTTTGAAATGATGTTCAGATAGGCAGATAATAAATGGTTTTATATCATCACAAGTTAAGGTGTTCAATAATTCATCTGTTTTACTTTTCAGTCCTCTAATATTTTGATGAAATATATAAAGGTTATTTATTGCTTGCTGAATATTCTTCAATTTTACTTTATTTTCTGTGCAATCATTATCATCGATATGATTGCATTTGAATTAACATTAACAGCTATTAAGTTTGTCTTGATAAATTTCTGGCCTGGATCAGGTGTCTTTATCCTAAAAAATAGGGCCTTGAACTATTGATAACAATAGGAATCATGTGGTGTGGTGGTAGTACTAATAGTTGTTCTTGTTCTTAGATCCTGTGTAAGTGGAAATCAAAGATATTGAACTAGTCATACAGCATTCAGACACAAGTGACAAACGAATACACTTGAAACTTCCGTATATGCACTTCACTTTTAAACTGCCCTTCCGTGTAGGTGAGCCAATTTTAAACTTACATAATATATCAACAGTAGAGTAGGTGAATATTACTTAGCAATAAACCCGGGTCCTCTGGTTTGTAGGATTCAGTTAGATCTAGGCCAGTGTGTGTGTTTATGTATATGAATTGATTAGAAATTCCTTTTATGTAGACTATTGTATTTATTCGGTTTGTACTTATAAAAAGGAAGCCAGCCTGTTATTCTAAGTGAAGTTAAAAAGTTTTACTTGTGAGATGTGCATAGTGAAGTTTCAATTATGTACAGATAGTTTCATTTTTAAGTAATTAAAGTTATCAGCATCAAAGCTGATAATGAGTATATTTATACTTTCCAATCAGAGTAATAATATTGAACCTCTTAAATAAAGGTCTACATGATTGTCAGGCACCAACTTTACAGAGGATTCTTATGCCCTGTTTTGCAATAGGAACACTTTCTTATTGTGTATACAATTGTCCCTAAAACTAACCAATATCTAAAAATGGGATGAAAATGTGTATATTACACAAATATTAAGGCATTTTGATTCACAAAATTATCCAAACTTCTCAAAGAAAAAACAGTCAGAGCTGATTTCAGGAAACTGTATTCTGTGTGTTTCTTCCAGTATAGTTCTACAATTCTTGGTCCAAAAAATATTTGGCATGAGGAACTTTCATTATGGTGTAATTAGTGTAATTAATATTTATTTCTAGTCCCTGCTTGTTTATAATTCTGAATTGAATGAAACTTGTTTTGTTAAAATTTAATGAAAGCTTATTACCTTTGAGCCTAATATTTAGATCTTCATATGCCTTTGTGGCTAAGTTTTATATTGAGCATATGACTACCCATGAATAAGTACACTAGTATCATCTACAAAAATAGGTTATGTCTTAGATTTGTTACTTAGACAGAAAGAGCATAGGGCCCAATATTGAGGCTTGTAAAACACAAAGATTAGCGATTCCAGCTGTTGATTCACAATTGTTAACAATAGTTTTTTTTATTATTAGATACAAATTAAATCAATTTAACGTAGAACACACCATGGAACTTTTGTATTAGTAGTTTATATCAAAAGTCTTGGCCAAGCCACAAAATCCCACAGGAAATTTATGTGGCTATACATAATTAAAAATAACCTTGTATCAGCAAAGTACTTTTTAAATTCTTGCTCAGGTCATCTTTTCTTTTGCAGTTGGTCACCATCAGCTGTTTTAGACTTTGGAGTTTACATTCCTTTTCTGTTCTTCGTAAGATGTGTGTATAGCACAAACTTACATGACGATTAAAAAACATACACACAGGCTATCACTTGTCAACTGTGATTATTTTGTTTGGCAGTACAGCATAGGACCTTTCCAGAATTTCTGGTACTTCCATATATGTTCATATCCTGGATTTTTGGAAATAAGTTTTGAAATTTTTCTTTAACAACTTCATAAATATTGCCAGAAGTTGTTTCATAATGTTGTCTTAAAATCATTTGTTGACTTGCACATTTTGGTACTACTTGCTTTCAGTGAGGAAATGAGTGAAATGTGTGGCTATGGAACTAAGATGTCTTTAAAAATATCATTAAGAAAGAAAAAAATCCATAAATGATCCTCATTTATCATCACAATAAATGGCATTTGAAGCAATGGGCTGATCACCTAACCTTCTGATATCTGTAGGTGCTAAGTGTAACTAAATTCAAATGGTCTATTGGGACCCTAAGGCATAAGTCTTGTAAGCCAATAATGATGATGAAATTAAGATTAACCTCCATTTCTGAGTCTGAGAGAATCTTTAACACATTTATAATTTCGAGTAACGGCGGTTCGGTGAGCAAAGATGGGAGAGATTCTCCTGAAATGTGTCTTACTTTTATGTAAGTAAATGGAGTTTGATGTAAAAAACATGAATATCTAAGTTTAGGATATATTACCACTTCATTGTCAACAGCTTCACAAATACTATTTATAATTGTTTCTAACTGTACAGTGTAGTTGATTGCAGCAAGCAGTCATGCACCCCAGTGAGTTGAAATGGTTTTGGAGAAGGGATATATCTGGTGCTATTGACTTAAAGACCTGTCGACTATGAGGTGATTTCAGAACCACTTTTTTATAGTAGATATATATATATATATATATATATATATATATATATATATATATATATGTATCATATAGGAATGTTACTTTTAAAGCTTTACCAGCCTTGATTATGTAGCTAGCACCATCATTCACAAAAAAGGGCACTTTGCCATAGTAAATTTGGTGAATTAATAAAAATTTGTGCAATTGTTGAGCTGTATCAATTTTTCCCACAGGAAGCAGAAAAAAAAGTAGATGGTTGATTTTTAAGAGAACCAAAAATAAAATTTGCACTATATCATCCATCGCAAACTTTTGTTTCATCAATTGATAAAAAACAAAGTTTGCCTTAATGTGATGTGATTCTGAAATTTTTCTGTAGTTTTATTGTGACACTGCTTTATATAATTTAGCAGAGTGGATTTATTAGACATAATGAATTTATGTAGAGCTAGGTTATTAGTCTCCATACTCCATAGTCTACTAGGAAGATTTTATACAATTTATGGAGAAAAGTAAGAGAAATGGTTACCAGTAACTGAACATTCACCAAAATTTCAGGACAATTTTTCTCAGATTTCATTTTTAATATTTCCTTTTATTTATTTATTTTTTGTTTGTTCATTTAAGGACGCTCTTTAACATCTGAGGTTATCAGCGTCCCATTCTATTCAGGGCATGAAACATCCGACAAATTTTGCTCAGAGGCCTCTTCTTTCAGGCTTCGAGGTTCTTTATTGTGCCGTAAATGTACAACACGGGACTCATGGCTTTACTTTCCTTCTGAAGGAAACCATACTTCGGATTTTTATGCCTGAAAAACTCCATCCTCGAACCTGTGACCTTGGGTTTAGAAACATTTCCTTGTGTTTACTGGAGCTCTAAAAATATTGAGTCACTTGGAATATATTACTATTTGTTTTATCACAATGCTTGGCAATAAAGCACTATTCCATCCTCTTGAAAACTGCATAGACTTGTACTTGATTTTATTTTAGGCATCATCATCTCTAAAGAGAACAAATTTCACAAATTTGAGAGATGGCAATTGATATGGAGGTTTGGAATTGCAGCAGATGTTTATGTTTTTCTCTTCCTAACAGTACTTGCTTAACACTAGAATGCAGAAGGGGTCACAATGATCCTTGACTAATTTTATTGTTGAACAGTTTCCTCAGGTATTCATATTTTTCCACTAAAATCATGAATTTGACTTATTTTCATCCTCTTTATGATGTTACTTTTGGATATAAAAATATTTTATCTTTTCATTCATTTTTGATGTCCGATCCATAAAACGGCATAAAATTGTGAGTTCATTAGTTCCAGCAAACAGTCAGAAATATGGAATTTAAAAGTAATTTCAAATTGTAAATTGTATTTTCTAAGTTGATAGTGGTTTCTGTGGCAGAAACATTTTGGAAAAGAATTTTATTCAGAAAATCAGACCAATTAATGACTGACAGGACACGCGGTAAATTCATTCAATAATAGAGGCAGAACAATTGGAAGTTATGAAATAATATGATTTTATCAATTGGTGCGGAGGGGAGATGACATTTGAAATTAGTCTACAAGAAAACAAATAAATGAAGTAGAATGAACTAGTTCCTGAATTACTTTAGTTTTCGTTTCCTTCCTTGATAGCAACAGCGTGTTTTATTTCAGTTACAACTCTATAGCAAAATTAAGAAAAGATGAGAAATGGTGTATAAATAGACACCCAATAGAGGTATTGAAAATATTTCATTATTTGGGGATGTAATTTACGAGTAATGGAAGGTGGGAGGTTTAGTCTAAATGTGCACAAGTTAAAGGTAAATTAGCTATGAAAGCTCTCAGAATAAGTTTGTATAAAGTTCCCACATTGCCAATTAAATAGCTAGAAAACCTATATGAGGCTGTGGTTGAGTCAAAGATGATGTATAGAGTAGAAACTTGGGGAGTGTCAAATGGGTGAACAAAGGTTGATATAGTACATAGAATGTTTTCAAGGGAAGTTCTGGGGTTACCTAAAAGTTCACCAAGGGGTGCGAGTTTGGCAGAACTAGGAAGAGTAGGAAGGAAAGATATAATAGCAGAGAGAATCTTGAAATATTGGCACAGATGTTTGAAATTAGATAATAACAATGTATTAAAAGAATGTCTTACATACCAAAGAGATGTACTGGGAAGAGAGTGTTGCTTTGGGGAGGTGAGGAAACTAATAGAAGAAAGTGGAATGGAAGATGTATGGTGATTGGGTGAAAGTAATGTCTGTGGATTTTGGAAAGAAGTGAGAGACAGAGGGTACAAGATAAAGAGTAGCAAGAGATTTGGGTTAGCTTAGAAGATAAAAGTTCTTTATATTTATATAAAGTAGTTAAAAGAAATTGGGGACGGGAGAAATAGATAGACTGTTGTAATCATCTGAAGATGAGAGCGAATGCTCTTGAAACATGTTCTGAAGAATTAATCAGTTAGTGAAGTTTTAGTGTCACCTAATACTGACTCAGTTGTATATGTAACAACTTCACTGTTCCTAACTTCTTTTAAGATTACAATGTTGTAATCAATTTGGAAGAATAGGTCTAGCATGAATGTGTATAGGGATATTATTTCTAAATGGATTAAGAATAATTTTTAAAAAAAGATGCAATATGTGTGGGAAAGTGGATAATGTGTTCCATTGTATAATTGAATGTGAAATGGTAAAAAGGTGGAAGGATAGTATCTGGAATGAAAAATGGGACAAACTACAACAAGATATAGTGCAGATGAGTGTAGAGAAAATAAACAAGATTGGGGAATTGTCAGGAAAAGTAGTGTAGGAGAAGTATAAGGAAGGAGTTTGAGGGCACATATAGTTGTGAAAATGGTAATTTATTTTAGGGGTTATTTACCATACATTAATGTATAGGAGAACCTTAGTTTTGGTAATGCTAAATTTTTAGGTATTTTGTTTGTTTATGTACATTAATTTGTAATGTTGTTTGCTGAAATAAATTCATTCATTCAACTATAACACTGTTTGTGAAAGACACGTTTCTAGGTTATGTTTTTGCTTTTGAAGTCAGTCTTATCAGTATTAAGATAAATTATTTTAAATGTAGGCAATAAGCTAAAAGTGGAATCTTGCTTTACTAAACTGTCAGTAGAAAGAATTCTATCTTATAATAAAACTTTTTAAACAGCATTTAGAACAAAAGAAAATTGTCTTGAAGAACAGAAATTAACATTTTGAGTGAATCTTATTGTATCTATTGATTCATAAATTGCAGCATGTTTCTTTTGGTTTATGAGTAAATAAAGGATGAGCAGTTTGGTAGGTTCAAACTACATGACACTGCCAATCTCACCACAGATTTGCTCGGACTGTTCACACACATTACTTATTGCTGTAACCTATTAAACTCTATATAAATTATACATTAACAGCTTTATAAATAAAGAATGAAAAATGTATGCTGAAGTGACAGTTCTCAGCATTGCAGTAGAAGAATGTAAAGATTCTGGAAAGTGAAGGATTGGCATTTGTTGGTTAGGGCATTCTTGTACATCAAGAAACTTCTATTCCTGTACTGACTACAGGAGCATGCTACCATTATAAGACTATCAGTTGTGCACAGTGTTTCGTTGCCCAGGTTTTTGTCTTAACACATAAATTTTGTCCAGAACTTTTTGCCGATGTCACCATGCACACCATTTAACTTCAGTAGTCTTAACCAGTGCAACAGAATTTTCTAGTAATACCTGAGTCCTGAATACATTCAATGGTTGAGTGGTAAAGAGCCAAAATTTATCTTGATGCAAACTAGTTTTCCTTCAATTTTATTGCTCTGTCTTCTTAAATTCACAACAGATATCAACAGATATTGAAAATTTTCACAATAGTAAAAATAAGCATAAAAGTGCTCCATCATGTTCTTATTGGTTCCAGAAGCAAAGGAACACCAGGGGCCATGGATTTGAAATGTGGTCTGCATGAAGGATACTTTACAAATGCCTTTTTAGTATGTGAAATAGGTGCATTCACCTGTTAAAAGTATGACCTCAATTCTTCTGCCCTCAATGTAGATCATGTGCCAGACAAGTACATACATCATTTTTGGATGGAAGCTCTTGATTGAAAATGTTATTTTAAATAAGCTTATTTACAAAGTTTCACTTTTGGCATTTTTCTATAAAACTAAAAAGCTACATAAGCCATTGTTCAATTTTCCAGTCTAACTAGGGTTGCCAGCTGTCCCATATTTCATGCATAACATTTTGCATCCAGTTTTATAAAGGTATTGTCCTGTAGAGCATGAGCTTGTATATTTTTTGAAGTTTCATATAAAAATGAAAACTCATTTTACATAGCTCCCTCTAGCTCAATTATAATATCTGTATAACAGTATATCGATCGACTATCAAAGATACTAGTGTTAATTCTTGTTGTTTCAGTCAGAAGTAGGGTTTAGCAGCATCTAGTGGTCATTTTCAAGTTCAGCATCTGAAGCGGAGAGGTGGAATCAGAACTAAATAAGCAGAAGTTGCAATTGCATGTTAATCTGTTCTATTTGCTAATTTCAATATTAAGCTATCTATATTAATCACTGAAATCAGGCATAAAAATGTTCGATTCTGAAGAAAATATTCTTAAATCAACTCTAAAAAAAATGGTTAAACAAATAACATTGTACCAAACATTTTGGGAATTGTCTTACACGAGAGTTAAACCCATGATAGCAAACTGCTATAAGGTAAGTACATAGTTTGTGCATGAGAGTTTTCTGTAGCTCATGGAGGGGAATATGATCTGAAACAGCATGCCAGAAGTGAAAATCATGGAACTAATATAAAGGCACAATCCATTACAACAAATTTAACTTCATATTTTTCTAGCCAGACAAGCTCAAATCGCCATCAGGATATTGTTACTGCTGCCGAATTAACTTTTGTGTTCCACACTTTTAAGCTAGTTTAAGTTATGCCAGTATAGATTGTTCTAATAAATTAATGTCCCATGTTT
The DNA here is from genome assembly GCA_030762175.1 of Metallyticus violacea. Taxonomy (NCBI): domain Eukaryota; kingdom Metazoa; phylum Arthropoda; class Insecta; order Mantodea; family Metallyticidae; genus Metallyticus; species Metallyticus violacea. The sequence continues at coordinate 119,981,634 of CM060845.1, read as the reverse complement.
TTAAAAGCTCCAAGATTGCTGGTGGTATTTCTTATGGCAGAGTAATTTAGTACAAGATGTGTTCAGGCCAAAGTGTTTGAAAGATGTTGTCTCCAAGCTTGTTTCCAAAGACTGCTTCTTCTCAATTGCAACCCATGGAAGCAATAAAAGAAATCATAAAATGTTTGCTCAATGTGTGAGATATTTCACAATGGCATGGCATGGCATGGAAAAAAAAGAGACTTATAAAAATGCAAATGAGACAGCAAGGGCAATACATGAATGCATTCTAAAGATTATGACTTAAAATGATTAAATGTGGATAAAATAACAAGATACATAGCATATAATGCCAATGTGAATTATGGAAAACAATTCTGTTATCAAGAGCTCCAGAATTCACAGAGAAAGATACACAGTCAAATTGCTCTGCTCACATTGTTCAAAATACCATGAAGTGCGCCATTGACTACCTAGACATAGATGTTGAAACAGCAGTAATGAAAATTTACAATCATTTTTCAATGCTTCAATGCCTGTTAAGCATCGGGAAGAACTTAAACACTATTTTAAATTTGTGGATATCGAATGGATTCTTTGACACGTGACAGTTAGCTGGCTATGTTTGGAACCTGCATGGACAGATTAATGTGCAACTGGCCTGCTATCAAAAACTACTTGAAATCTATTAGAGAAGACTGCTCCAGAATTTTACAGACATATTTTCATGCAGAGAATGATATAAGATGCCTGCTTGAGATCCACCTTCTTTTCTTGGACAATGCAGCAAAATTTTTTTTTGAATGCATCAAAATTTTGAAAAGAGACAGTCTCTGTTATTGAAAGTTATGATACAATGTACTTGCTGAAGAAAAAATTACAGTAAGAAGATAAATTCTTCAGAATTGCTGCACAGAATACCATGAAAACTTTTTCAACACAAAAAATGAAACTGGAGGAGAGTTTTATAGCATTCTATGACAAAGCTCTCCAATATCTTGAGAAACCCTTTAATTTCTCGGATGGCAATATTGCATAAAAACTGCAGATTTTCAACTTGAACATAACATTTTCTTTCCGTGAAGATGCTGTTGAGAGTCTGCAGTTAGTGGAGGTCATCAGTATGGAAGAATTGTATGAAGAATTGTGCATGATTAGAAACATCCATTCAAAAATTTTGGGTAGTGTATCACATAGTGGAAGGAAGTGTTTTCAGAATATAATGGAGAACAAAAACTCAAGGAACTTGAAAAACTTGTGTCATTTGTGCAAAGTGTTCCAGGCTCTAAATCATTTACTGTTTTGTTTGATTTCAAACAAATGGCAGATACAAGAAAAACATGTTCAGTGTCACTAATAAAAAGTAAGCTTATCATTTCAATTAATATGAACATATTATGCAAAGATTTTTACAACACAATAAAATTGGTTACTCAAATTCCAAGTACACTTAAAAAAAATGAGTTTGGCCTTCTTTAAATTGATGGACTCTGTCAGTATGCATTTAAATTGTGCTTGAATTGTAATTATTTCTAACTAAGGAAAACAATCTGTGATTATAATAATCGTAATAGAAGTATGTCATATTCTTGCAAAATATTAACTATTATTCCACTTAGTTCATTTAAGATCTGTTGCTGTCCCTTATTATTGTCAAATGTCCCTTATTTTTAAGCTAGTGCCCCTTAAATAATAAGCCCTAAGGTGGCAACCCCTTACTGAAGCACAAATGTCCACATAAGATTTCGGCATCCAGCTATAGGCCCCACCCACATCCTACTTGCTTTAAGCATATATATAGATCACAAAACAATCCTCACTCATTCTACTTTTCTACTGCATCAATCTCGGGCATGTGTCAGCATGGTACCGTTGCATAACTTATACTACAATGGTCTAATATCTAATACAGGACTATATTTTCTCTAAAGAAGGACCATTAAGGACAGTTTCTTTTGATAAAGACATAGAAAAACCAACATTTGAGTCTGTGTGTCATTTGTGGATTCATCAGTATAGTTGGAAAGAAATACAGATATGTCAGTTTGTATCTTCATGCCTTGGAAGTCCATGCACTCTAGCTGCTTCTTATCGCCTTTAACTGGCAATGGAAGATATTAACATTCCTTTCAAGAAAGGTTACTCATTATGTCATCATTTTGTCTCTAACAATATGCATGTAATGCTTGTGTTATTTACTGAGAATGCAAATGGAGACAGTGCTAAAAAGAAAACAGAAGTATACTTGACTCCCTTATTTGCAGCTCAAAAACATATTTTAAAACACAATTTCTCAAAATAACATAATAGCAAGTTTGAAAAACGACCAAATAATGCCATTAAAGCTTAAAAAGACCTAAACCTTGGTAAAATTTTTCCATTTTTGTAACCAACAGTTTGTGTTTTAATTTATATATTTACAGGCATTATGTAGGATGCAAGAAAAAAAAAAAAAGGTGTCAACAGAGTCAGTACACTGCTATTACGAATGCTAATCATTAAGCAAAACAATTTTGAATATTATACTAAACATCAATTGAAAGAAGAGTGATTATAATGCAATATTCTTATTTGTACACTATAGCAAGTGGCATTGATTAAGCTGTGCATAAGGTGTTACAGTATGCAGCAGGTTACTGTGCAGTGTTTTAAACTGTAAAATACAATGAAAGGGAAAGAGCTTAGTGATGAGCTTAAAGAAATAATTATTAATGTCGCCTTGAGGGGTTATTCATACAGAAAATTGGTAAGAATGTCAACAAATCTCATTTAGTTGTAAGTTATATAGTCAGTAAATATAAATATTCTGACACACTAAAAACTCTCAAGGAAAAAACTGCTAAAACAAAGAGATGAACTATTTATTATTTTAAGGTAGATTAAAGTTAAATCTGAAGTTAAGTTCTCTTGAAATTACACTTTTGATGGAAAATGCATCAGGGAATTGTGTGCCCTTTTAGACTGTTTGTTGAGTGTTATGGCAACATAGTTATCATGGCAGAATCTCAGGAAAAAGACCATATGTAAATAGAAAGTATAGGAAACTAAGGTAAACTTTTTATGTCTGGGAAATTTAGGCCACAAGGTCCCCCTATCCATCATCCTTCATCTGTCAGAACAGATCTTCATGTCATGGTACGCAATCATTAAAATTAAAAAAACAACAAAAAAGAGAATAAAAGGCAAGTCTCAAACCATCTGGCATAAGGCTTTTGTCAGATGATACGAAAATAAATATATGTATTTCAGATGGAAAGGAGAGGGTTTGTAGGAAGAAAAGAACAGCCCATGAACATGTAAACACATTCCCCACCATTAAATATGAATGTGGGTTGGTGACAATTTCAGAATGCATGTCTTTGAAGGAATTTGATACATCATATTTTTCATTGATGGTATCATAGATAAATGAGGCTATAATGTCATAGTGGGGGGAAGAAAAATAAATAAAAAAACTGTCAAAGTGCTATAAAAATTCAAGTGTTTGTTGTTTTAGCAAGACAATGACCCCAAGCATACAGCTGAGTTTAGTAAGTTTTGGCAAATTGATAATGTTTGAAACAGTTAAAACACTTGTCTATCCCATGATATCAATCCTGTTAAGCACCTGTGGACAGTAGTGAAGGGAAGAGCTTGTAAAATGAAAGTTTGTCGTAATTTATGACTTTAATTTTTATGTTCTACTTTGCTCTATTTAATGAATAATTGACTATGAGACATAATAAATAATTTTTTCCAAAACAAATCACTCTTTCATTTATAAAATCTAGCTGCATACAGTGATTCACTGTATATAACATGTGGATGATTTGTTGCTTTGTTTTGTGTCCAATTGGATGTGTGTCTGTAGATGTCTTTTAAATAATCATGTGTTTTACATATAGGTAACAAGTTAAAAAACTATATTTGTATTCAATATCCTTGTTTTAGTTTCCCATCCAAAGTGCTACACATTATATAGTTGGGGAGGAGGGGGTGGTAAAAGGCATGAAGAGCAGCATCTTCATTCTGTGCAACTGGCCATCCTAGTGCAAAGAATATATTGGAGACTGTCACTGTATAGCTGAAATATTTGTAACCTATTCTCTTACATGAAATTGAGTTCTCAATTTTTAGAGGCCACTGTCTTTATCACCAGTGTATGTTAGTTTCTGAAAGTAAAAACTCATTTCCATTTTCACTTTTAACCCTTAAAGTAGACCAAGATTTTATTGTTTATCAATGATGAAGGAAGGCCTTGGAGAACTGTATTACATGAAATAGGGTTAATCTCTTTTTTATTTCAGCATTTGTATAGTGCAGCACTGTTCTGGGCAGACAAAGTTGTTTCTCTCAGCAATGGAGAGCCACAGGATGTATACTGGCTTGCACAATGTATGTTTCTCTTGAAGCAATATCACAGAGCAGCACATCTCATAAAGAGCAGAGGCTTGGAAAAAGTAAGTCTAATCACAGCATTGAAACATTTTGTTATAAGTATTTAGTCTAGAAGTTATGTTCTGTCACATTGGGTAGTAATTTGTTAAAAAATTCAGAGAAGCAAGGAGCAAGTAAAAGCCTTCAAAAAAGAACCTATGCAAAATTCTGCATTTATTAATAGCTCCTTATATATGTGGAGAGGGCCATATTTAGGGAAGCTTTTTCTTTAGTCTATTCCTATGTTTCTTATGAATTGTGGAAACAAAAGCAAACAATGTGTAAAGCTGTGAATCTAATCCTTCCATAGTCTATAGGCCAAATTGCATTCTTTTACACAATAAAAAATATGTAATTCTGGGGAGGTTTTGCAAAACTTAACACCTATAAAATGAAACATTTTCAGAAGAGATATCCTGAACAAAACATTGTTTGCACTGTTAATACCAATTTACTGAAAAGAGGATAGTTCAAGTTGACATGTTATACAAATTATTTTATAAATAAATATCATCTTGAAAATAAATAGATTTTCATGAAAGTCAACATGTTCACACTTTTTCAATCACTTTCAAAATACTTTAGCTAAGATTTTTTGTTTAAAATCCTAATGTTGTTTGAAATTTAAATCATATTATGTAGGAAAACAGGAAACAGTTTTGAGAGATTTAAATGTTTCTGTTCTGTAGTAACTATCACTTTAGTTCAATAATTTCTGAATCAACAGAATGAATAGATATTGTTTACTGGAGCACACATTAACACATAGTATTAAGCTTCATCATGATACATGAGATGCAGTATTATATCCATTTTCCTTCTGGCAATTCCAGCACATATCTTTACACAGTCTTCTAGCTTCATCTGAAAACAAGTCAAGGTACTTAATTAATTCTTTAAGTCAGCATTGTCTCTCTCTCTTTTATTAATATGATTTACACATTTAAATTTCATGTCTGTATCAATCTTCTACACTTTACGCACTTAGTATAAGCACTGGTATAAGAGCCTCAACTTCAACTGGACCCTCCATATACTTTATTTATCTGAATATAACATGATCTCGATTTTCCAATGGCTTCTGTAGGATTTTATATTTTTAGGTATTTATGTTGGTCAGATTACAGCCGAAATATTTTATTTATACATTTTGGAATATTTACCTAAAATTACAATATATTTTTAAAATCTCTATATAAGAATGTTTTTGCATTGTTCATGTGGGCAGGCCTATTAATTTATTTAACATGGAAAATTTTCTGAATTCTGTGAAAAGCTGCATCTTTAAACTATATTGCTGTATTTCACTACCAATGCTAATCATCACTTTAACTCCTACTTTTATCATTTCCATTACTGTCTTTCATATCTTGCCATATTATGTCATTCTCAATGCCAACTAAGTGTGAACAAGCAAGTGTCGCTGTCAATCAGAGAAATCTATGATCAGAGCTGTTAGCTACTACATTGTTGTAGTAAGTTGCAATCGTTTTATATGAATGAACTGTGATCTAGTGTGACATTTTTTGTTCTTAATTGCAAGCCTTATAAATTATGTAAAAGCTGGAGAACCAAGCATTGCAATTTTATGAGGCATAGAAACATAGAAAGTTGCAGTCAATTAAAATATTCTAATTTGTATACAGAACATTTATTTCAATCCATTATACCTGAACATTTTATTTAGCAATTCAGTTCTTGTTAATAATAAAAATGATATTGGCTATCATAATGTATTGCAGTACAAATATGAAGCACAAAATTATCCCCATGTTGGCAAACCTTGAAGCATTTTTATTTTTTTTAAAGTGTGAATATAAGATGACTTATAATTTTCAAAATGTAAAATTTAGATAAAAACCTCATCTTATATCCAGGTAAATATACCATATTTACCTGGATGTAAGATATACTGGCCCCTTCATATATTGCAACACATGGGTGTCAGTTATTTTCAAAAGCAGCTTCTTCAAAAATTTTTGAAATTTGGATAATCTCTCAAATATATTCCAGCCTTTACGAATCATGTTCCTATTATACTAATGACAGAGTAATTGTGTCTAGACTTCAGTACTTTTGTCAGTATTTTGGAAGCTGTGGTCAGGAGGAAATTAGCTCTGCACCCAAATGGAGAAATAATGAAGAATCCTTCTTAAAACTGTGCAATTATCTACTATTTTCATGAGAATGGACATGATTATAGAATTTTTGTTTGCAAAGTACAAGAATTACAGAAGAGCCAAAGAACAAAATGTTTTTTTCTTAACACTTTCAAGTTCTTTTCTAAGTTTGTTATGTAGTGGTTTACCACAGATGCACTTTCATTTGACTCATGAATATGAATTTCCACCAAATATGTGCACTGTGTTTTTTTCTTTGTCTCTTTCATTATTTGAAACAAAAGCTTTTTTGCTTTTAGCTTATGTATGCTAAACTCAGCTCTGAATTTGTTATGTTATTTTCTTCTAAATTAGGAGGGCTTTATATTATCAGCAAAAACTCAGCATATGTAGAACAGATATCTGGGTGAGGATATACAATCCAAGATTAACAGGAGTTTAATTTGTAATTTGAGAAGGAAGCAAATGATCTTTGTGAACATTTTCATCACAATATCTTCTCCATGTAAACTTAATATTTAGTTCAGGTGGCAGGCAATGATGTAATTGGAATAGTACATCATACAGGAATAAATAAAAATATGTGGTTATTGTTCTGGCAAAAATTTATAATGATGAAAATACCCATTTCATCTTTATTAGAAATTTAAATTGTTTGTTAGCTGTTTGAAAGTTTTACAATTAGGCTAGAGTTATTATAGCACTATTTTAATTTTAAAATATTGCATTTTATTCCCTATGTTTAAACACTTTTTATTGTTTCTTGAAAACTATGGACAGCTGCCTCTAGAGTTGCTGTGATTTTGTGGCTTGCCCACAAATTGGCAATTGACACTATGCTTTTAGTCTAGTGCCTTAAGAATTATACTGCTGTGATTCATTAATTTAAAATTTTTTCAATCCATTCTCTAATTGGTATATTCATACTAAACTTTTAATGTGGTAGAAATGGAAGAGAGACCATTGAATGATCTTGCTATCATAATAGAAATACTTCAGGGAATATATTGACACAATGTGAAACCACCAGCACTTTGTATTTTAGTGCAGAATATAGATTCCATTCCAGTTTCTATTTCAGAATGCAAAAAAGCATTTAGTTTAATGAATGATATCAGCACTAAGAAAAGAAATAGCATTCTTAAAAAAGAATTGCTAGATTCTTATTCCAAAATATGTTGGGCCACCAGTGTCAGCATTTAATCGCTTGCTGTAAGAGCAATCCTACTGCATTCTGGAAGGAGGTCTGCATGCCGGGATGTTGGATGACTGAGTGACAAGCTGAACGATGTGTGGAAAGATTGGTCACAAATTCCAAGGAAAGGATTCAAGAAGTTAATATTCTAAGTATCAGAATGTCAAGGAAAGTAAAGACAAAGAAGCTCAGTAGCAAGGCTGCACGTACAGTCTTTCACACTGTGTTGTGCCCCCTAGTGATGATCATCTCTGGTATTCCTGCATAGTCCTTCATACAACTAGGGTGGCTCGAAGCAGAACAGTTAATATGAATAATTAAAGAGTGTCTGGCTATACTTGCCAGACACTCATAAATTGGAAAGTAGTTGTTACATTTGGATATTAATGTGTAGCTATATGAGAGCAACCCTAATTATCCCTCCAAAATAAATGTGCAACCAACTTCATTATTTCCATTTATTGTAAGATATACTAGAGGGTGTTGAGGCCAGAGATTGCCTCTGTTCCCTTCTAAAACACTTGAGATGTTAAACATATCTTATGGATTGATAAAATAGTACACTGGGATAATAAACATGAGAGAATATTGAATAGAAAGGACATATATCAAATGTGGGGAGACCAAAGGGTAGGTAATAAACATTCCCTAAGGTTTTGAGGAAAATTGGATAGGAGACATGTACAAAATAAGGAGAGATAAATGGTTTCTTCTAGTTCTATCAAAACATAGGGGAAAATGTGTATGCTTGGATGAAGCAATGGTGTCAGTGGCATATGGTGCATATGACACCTCCCTCCTAAATGAGGAAAAATGCATCAGGTGCCCTTTTTCCACTGTGAGAATACGTGGTCATTTGTCTTTTACAAGTGCATTAAACATCTAAACTTTCATTTGTTTGGATCTACATACTTCATCACATTACTAGGATACATTTCAAAACACACTACATTATTATCATATTATTTGGATACATTTTCTAATACACCACATCATCATATTACTTGGATATGTTTTCTAGCACACTACATCAGGATTATTTTACTTGGATACATTTTTTCTAATACATTATTAATTGAATATGTTTTGTTGTTTGATCACATTTTCATGGTACATTATTAATTGAATACATTTTATTGCTTGATGTCATATTATTATTGTGAAGCTTCAGTACATTATTTATGCATTACATCAGCATTTTTATTTGCAGCTACAGGTGTTTTAATGCTTGCCAGTTGGTTTGTTCTTAGGGTTTAAGAGTACTAGCTCGGTAGTTTGTGCAGGATCTTGTGCCAGGCAAGAGCTATGCCTTGATGTTATGACTGCAATATCTTCATCTAAACTATGTACCTTACTCTTTATCTTATTCTTCATAATAATGGTGGTGCAAGGGGTAATTATCCTTACACCATTTGATAACATTTGGACTGCCTTGCAACATGGAAAGCAACAGCACAAATTACAGAATAGCATAAGATAATGCAGAGAAGGTATTTGTTTTAGCCGAGTGAAGCAGTTTCCATTATTAATCATCAATGAGTTTCTCTACTGCTTCTATCTATGGCCTGCATACCTCAAATCATCAATGTGTCTCATAATATTTTGAAGAGGGTAATGCTGCAACTGTTTGAAATTTATCATTCCTTCTCCAGTTTCACAGCAGTCAAATTCTAAATCTAATGCAGATACAATGTACTTATTAGAATTATTTATTATAATGGAGCTTTGGGGCAATAATGAGTACCTTGCTAATGTACCCTTTATAAATGTCTCCTAATCGTGCTTTTCCTACTCCTCAATTTGAACATCTCATGCATCTTGGTTAGGGCATATACTGTCAATGTTTCCCTTTCTGGGGCCACAAATTATCCTTTATTGTTTAATTTGGTTCATAGAGTTTCCTTCAACTTATAATTTTTTGGTTACAACTTTGAGATATCGCTCTGATAGGTTGTAATAACTCTGGCTCACAATCATCATGTAAATGTGTTAGTTATATGGGAAGTGTTTGCCTACATATTAAACTAGTTTCACCAACTTTGTTACATTTGTTTATTACGTCAACCCTTAACCGTGCATTATGTCGTTTCTCAGTATCCGTCAAAAGAAATTCACTTGTTGGCAAAATAAATAGTATAGTATAGTAGTCTTGTCTACATGTATTGGCATGGGAACTACATGATACATTTATATTTAAGATGACTGGTTAAGTGTAGGCAAATTGTATATATTAGCAAATTTTGCCTCACAAACACTTGTAGGTCCAAGATCTTTAGGATTAAATGTTGATGTGCCAGACTCAGGACAATAGGTAAAGATAATTCATTTGGAATTAATGAGTGGCTCTCCTTTAGGGATTTCATGATTTGAGAGGGCAATATTATGCAAAGCTGTATTATGCCCTTCTTTGCATTTAAACTGCATTCATTAGCATTTCATAATACTCCTTAACATTCCTTGTAGCATGATCTTCCAATTTTGTTGGGAGCGATATGACTTCATAAACTTTTCTTAAAACTTCATCACTTTGCTTTATGTGTTTTGCGAGCTTTGTTAAACTGGCTGAGAGGGTCTTTTCATTCTTATTCACATTTTTATTGTGTTATTCAAAGTATATTGAGTTGACTTGACAACCATCATTTGCTTCTTAGCTAACTTCAAAAAGATCTAATTGTTTCTTTTCTAACTGATTTATTCTATATGTATAGTAGGTCACATCTAAAGTACCAAAAAGAACCTTACTAAACTTCTATAAAATGTATTTGATCTCTTTTCCTTCTATTCTTTGACCTTTTTCCTCTGTGGCTGTTTTATTAATTCCCTATATTGATCCAGTTGCTTAATGTTTGTTTTTGCATATTTTATGGTCTCTGTCCTTGTAGTTACTTGCATTCACATGCTTGTTATAAAATTCATTTCCTACCCTAATATATCTTTTAAGTCTATTCAAATTTTTGTTAACCTTGGTTAGATTGACGTTAAGTTATCAAGTTCCATTCTGTGTTAAACAATTGTGCTTCTCCTACTGTGGAAATAGAGACCTGGAGACTAAGAATGCTTCTCTATAGTAATATCTATTATAGCACAATGGTCAACATTATTGTAAATAAGAACAGTAGCCTTTCGAATGCCATCTCTGCAATTAAACAAACAATGGCTTGAGTCTATTGCAAAGCACTTTTATAGTCTTGTTTCTTTTTATTCTTATTTCCACATTTACTCCTTGAACACGTATTATTTCATATGGCCCAAACCATTGAGATGACAACTTCTTAGATCGCCCTCTTCTTACACTTTCATCAAAGAGTAAAATCTTATCTCCTATCAAGAAATAATAATCATTTATAGCTCTGTTGTACTGATTTTTAGATTTTTCTTACTGATTTTTACATTTTCTCTAGCTTTAGCATGGTAACTCTGAAGTCTGGATTTCAGTTCCTGGATATAGCTTTCATAATTGTAACAGATTGTTTTTGTAATAATCCTGGGATATTAGCCGTTCTTCCAAACATTAGTTTATGCTGTGCAAATCCTGTAGATGTATGCACACAAAGGTTCCCTTATTGAAGACATTTGTCCAAATCTGTCTGCTCTTCCAATATAAAAATACCTAGATGATTTGCTCTAAGGCACTGTTGGTCTGCGGCTGATACGCTGTGGTGTTTATCTGTTGAATTTTAAGCAACTTACCCATTTTCTTAAAAAAATTCACTAATGAAATTGGATCCTAGGTCTGTAAGAACTATTTGTAAAATACTAAACTTAAGTACAATTAACTGTACGAAAACATGAGCTATCATCTCAGTGTTCTGCTATGCTATTGCACGTGCAGGAGTATATTTTGAAAATTAAATATAGTGAACTTTTGTAACTGTGATGTCTAATATCAACATTTAAAAAAGTTGAGTATAAATTGTAACATATACATCACTAAGATAATAAAATAAAATGAATAGATAATAAAAAGGAAGAATAGTTTCTGGAGCCATCACTCCCATCATCTAGAAACTAGTCTTCCTTTTTATTCAAGTCTTAGTGATGTATATGTTACAATTTCGACTCAACTTTTTTAAATGTTTATATTTTGAAAGTATATCTTGGAATATCAAATATATATAATTTCCTTATTTATTTGGGGGTTGTGGCCTTCCTATGTCTAGGGGGCATTTCTCAAGAACTACATCTTGAGTAAATGTTATCTCTAGTGGCATTTTTGTTTTCTGCTGTGTAATTTTGTTTTTCTGACATATTTCATATTTACGTATATAATCCTTGGTGTCCCTCTTCATATTGGGCCAGCTTGCATATCTCTTTATTCGCTCTATTGATCTATGCATACCTAAATGTCCTCCTAAGGGATGTTCATGCATTTCTTTTATAATTTTTAATCTATTGCCCAGTTTGACTTTGGATTCTTGGATTTCACCTTTAAGGTGACTGGGCTCTGCTGTACATATTCTACTCGGCATGTCAGCATTTGTATTACATTATAGGGTGCAGAAGGAATGGCTCCAACCATTTCACCTTCTGAAGAAGCAAACTTTGGATCCAGCGGACTTTGGTCCTGGTTACGTTTTGCAACTGGGTGTTAAAGCATCATGGTGAAAATGCACACTTTTTTACTTAGTGCTATTTGCCGATGAAGTTACTTTCACTAGAGATGGACACATACTGAACCACAGAAACAACCACATGCTCTTGTTTGAGACACATGGTCAGCACAGTTTTAATGTGAACATGTGGGCTGGCAGAGTTGGCGGCCATTTAATTGGTCTACTTTCTTCCTCTGCAGCTAAAACGGCAGGTGCACCTTCAGTTTTTGATGAACATACTGCCTATATTCCTGGAAGATGTCTGTCTAGAAATACATCAAATGCGGTCCCAGCATGACAGGGCTCCTCCGCATTTTAATCTGAATGTGAGACAGCATCTGAACAATGCTTTTCCTGATCACTGGATTGGAAGAGGTGGTTTAGTAGCCTGGCCACCTTGCTCCTCTGACATCAGCCCCATAGATTTCTTTTAATGTAGACAAGTGTTTCTTGTTCAAAACACCAGTTGCCTCTAATGAAGAATTACTGGCGAGGATATTACCTGCCAGTGATGAAATTTGTGGCACTTCAGGAATCTTTAAAAGAGTACAAGACTCTTTTGTGCACAGACATAAACTCTGCAGGGATGCTGGCAGTCACCATTTTCAACAATTCTTGTAATTGTTTTCTAAGTGACACTCAAATCCTTAAAAAAAGAAAAGTGTCACTATGCTATTAATTGTGAAGATAGATTTTCTTTACTATATTTGATTTTTCATACTTTGTAGAAGTGTAAAATGGGAATTGCATTTCTATTATCATTTATTCATTTTTTAACACCTTTACTCAATCTGAAAGCAAAACCTGTCTTATTCCATCAACATACCTAGTAATTGCATCTTTTACCCTTTTACAAGTAGGGAAACTGTTTTCATTAATTATAAGTTTCTGTTTTATTTAAATTCTCCTTTCAAACATTTGCAAGTACAGTACACACTGCTGACTAAAAGATAAACAGTAACATTATAATCACATCAATGTGGGGTCATATTTCATACAATTGCTATACTAGAACCGCAGAATTAATTTTAAGCAACAGAAACCAAAACCTAATTTTTAGCAACAGTGTAAACAAAAATAAATATAAATAAAAATAAATACTGCACTCATCGAGATTTAAACTCATGTCATTAATCTTGTGCTCATTTCCAGCTCCATAGACCTAGGCACTGAGCTATGGAGCAACAGCACCTTATTCTAATTGCTTACTCCCCATATTGTATTTTATTCCATTAGAGGGAAATTAAAGCCTTCAGAATTTATGATTATCTTCCCTCTGCATCCCTTTAAATTTGTGAGATGGAATTTAAAACATACTGTATAACTGAAACATACCATTAGGACTTGTTTCTGAACTTTGTGAGCTAAACTTACTTGATCAGTAAACCATTCCATTAACCAGGTTGATATAGGAAGAATGTCTGGACTTTATGAAAGCGATTAATGGCAGCAGTGATGGTGATCTTTGTATTCTTATGTGTACATAAAACATAAGGATTTTTTTTATATATTATGATATATTCCATCTAGAGACTGCTGTAAATGGAACTATGATAAATATTTATTCAGTAATATATTTCTTGCCAAACTTTTTTCCACATATTTTATCAAATATTGCCACATTTTTTTGCGTAAAAGTCTTTGAGATGTGAAGTTACTAAAATTTTGATGAAAGTGCATTATATTAATCAAGATGCATGTAGTTAATGTTACAATGATTAAAGCTTCAGCAAACTAACAAATATAGTCTCCATAATATTGTGTTGGATTAAACAATTTTTTATATTGTTTTTTGATAAAGTGCAATATATTAATCATGGTACATATTCTTAATCTTACAGTGATATAAACTTCAGTGAACTAACAAATATATACTTGCCTTAATATTTTGTAAGATTAAACAATTTTTTATATTGTTTTAATTACTATTACTTTATGTCATTTATCATAATATTCTTATTAGTATAACTTCTTCCCGCCATTCTTAGCAACTTACTTTCAAATCTTAGTAATTGTACTCTTGGCCATAAGATTACAGCTTTTAATTATTAGCAGGTATGCAGAGCTAACAATGAAAATATGAGAGTAGTTTGAAAATTACCAACATAATGAGTTAATTATTCATAAATGGCAGTTATATAACATTTTGACACATTCTCTTAAGGGCATTTGTGCAATAATACTGACAAAGAGCTATAATGTGTAAATAAGTGTTGTATGAAAAATACTGATTATTGTGCAGTAATTAATATATGGTGAAAAAGGAGATGAAAACATTAGAAATTCATGCCGACATGAGAAAAACCCAAGAGACTGCACCATCATGTTTAACTGTATTTGAGTGAACAATGGCGTTTGCATGAAGTTGCAAGCATTTGGATTGTGACTCTCATAGTAGATGACTGTAATTTGCCTCAAATTATTAAAGAAGCTTAATTTTCAAGCAGATTTAACCAAATGGTATTAGAGGATCACTGATCAAAATCAGTATTTTTTGCCAATACTGATTCAGTTTTCTGGGATTCTTAAGAGATCCTGCTGATGATTCCCTTCCCATTGGTGCCATCTTAAAACAACTTTTTGTTCAAAGAATAACCGTGTTTATATCTTGGGTAATATGCTAATTTAAAAGCATGTGAGACCAAAACTATCTGAAGAATAGGAAGAAAAGTGATAAAGTGTATTTTACAAGTAAAACCATCTTTCTTTCCATTAAGATTGCATTTCAGGATCAAGCCAAACCATTTCCAGAAGCATATTTTACTTCACAAGTAAAAGGCAAAGTTGACAAAGTTGCTTGGTGGGAAATCAATGAAAAGAAGTGAAACATTATTTGTTTTATTTATAGAAATATGCTGCAAATTACATATGCGTTGAACTAAAAATAGACCTAAAGTTTTGGTACAGAGATATTGCTATGTTGGAGAAGGATAGTTAACCAAGTTAGACATTAAGTGCTCAAAGGCCTGCACAGAAGAAAATATGCCAATAAATATTAAAATGTTGCTGCATATATTACAATAGTATTTGGATCAAGTGGTGAAAATTAAAGAATTTTTTGCATGCTACAGAGACTAGAGCTATTAAGAAATCAGAGTTGGCAAATTTTGACCAAAGAATGTTCTAACTATTTTAACCTCTTATCGGGAGAGCTTCGATCAACTTCATCAGCATTATAAATATCCTCTAGCAAATATGTGGTTGCTAAATCATCTTTCATTCATGAGTATGCCACTTTTGTGGAGCTTCATTCATTTTGCCACTTATTTGTTTTGTACTCTCCCTGAATTGATAAAAGTCACTGGTATTACTAAAAAATTGACTAGTCAATGATTTTGCAAAACATTGTCCTCATTTATACAACAACAGACCATTAATTAATGTATTTTTAGCCCATTTTTCTTCAGAACAATAGTACACAGCAATGTCTACTTCATACCCTGCTGTATACTTTTTCTTTCTTCCTGTTATCATTATATATTATTTCTACATATGTGAACAATTTGGCTAATCTTGGTAAATGCATCATATTCCGATGATAAAACCCTGCTAT
Organism: Metallyticus violacea; assembly: GCA_030762175.1. Lineage (NCBI taxonomy): Eukaryota > Metazoa > Arthropoda > Insecta > Mantodea > Metallyticidae > Metallyticus > Metallyticus violacea. Next base: position 119,965,779 of record CM060845.1, on the reverse strand, counting down.
TTCTTGCAAATATCGTATTAGATTGGAACAGGATCATGGCAGAACAATCAAATAACCATTTACAAATACTTATTAAGTATTACTTTGACACCAAATGTGCAAAAAACTAAAACATTTGTGTTTCACTATCACAATAATTGGCATGAAAATCAAGACATGTTTTAATTAATGGAGAAGCAATAGAACAGGTTAATCATATAAATTTCTTGGGAACCATTTTTGATGATAGTGAACTTTCAAGCTCCATGTAGACTGTATTTGTAGCAAAGTGGGCACATGTATATATTTATTAAGTAAATTATCACAATATTTAAATTCATTTAGTCAAAATTTAGTATATTATGCTTTAATCTATTCATATTTTTGTTATGCAGTTGAGGTTTGGGGAAGTATATGTGGTATAAATATGAATAAAAGATGTGTGTATATATATATATAAGATAGATAGGAGAGTATCATGTGGAAGTATTTTAAGGAATCTAAAATGTTAACTATTATATCATTATATGGTATAAAGTGGTTCTGTTTGTTATAAACGGTCCTGGTGGTGTAGTGGTTACCATACTTGCCTCCTAAACCCAAGATCGTGGGTTTGAACCCGACCAGGACCGATGGATTTTTTCGGGCGTAAAAATCCTAAGTATGGCTTCTTTCGGAAGGGAAGTAAAGCTGTGGGTCCTGTGTTGTACATTTACGGCATGAAAAAGAACTTCAAGCCTGAAAGAGAGGTCTCTGAGCAAAATTTGTCGGCTGTTTCACGCCCTGAGTTGAATGGGACGCTGATGACCTGAGCTGTTAAAGAGCATCCATAAATATATCAATCAAAAAAAAATTGTTATAAACAATGAATGTGACAAGATCCTGAACAAGAACTGCTACAGTTATAGCTCTCGAACTCAGAACCATAATTATTGTGTAAATGTAAACAAAATACTACTGAAGAGATCCAAGAGTTATTGGTAAAATGTTGTTTATTGAACTGCCATTAACAATAAAGTCAGAATTGAAAAAAAATTTTGATAGATAAATATATGTGTAGGATAAAAATAACTGAAACTCAAGTGTAGAATCTATGGTCTGCAATAAAATTTCATGTGCATTGAAACACTTGTTGATTTTCTTCTCCTGTTTAAAAAAAATTGAAAAAACAAAAGTGCTTATCGCACACTTTTTGGCTATTTACTTCTTACCTCCTTTCTCAACTTTCAGACCTGATTTTACTTTAAGGAAAATAGCTGTTGCTTTTCCATTTTTAATTTGTCCAACAAGTTCACATGCTTTCTCAGAGATAATATTTGAAAGAATGAACCACACTATAGCCTGATCACATTGTATTCATAGATAGCATCCACTTTCAGATCTGTGTATGAAATTATAAAGATGGATGGTTGATTTAAAAGGTGGTACTCTTGCTCAGCCAATTGCATGCTTTCTTACATTTTGGCACTGACTGATATACATAAGATACTAGAAATATCTTAATATTTTTAAAGTACTAACGGATATTCAATGGCAACCACTACATAACATTGTTATAACAACATAAAACTGTCCCAACTGATTAAAAAATTTTATTATAAAAATAAGGCCTTTTTATAGCTAGTGTTCATTATTACCAAAAATTATGCTATACTGATTTGTTGTACTGAAAGTTTTTAAGTAGTAAAATGTTAATATAGCAAGGATCAAAAATAATTTTGTTAAACTAAAAATTGTCATTGTTTCTGGATTGGTTAAGATAGCATTTAATTCTGTATGAATATTGTGCAGTATTAAATGCTTTAAAATAAAAAAAAGATTTTTTGATTATATACAACCCAATAGAATCTTCATTTCACTTTAAATGATTTTGCCATTACTTATGATAGTAAATATCTTAATTCATTTTGGTCTTTTATGCAAGAATCTAATTCATTTGCATTTTCAGACAGATCATCTGTGCCATTACCTTGCTGTGAAGTGCCTTTTGGAAGCAAAGGAATTATCTGAAGCATTACAAGTTCTTATAGAGGTGGAACAGGAAGGAACTTTATTCCCTGCTATGACCAGTTATGATTCTTCATCTTTCAATGACAACTTAAACAGTATAAAGGTAGCTGAATGCATTAGTCCTTAGAATTAGGGATGGATAAAAAAGAACTTCATTATCAATCCAAAGAAAAACTACATGCATTTTATTAGCTGAATTTTTCAGAAAGAGATATCTTGTTTCTTTTCTCTTAAATTACACAGAAGCAATGAAAAATGTTTCTAGAATTTAATATTTTAATTTATGGATGTATGAGTACATGCATCATAAGTTAACTCAGTTTTTTTTACATTTCTGGAGTAGCAGCACATCTGAAACAACTCTTGAAAACATAAAAAGAATGGAGGCATTTGTAGATTTTTGTTTTTGAATGGTGTTTAATGCCCATTTTTACTACTGAGGCACCACAGATGGTGAACACTGGTGATACATGAAATGAAATGATATATTGGGAAAGGATTTTTTAAGGAAGGAAACGTTCCAGGCCTAAGTTTAGGGTACCTCCCCAGCATTTACCAGTTATGAGGACTGAGGAAAACCTGGAAAAAACCTCAGTCAGGGAGGACGGTCCTGGTGGGATTCGAACCCCAGACCTCCTGCTCACGAGTCTGCATCTTAACGACCTTAGCCACCCGTGGCAGTTTTGCAGATTGGTATGATTTTTGCAAAATCAAATATTTTTACTAGCATTCTTGAAATATAAAATGTGAATCAGCATTGTTCTTTCAGCTGCACAAACATGCTTATAGTCTAGAACTGCCATTTTATTTGGTAGTTGCCAATGTTATTAGTTGCAGCAAACATAATATCAGATTAATCAATCTAGATGTTCAAATAGAATGTAATTTAATCAGAAGATTCCTATATTCTTAATTATCTAATAAGTCAATTTGATAATATTATTCTCCACTTACTGTTTAATTATGCAAAACTAGTTTCACAGGCTTTTGCCTGCATCCTCAGTTGCAAGTCGACAGTCGGATTCGTTGTTAGTTAGCTGGACTTGGTGTAGATCTCATGGACATTTTATGAACTTCTGGATTAATTTGTCTTCTATTGGGATCTCAAAGTTCATAAGCTTATCCTCATAATTTTTTATATAAATTTTTTCCCATATTCCCAGCTCCACGGGCTGATCTACGAATTTCAATATTTTCACTCCCATTTCTATATCATGTTTATCTCTCCAACAGCGATATGCAGCCATTGATTTCTCTATCCAATTGTACCAGATATTTCTCCAGTGTTTCTTCAGCCTGATTCCAATGCTTCTTTTTGTTTTGTCAATATATACTTTGTTACATTCTGAACAATTGATTTGATATATTCCTGGATTCTTTTCCTCAGGTATTCTATCATTGTCACCAGAATTAAGCAGATTTTTTAGGCTAAACTTGTTCACTGGGGACAAAGTAATCCCAAACTCTCTAAGTATTTTTTGGAATTTTTTGGTGGCCCAAGGATGATAAGTGAATTTCATGTGGATGTTAGATTCTTTTATTGCTGTCACTGTTGTAACCTGCTTTAACTTCTTCTTTTGTTTGAATTTCTTGATTTTCTTATTTACAATTTCTTGGTCATACCCATTGAATTTTGCTGTTTGTATAATATGATAGCACTCTTTGCTGTATTCAAACTCACTCATAGGTTTGTTAATGGGTCTATGTACTAAGCTATTGAGAACTGCATGTTTATGTGCTGTGGGATAGAATCCACTTGCTTTTTCCAGCATACCAAAATGCAAACTTCCAACATCCCTTCGGAAATGGTTACTGTCTGTGAAACTAAGCAACAAGCAGAATGAGGAAGTATGTTTCAGTCAGAATTTCTTATGTGCAGAAAGGCACATAACTAAAGCCTTCCCATTATATTTAAGGTCTGGTACAGATATGTGAATGATGTTTTTGCCATTGTGCAAACATTGTACACAGAAATTGCTCTCATACTCTTAAATTTACAAGAAACAACAATAAAATTTACTATGGAAATTGAAACTAACAATACTTTACCATTCTTAGATTTGAAGATAATACAAAATAATAACAAATTAGAATTTGGCATATACAGAAAAGATACACACACCAATAATTACATAAAAGCTAAAGGTTTCAACCCTAAACCTCACAAAGAAGCAGCATTCAATAGTATGGATTTATAGGTTGATTAATGTACCATTTAAAAAAGAAGAATATGAGAATGAATTCTCCCATATAATACACAAAGCAAAAGTTTAGTAAACAAATGATAGGTCAAAAAATAAAAAGATTCAGAGGAAAAAAGAAAGTAAAACAAATCGCCACACTCAGCAATTTATATAAAGAAAATAGTTATTAAAAGTTCAAGTACCACCCTTACATCAATCACAAATTTCAAAAAATATTCAAACAATACATCGTGGCTTTGGCACCCATAAATGGATACAGTGTAGGCAAATTACTGAATCTAAACAAAATTGAATCCAGATCAAAAGAAGATAGTTTGGCATATATAGGATCAACTGTAAGGAGTGTGATAAAGTATATATAGGCAAGACCAAAAGAAGCTTGGGTATTAGATTGAAAGAGCACTAGAGAAACATCAGATACAAACATATAGAAAATTGGCAGTAGTAGCACATTTCTGGAATGAAAATCATGAAATAGAAAAAGATATAATAATGCTAAGAGCAGTTCAGCACCCAAAGGAACTTAGTATATGGAAAAAGATTTATATAAAAAAATATGAACATAGATTTATGAATTTTGATATACCAGAAGCAGACAACATATTGTACGGTTCATCAACAGACCACCAAAGTGCACACAGCCAATTATACATCCTACTTGAAGAGATCTGTTAGTCGCCAATTGGTTGACAATGTGAGCAAGTGACTCAGAAAATTAGTCCCAAATTACTTTTTAGTATAAAAAAAAAGTTTTAATGTGAAGAGGGTCTAATATATTCACATGATTTTAGAAGTTGGACTTTTAATTCTACAAGGTTTATATTTTAACTTCATTTTGAAAAATAACATACTGTTTTTTTCATATCCTTTATAGTTGTAGAGAAATGCATTTTTTAGAAAGGTATTTAAAGTAAAACACTTCATTAAGATAAAAACTACTAAGAAAAATGAAAAAAATGTATCTTTCAATTAGGAATACATTTATTATGTCATTTTTCAACATAATCTCACACCTTTGTTTCAGCATTTTTATTCCATCAGAAAAAAATATTTTTGGTTGTGTCTTCAACCAGGAATGCACTGTTACTTTGAACTCATATCACTTTGAAATCATTGTTCCCTCAAATCATCCTTCAGAGGTCCATACACCCAGTAATCTGAAGGTGCAAGATCAGGGTCATATGGGAGATGCTGTAAGATCTGAAATCTTAATCTCCAAATGACATCAAAAGTTACAACGGCAATGTGGGGGCATGTGTTTTCATGAGGTATAAGAATATCTCTAGAACAATGTGATGGCTCCGTATTGCTGGCTTCAGCTTGTTCTCAATCATTATGCTTTATCAAGCACTATTCACTGTTTCATGCATTTGTTGATAGTACTCCAAAATTAGCCCATTCATATTCCAGAAGAAAGTAAAAAGTACCTTTCCCGCAGAGGGTTGAGACTTGAACGATTTTCTGACTGGAGAAGTCATATGAGTGTTGCCATTCTGAAGACTGCCTTTTGCTTACTTGCTCATATACACCCAGGTTTTGTCCCCGTGATGAAATGTACCAGGAAGTCGTCTCCTTCCTGGTTATTTTGCGTGAAAAAGGATGTGGAAGTTTGAACATGCATTATCTTGCACTTATGTATTCAACTTGTTTACACTAAATTACACTTACATAAAACTAAGACATGTTTCGGGAGCACTCACTCCCATCTTCAGTTGTTGACCGCCTGACAGTAAGTAGAATTTAGTGTAAACAAGTTGAATGCATTAGTGTAGAATATATTACCACTCTATTGTCCACAGTTTCTTAATACAATTTACTTAATGCATTATCTTGTGTTTATTAGTGAACATGCTAAGCACCCATGATGCACACCTTTTGCAGTACTTGAGAACCTCTTCGTAACAATGATATGAGCAGATTTGATACTCATTTCCCTGGCTAAAACTTCTAAAGACATATGGCAGTTCCTTTGATTCATGGCGTCAGTGCGTCCCAGGTTCTCATCAGTAATGGCTATGCTGGGATGACAAGAGCATTGCTCATCCACTTTTAAATGCTTCTATCCATTTGTACATTCTTTGCTCACTAATACAGCTATCTCTATACTTTTTCAATATCCTTACATGAATTTTTAGAATTTTATACCCTCTAAGCATAAAAATCTTATAACTGCTTGTCGCTGCAGGTGCACAAAGATATAACTGCCGTCATTTTGTTTCAACTGTCTTTTCATTCAACAGGCATTACTCTTGGCACTAGTTTGAAATGCCTGGAGTGTTCACATGATGTAATTCAATGAATTGCTTTTAGCATTATACTACAGGGGGTTTCTAAAATAATTTTTTAAAAATTATTATGTAAAATTTTTTTATGTAGCTTTTCTTCTTTGTTGGTTCATCTACATTCTCTTGTTTTTCAAGTGCATCATTCTGACTTGTCAAAATCACTGCTAAATGGAACTTATTTTGTAATAGGAGATATTGCTTCACTCAGTCATTCTCAAAGAATTGATATCATTATAGTCAAAAAATGCTTGTGTGGATTCCAATATATTCCTCAATTGAAACATCAGGTCATGCCATCACACTTGATGAGGGGCAGCTCATTTCTTCCTTAAAAGTAATTTTATATCTTAATTTTATGCTGACAAAATTGTGTTTCTGTACTTTGTGGCAATATGAAGAAGACAATTTTGCACATTGAAAAACTGTTTTAATAATTGACATTCGTGCCACTAGATATTGCAGTCCTGAAGGACATATTAGTGGATTACTTAATATACAATTGTGTTAATTGTGCAGTATCTAGTTAATGCTTTTTTGTTAAAGATGTGTGATAAATTTTTGTTTCAGTATTGTTGTTATAGTATGTTAACAATTTAAATACAAGTAAAATAAACTATTTTTTCTGAAGAACTATTTTCAATTTTTTTTTTTTTTTTCCATTTTTTCTTTCTTATAGCTGAATAGCTCAGTGCTTTTTTTAAAGGGAAGAGTGTATGAAGCAATGGACAATAGGGGACTAGCAGCAGAATGTTACAGGCGGGCACTACTATGTGACGTACATTGTTACGAAGCATTTGAAGCCCTTGTGCAACATCAGATGCTATCTTCACAAGAAGGTAAATTCAATAATTATGTGATATATTAAACTTTTAATTTTAATAATTAATATTTTGTTCTTACTATTAACGACTAATTATATGCAAAATCTTTACCAGCTATCATGATTTCAACATTGTATCTTAAACAAGAAAAAAATTGAGGTTTTGTTTATCTTAAGGAAAAACAGGGATTAAAACTTAAAGATTGCAGAACATATGTTGTAACTATATAAAATGTAAACAATATATGTGCTAAAGTACTTTTAGCCAGGGAAGTTTGTGCAATTGACTGAATTACAGAAAAAGTCAAATTTAATATTGGCTCCTAATGTAACTGTTTAAGCTTTCACGGCCGACGTTAACAATAAAATAAGATTTCCGGGCTTATTGGCCGTGGTCCAATAGATGTAAAAACACCTGATGTTTCACCTGTCACTCCGTCAGGTATCTTCAGAGGATAACTAATCACCACTCAATTTCTGTAGCTCAAGTGATGCTTGTGGCAGCCCCATCTAGTATATATGGGGACGAAGCACCATATGTTAATTCTTGATGCTGATAAGGGTAACGCCACATTAGTCATGGACGCAGAAGACTACAAGAAAAAGATTGAAGAGCTATTAGAACCTGGTACCTACCACAGGTTACAGAGAGATCCATCCAATCGTATTTGAAGAACGACCAACCAGCTAATAAAAGGTGGACACTTACACAGGAAGTGCAGAATAATATGGCCACCAGCCAAGCTGTTGCTCCATGTCTTTATGTATGACCAAGATCCATAAAGAGTCCATGCCACTTCGCCCCATAGTAAGTGCTATAGGATCTCTGACGTATTCATTATCTCAGCATTTAGCCAAGTTGCTACAACCACATATTGGCAACATGCACACACACATTAAGAACTCCTCACATTTCATTGAAAAATTGAAAGAGACAAGGATGGACCCACAAGATCAAATGATTAGTTATGACGTAATTTGTCTCTTTACAAGGGTACTGTTAGAAGATACTGTGCGACACTTAGCCGAAATCTTCCCGGATGACATCATAGCTTTGTTCCGTCAGTGGCTTAGTACCAGCTATTTCCAATGGAATGGTACCTTCTATGAACAAAAAGCAGTTGTGATGGGAAGTCCACTTAGCCCAACGATTGCTAACTTTTACATCGAGAAGTTCAAGGAAATAGCTCTGCAGTCAGTTTCTCACAAACCTAAAGTGTGGTGGAGATATGTTGATGACACTTTTGTGATTTGACCGCATGGGGACAAGGAACTTGAAAAATACCTAGATCACCTCAATAACATCTGTGGCAGCATTAAATTTACCATGGATAAGGAGAAGGATCAGTGTATTGCTTTCCTGGATGTTTTGGTAACCAAGAAATCGGGTATGACGTTAGGCCATACAGTATACAGAAAACCAACTCATACGAACCGTTATCTTCAAAAAACCTCTAATCATCATCCACGACAAAAGAGGGGCATGATCAAAACTCTGTTACAATGTGCACAATGTATTTGTGAACCAGCCAATCTGGACCAGGAACTACAACACTTACATGTAACACTGCAGGCGAACGGTTATGGTCACAAAGAAATAAACCTGGCATTACATCCAAGAAGAAAACATAAGTGCACAGAGAAGTTTAGGCCATTGAACATGGCTTACCTACCATTCATAAACAATATTACTGATAGTATTGGCAAACTTCTAGGGAAAGCTAACATAAAAACCATCTTTAAGCGCACTAAGAAACTAAAATATTATCTCCGATCTGTTAAGGTTAGACGAGACCCTCTTGGTTCGAAAGGGATCTATCGTATACTATGTAGTTGCGGCAAGGTGTACATTGAGACCATAAGTGGAGTATACACACTTGCTTAAAGAAACATTCAAGAAACTGTCGATTGAGGCAAATTGAAAAATCAACTGTGGCCGAGTATGTGATGCTGGTAGGACATGACATCAAGTTCTGTGAGACTGAAGTTCTGGATAATACAGCCCATTACTATTCCAGAATTTATCGTGAAGCCATTGAAATTTATAAGTACAAAAATAATTTCAATAAAAAGGAGGAGGCAGCTTGGTTACACAAGGCATGGATGTCGTTGTTGAATAACATGAAGGTGAAGCCTTATAACCAACAGAACCAATCATGTGATAGCGTCTGTTGCTGCGCTGCAATTGGTGGACTGGTAGCCAATGAGAAGAAAGAAGGCAGTGCTTTGTCCCCATATATACTAGACGGGGCTGCTACAATTGTCACTTGAGCTACAGAAAATGAGTGATGATTGTGGCTATCCTCTGAAGATACCTGACGGAGTGATGGGCGAAACGTCAGGTGTTTTTACATCTTTTGGACCATAGCCAATAAGCCCGGAAATCTCATTAGTGGATTGGCTCATAATCTTTAACAAGCCCTGTTTAATTTTACATTGTATTTATAATTTTTTTAGTTTTGTGTGTGTGTGTGTGTGAGAGAGAGAGAGAGAGAATGCACATATGTGTGTGTGTGGGGGGGGGCATTTGTTCATGCTGTAAATGCATATTGTAGCAAAAATGTCTGTGTTTCTATATATAGTGTTAGGTAAATTCAATAGCAGACTAAATACGATCTGACTACTCATTTTCCACTATGCAGGAGAATTCCTTCTCAGATTTAAATGAGGAATTTATAGGAGAAGAAGCAGGGGAATGGGTTTCCTCTGCCATTCATTCCACCAATTGCTGCATCATCTCGAAATTGGACTGCATGATTGCCATCTACTCATATAACATTAAAGTTCACAAAATGAGCCGATATGAAACATTAGTATCATGAAAATCAAAATACATTTTAAATATATTCATATATTTCTTTAACCATCAAGAGTTGTTCATTTAAGAACTTTCAAAAAATTATAAGGCAGTTTTAAAAAATTCTGTTGGAACTCACACAGTGAAACTTATTAAATGTAAATTCTATCTAATCTGTTGTCTAACACATTCTTATGCTTCACTTACTTTTAAATACGATGAGACTGGTTTCGAAGAGGCATCCTTTCCATCTTTAACCAACTTGACGATTGATAGGAGAAACTAACATCTATGAGGACCTGTGGCTCTGCCCTGGTGGTGTATTTTTATAAACTGGAAATTTGTATTACATGCTCCTGTAATGTGGAAATTTATAAGAAGATCTCAAAGTTTATGAATGTAAATCTTCTCCCATGTGTCCAGTTCTGTACATTGGTGTGCTTCTATAAGTAATTTTGTTTCCTTTTTTATGTTGTGATTATCTATCCAAAAATGGTGTGCCACCGCTGACCAATCTATCTATTTGTACTTAACGTTTCTGAGATGTTCCTTTAACCGTGTCCCTATGTTCCTTTTAGTTCTTCCAACTATGCTGATTTTAATAATTTTGCTTTTTCTACTTTACCATGGTTCTCTGTCCAGAAATGAGATGGCACCACTGATTTCTCCACTTGTTTGTATTTAATATTCCTAAAGTGTTCTTTTAAAGATGTGCCTATGTTTTTCTTTCTTTCTTTTTTAATGTAGATTATTTCAAACTCAGCACGTTTTATTTTTCTCTGTTGGAATACTTTCATTAATTTTGCCATTCATTATCAGGTTAAAAGAACACCTCAGGAACATTAAATATAAATAAATAGGGAAATTAGTGGTGGTATTTCATTTTCTGGACAGAGAACCAAGATATAATAGAAAAAGAAAAATTATTAAGGTCAGCACAGGGACTCACAGAGCTAGCAACATGGGAGAAAATCTACTTTGGTAAATACAGAGACAGTAATGATCTTCAACACTGCTGGGGATGAAAACATAAAATTTAAGTTCATCACACATCCATCACAGCAGAATATGCATTCCCAAAGAAATATGTGAATTATCCAGCAGTTGACAATTAGCTGAAACATGTTCTAAATATAAACAAATGAAGCCATGAGAGTGTGTAGTTCATCTCAGTCACATAATTAAAGTTAAAGTTAATTAACTGTTGAAATATGTTAATATATATTTTTTTTCTTTTCATTTAAGCCAGATTTAATCATAATTATTGTAACTAGAAATGTTAATAGGAACCTGTAGAGTGAAGCTAATCATATAATTGAGATCATTTAGGATTGAGTCGAACTACAGACTCTAATTGCTCCACTTGTTTATAATATGTAGAACCGGTTTCATGAACCCTTTGTCTGCTTCATCAGCTAAATGTCGACTGCTGGATATTTTGTTATGCTGTGGGAATATATATTCTGCTCTGGTGGAGGTGTGATAAAACTTGTAGTTTATGTTTTTATCCCTGGAAGTGTCAAAGTTCAATAAACAGCCTTTGTATTTGTAAATCTAGATTTTCTCCCATGTTGCTAATTCTATAGGTCCTTGTACTGATTTTAATACTTTTGCTTTATTCACTATGTTGTGGTTTTTGTCCAGAATAGTAATGCTACTGCTGATTTCTCCATTTGTTTGAATTTTATGTCTCTGAAATTCAAACCAAATGAAATGTTCTTTTAACCGTGTGCCTATGTTACTCTTTGTTTTCCAATGTAGGTTTTTTCGCATTCTGCACAACTTATTTTGTAAATACTGTAGAATACTGTCATTAACATAATGTATCAGGAAATTTTTAACATTAAATCTGTTTACTGATGCTAACCTGATATTAAAATCTGTAAGAATATTGTGAAAATTTTTATAGCCCATGGATGATATGAATTTTTTAAAAATTAACTTTTCTTTTCCTACTTAAAGTGTTGTGGTTTCTTTAAGTTTTTACCTCTTGAATTTTTGTACTTTTTATTGTATACTGGTTCTTTTTTTAAAACATTTTTAACCGCTGTTCTTTCTATTGTTTGTATTCTTCAAATTATTCTTTGTTAAGAATTTAAAATGATTTTGTCAAATTTGTAATACATTACTAAATTTTTTTAAAAAAAAAAAGGAAAACTAAGAAAAGATTGACTGGAACTGAAGATGGGAGTGATTAGCCCCAGAAACTTAGTTTTTCTTTTTTAAAATATTAGTGATGTAAGTGTTACAAATTGGACTCACTCATTTTAAATTCTTAGTATTAAACTCACTGTTACAAAAATCCACCATATTTAACTATTTTTTGCTAATTTATAGATTAACTAGCCGGTGTGTTAAGCTTTTGATAACTGCATGTTTGTGTATTATGTGGTTAAAACCATCAGCTTTGATGTAATTGTCTGGATGTATATTCTTTCTGTATATTTCAAATTCCCTTGACGCTTCATTGTTTTAATATCCAAGAAAGGTAACATGTTATCTGCTTCTGTTTTGTGTATGAATGATATGTTTTTATCTTGTACATTCAGAAGTTTTATGGCATCATCAATGAGTTTTTTGTTAACTTTGGCAAATATATCACCAACATATCTGTACCATATTTTAAATATGTATGAGAATGCTGAGTTGATGTGTGTTTCAAATCTGCTCAAGAAGAGGTTAGCTAGAAATGGAGACATGGGACTGCCCATTGTAAGTTTGGATTGTTGTTTATAAAATTTGCCCGGAGAGAAAATAGGGTTGGTTTCTGCAAATTTCAGTCAGTTTAATATATTTATTTATATATGCATCATTAATTCTACATGTTCTTAGCTAGGCATGCAGATAAATTAGGAGTTTATCTTTCCGTGTGCAAGGAAATGCAATTCTATGTTGAAAGATATTAATGTGTCAAAAGGTTATAATTTTATATTCTTGATTTTTTTTCTATTAACTGAAATGAATTGTTTATACTCTTGCTTTCAAATTTAGGTAGTGTCTTGAATCTATCAGCTAGCCATTATGCTAAATAGTATGAAGGTGTGTTCATATTGTTATTGTGAATTTTCATAAATCATATATTTTCACTATTGTAGAGTTGTTCTGTTTTATTTTACATTTTGTTTCCTTTGGGATAACTTTGCATGTTTTTAGAGCCTCACTAACTAAATTAATACATCTCTTCAATGGATCTGAATGGATCTGAACATATTCTTTCTTTGTGCATTCTTGTATTATAATCTTCTTTGTCTAATATTACTATTGTGTTCCTATATGTCTTGTTTATTGAAATTTGGGCATATTTTATGTTTTAGGTTTAAAAAACAAATATCTGCTGAAATTATCTGCTTTTTTCCTTTAATTTGATATATTCTTTTATGTTTTTTTTTGTTTGTTTGTAAGTTATAAAGTTGCAGTTCAAGTTATTAAGGTTATTGTATTTTTCATTTTTATCATCCATCTTAAAATAATTACTAATGAATTTATTCATGTTATCTGTTCCTTGTAGGCTCCAAGACCTATTTATTAACTAGAAATGTTAATTGAAACTTGTACATCGAAGCTAATCATATAATTGAGATCATTATATGATTGAGTCCAACTACTCACTTGTATTGCTCCAATTACTTGTTTATTATATGTAGAACTGGTTTCAGGAACCCTTTTTATTACATCATTATTTTGCTATAGGCTCTCTGTTAATTTTTTTGCAGTGAATCCTGAATGAATTCAGTTCTAAATGACTTAGTACAAATGTTTTAGCAGGTGCATAAAGTGACACATTTTAAACAACATGTACATTATAAATTTAAAAATGATAGGTCATTAATTATATGAAGATTGCTATTAGTTGTGGATGAGCCACTTCTGTATCTTATTTTTAAATGGAAATAGAACTTCAGCTTTATTATAATTTAATATCAGTCTATTATGTGATAACCAATTAATTTCTACAGCAAATATTTCATCCCTTTTAACACAGAGGCTCTTATCAGTAGTAATTAATTAGATATCGATCTGTTTCAATGTTAATCTGCTTTAATGTTGTAGAAAAAGAAGCAAAGGAGAAAAAACTCTGGAAGCTTCATAGGCTCTTATGATGCAATAGTGAGTCACATTAACAATTTTGGCACTATTAAAGTTTAATAAAATAGGAAACCTTAAACAAAACTGATGAAGTATTTTGTAATGGGAGAGGAAATTAGAGTTAGAAAGCGAAGGTAGTTTTCTGACGATATGGTTCAGCTGCTTTTGAGCATTTAATTTTCTCTTGTATTGTAGAGCTTTACTTTTTACCTCTTTAGAACAAGAGATGATGGCTGCATTACCAATATCAAAACAGTGCTCTGCAGCTGAAGAGCAACTTCTGCGATTATTATATGAGAGCAGCTTGAAGAAGTACCAGGCACCAAGTGAAGATCTCCCTGTATCATTTCCAGCACTTTCTTCAAATTTAGACCTTGCTGTATCCCAGGCAGAACGACATTACTACAATTGCAATTATCAGCAGTGCAGCCGCATCACAGAGGAGTAAGTAATGTTACTTAGTTAAATATTGGACTTTTGTAACAGTGATGTTTAATACTAAGAATTTAAAATGATTGAGTTCAATTTGTAACACATCTTAATATTTTAAAAAAGGAAAACAGTTTCTGGAGCTAATTGCTCCCATCTTCAGTTCCAGATGGACTGTCGGCCTTGTTCTCCGTGATGGTTTGGTTTGTATTTGGTGGTGGTTAGATGAACTTCTGTATTAAGATGTCGTATGGCAGGATTTCAAAGTTGAAAACATGATTTTTGTTCTTCCAGATATAAATGTTCTCCCAGACTGTACGTTCTGTTTTTCCTGTAATATTTTTAAGTAATTTGGGATTCTGGTTAATATTATGTTGTTCCTTCCAAAAATGCCAAGCTACTGCTGATTTTTCTTCCTGTCTTTGATGTATGTTCCTGATCTGTTCCTTTGCTTGTGTTTTTATGTTTCTTTTAGTCTTTCCAATATAAATTTTTTCACAATCATTACAATTCATCTGATATATTCCTGATTTTTTCTCTTGTGGAATATCCTCTTTTAGTTAAGAATTTAGTATATTTTTTATGGAGTAACTGTTTTTTGGAGCTAAAATAATGTTATGTTTTTTGAAAATCTTTTGGAATTTATAGAAGACTGATGGATGGTATGTAAATTTTTTGTACATTCTATTTTCTTTCTTGTTAGGAATAAGTATACTGATGTCTTTGATTCTCTTTTTGTTTCTTGTTCTGTTTACTTTCTTATATACCACTTCTTGTTTGAAACCATTTTCTATAGCTATATTTATTATATTGCTCAGTTCTTGATCATACTCTTCCTTGTTCATGGGGACATTTACCAACCTGTGCGCAAAATTATTTAGTATTGCATGTTTATGGGGAACTGGGTTATAACTATTATATTTAATGTAGCTATTAGTGTGAGTAGGTTTTCTATATATGCCAGATATTAAGTGATTTTCTTTCTTAATTATTTTAAGATCCAAGAAAGGTAGCTGTCCGTTACATTCTCTCTCCATGGTGAATTTTAATGATTTTTCTTGTAGGTTAAGTAACTTAAGTGCATCTTCTAGACATTTCTTCCGGACTATTGCAAAGATGTCATCAACATAGAGATACCATGCTTTAAACAACCAGGGGAAACCCTTAGTAATTCTGACTTCTAATGCGCTCATAAAGAAATCTGGTGATAATGGGCTACCCATTGTTAAATCAAAATTCTGTTTTTAATATTTTCCATTGAGGGTAAAGTAATTTTGCTCTATGCACAGGTTAGTTAGTGTAATGTATTCTTCTATTTTTTCCCTATTTTATAAGAAGAAACTCAAGAATACTTTTAAACTAAAGTCTGACAAAGCTCAAAATAGTAAAAAATAAAAAATAAATAAATAAAAAATGGCATTGGGGGGAAGGGTCGTATTTATAAGTATATTGTTTTGGAAAATTACAATTTTAAGTGCTTCAAATCAAATTGCAAAGTCATTTTAAACCAAAAGTACAAAATAGGTGAAATAAAATTAGGTTTACTTTAAAGAGAAATACTGAGATTATATTTCTTTTCACTGCTTTCTTTTACTGAGTAGTAGTAGTAATAGTATTTATCTGTCATGTAATGTCTTTTCACAGCCACATAAACTCACCTTAATGCCTTAACAGTTGTATCAAATTTTTTTTTGGTTTGTTTTGAACAGTTTAAAAGCAGTTTCTTCAGTTGTTTTTGGGATCCATTTTTTATGGATTTCTTCATGCTGGAATAATAAGAATAAATAACATTTTTTTCACACTTATATATTGTGTAGAGATATATATTTTTTTCTTTCCTCTGAACTAAATCTTTTGACCAAAGTAAATCACTAGATAAAGTTTTGACAAAGTTGTTGCAAATGTTTAGCACATACTCTATACTACATGGCATGACTGTCTTTTGTATTAGGTTTAAGTGTAAGCATTAACCAGGACTTGGGTTTTTTGAAAAGTCAGTGCTTGCCATCTTTAATGGTCTAGAAGATATCTTCATTGCTGCTAAAATAGTCTTCATTAAAAAGTGAACACTCTGCTGCTACCATATTAACACTTCATCGCATCTAAGACTTTTTAGATTTTTCCCGCACTTCATTCACTGATTTGCCAAGTGTGGTACTATATTTGCACAATCACGTTTAAAAAGTTAGTAATTAAAAGTTTTCTGCATATGTTTCATTGCTTGTGTTCTCATCTATTCCCAAGTATTACTGAAAGTACACACTGTTTACCTGCATATGTGTAATTGATGATTATGATTAGGCCACTTCTTGCTTTATTATCTGTTCTTTCAATATCAGCCGCCATCCTTTGTGATATACATTTGCTGATAGTCAGCAATGTTTTTGTTATGGAATGCCTTGTTGATTGTTGTGGAACTTCCAACAATGATTCACTGACAATAGTGCACTGTGCCAGATTTCCTTCTCTCTACAATTTTTGGCATTATATGTCAGGTTACAGTAAGATGAAAAAGCTAATTCCCAATCAAACTGTTTTCTAAAATGTCATAAATAAATCAAAGACATTCAAATATTATTAGGGACGATGTTGTCTAAATGAAGCAAACTTAAAGACATTAAAGCAAGAAGAGTCAAACTGATATAAAGCAGCTGCAAGTGCTTTAAACTTCTTCAAATCATTTGCTTTAAGCTAAAATAAATGACTTTGCAGAAACAGAAACTGAACCATTCCTAATGCAATAATAACTCACTAATGTGAACAGCAAAACACTAATGTGTTTACAGAAGTTAAACTTTCCGAAAATTAGGTGTAATGATATCATCTTCCTCACTTGCTTCTGGTGACAATTTTTGCACCTCAAATATTCATGCTAGCATATCACTAGAGCACAAAGGACAACATTGTCATCCACACTAATGAATTCATTAAAAATTGTAACTTCAGGGTTTGCAAAACCTTGCAGAATATCCAATTCATCGGATGAAGTATTATTATTATTATTATTATTATTATTATTATTATTATTACCATTATTATAAATGGATTCCTTTAACATCTCAGATCATCAGTGTCCCATTCAATTCAGGGTGTGAAACAACCGATATTTTTTGCCCAGAGGCCTTTTCTTTCAGGCTTGAGGTTTTTTTACATGCTGTAAATCTATGATATGGGATCCAGAGCTTTACTTCCATTCCAAAGGAAACCATACCGTAAAATTTTTACGTTTGAAAAAGTCTGATTGGCATTGAATCTGCTATCTTGGGTCCACACTGCAAGTATGATCACCACTAGACCACCAGGGCCAACTCAAGGGAAGTAGTATCCATGTACTATCCAATTTGTGAACATGATTAGGCTCTTGTACTTACGAAGCTGTTGACAATGGAGTGGCAATATAACTTTAACTTATGTATTCACTTTTTTACACTTTACTCCATTCACTTACCCAAAAGTAAGAAGCGTTTCAGGAGAATCTCTCCCATCTTCAGTTGCTTACTGAACCGCCGTTGCTCAAAACTATGGCTAGACAAACGGATGTTTCTGTGGTGGACTCTGTTGGTTGAAGTAGGAAGTTGCTGAGCTCGTCCATGGGAGGAAACTGAAATTTATAATGTTTTTTTCTATTTTTTAATATGAAAATTTTTTCCCAAGTGGATAACTCCAATGGGCTGTGAAGATGTTTCAGCAGTTTTATTCTGGTTTTATTTCATGGTTTTTGGTCCAAAAGTGAGCTGCTACTACTGATTTATCCACCTGTTTAAACCAAATATTCCTAAAGCTTTCTTTCCTACGAATTTCTAAATTTCTTTTTGTTTTGCCTAATAAGCTCTGTTCACAATCTGCACATTTTATTTTGTAAATTTCTGATTTTTGTTCTGGTGGTATGGAGTCTTTTACTGTGCAACCTAATAAATTCTTGATGTATCTATTCTTTGGAGCTAACATTATTCCATGTTCTTTGAAGATTTTCTTGAACTTGTGGTAAATTGGATGGTATTGAATTTGTATTCTTCTTTTGTGTTTTTCAGTGTGGAAACTTCCCTTATCCCTTTTTGTCTTTTAGATTTATTGATAATTTTTATCACTGTGTCTTCGTTGAAACCATTCATTATAGCTGTCTGTATTATTTGTTTGTATTCCATTTTGTACTCTGCTTCTGTGAGTGGAATATTCATCAATCTGTGTGCTAAACTGTGAAAAATTGCATATTTATGTGGAATGGGGTTATAACTCTCATTTTTTATGTAGTTTTCCAGAAAACATGTATGAACAAGGATAAAACATATTCCATATATTTAAAATATTATTTTTTTAAATTTGTTTCTTCTGTATAAAAATGTTGGAAGTGACCTGATGACTGACTGTACAAACTACCCATAACTCATCTAATCTTTTTATTCTCCTGCAATATACCTCTGATGGGAGCTATGATAACATCTGTCATTTTTGAGAACAATGGACTGACATTGGGGAAGGGAAGGGTAATAGCATCTAAGATTATAATTTCCTTTAATGGCACAAAATGCTATGGATATTTTTTTACAATATATCAGAATAATTACAAGTTACTAAAGTATCATTAGTTTTCTTAACAGTGACAAGTCTATAGTTGTATATAATTCCAAAGTATAGAAAATATTATCTGTATTAATATACTACAGAATAGTTTTTATGAACTAATATAGAATAATAGACTTTTTACATAAAAATATTAAGTGCTTTGAAAATTTAGCTATTACCATTATAAAACTGTTTTTTAGGCTATTGAGAAGAGTATTGCATGCTATAAGTTTCATAATAACCCTTTTTTGTTTGCAAGATAATTTTGGGACATGCCTATGTAGATTTGTTTTTATTTCTACTATTTATATTATAGATTTCTTGATTTTGTATGAATTTTATTATATACATTAAATGCCAAAAGGAAAAATATAGGTGATCAAGTGCTACATTTTGTAGTCCCACATTCATGTATGTGTCAGTTAGTTTAAATAATATAATGCTTTCCACATTTAGCTAGGCTGTTCAGTACATAGCTCAGTTACCCAAGGTCTAGAAAATTGAATATAATATCTGTGAAACTATAATTACTAGCTGTATAATGAATCAAGCTCTCACAGTTACTATTATAATTGTAATTATACTAAGTACACACCTTATATGACAGGAAATGTTGGAAATGTAATACTTTTGAATTCACACATTTCTGTTATATTCTTAGAAAATTTCATTCACACATATCAATTCATCTTGAAATATTGCACCAGTTTCTCTCCTGATATTTTTAATTCTTCTAGTGTTTTGGAGTTGGTCTTATATACTTTATTTTTTAAGTTTCTCTATAAATAAAATTCATATACTGTGAGATAGGGAACCAACAAGCCACAATCCCTTACTGATTTCCCTATCTTTAAAAATTTCCTGAAGGAAATTGAATGATTGTGCAGTTGTATATTTAGTGGCGAATCTTGCTCAAAATAACCAATTTCAATCATTTGTTCAAAAAATTGTACAAGTAAATTATTCCTATATTTTCTGCATTTATGGTTTCCTCAAATGCCATATTACTCTGTACACAATTATTGAACAGATCTGGACTCCCTAGTCTGCATATGAAGTAAGCACAATGACATGCACTGCATTCCTTAATCATTAGTACTAGGAAATAAAAAACACTATCTTTCCATAACACAGGTAAAGGAAATTGTAGGAAGAAAAGCAAGACTGTGATCATGGAGATAATGGTAAGACTTTATGCTTTTAGGTGCAATACCAAAACTTGTATGTATTACACAAATTCTGTATTATGATGTTATTGAACTGTAACCAGTATAAAACAAAATATATACATAGACTGTACACCTTGAATTTGTATGAATTATCAGTTAAATTCCAAATTTTACATTGGAAAATTATATATGTATTTAAGAAAAGTCATTCTTAAAACAGTGTACATTTTGCAATCCGAAGCATTATAAGGGGATCCCTCCCCATTACCATGGGATTACACAGAGGTCTGCGCTTTCCATAGGTTTTTACATTAGGATGGCACCTAGAAGCTATTCAGACCTCCTGTTCGGCTGTAGACTTTTACGATGCCCAGACGCGCTAAGTTGCCTTAGCTGCCAGATTCTTACTGGCGGAGAGGTCTCATCTAGCAGGACCCACTCGTGTTGTAGAGGTGAGTCACCCCAGCATTAAGGTAGCCACCACCCTCCCAACAAACGACAGTGATTCAGGAAAACCTGCCCCCAGGGTAAACACCATAGGCACTCCCCTGGGACACACTGCCATCGTGGGTACTCAATTTCCTGTGAGTTCCGGGACCAACTGCCAAGCCAAGTCCAACCCAATCCAGACGACTCCCTTGCGGAAGGGGCTCGTTTCGAATCCAGCCCAGCTCCTTCTAGTAACGTCAGAAGTACCATGGGTACTCAGGGTCCACAGACCCTGCACCAGGAGAATCCAAAGCATATAGGAGTTATCACTAACTCTTTCATTGTCAATTTCCCAGATGAAGTCTGCTTCTAATTCACTGCCCTCTCCACCGCCATGGGTGGCCAAGGTCGTTAAGGTGTGGACTCGTGAGCTGGAGGTCTGGAGTTCGAATTCCACCAGGACTGTCCTCCCTGACAGGTTTTTTCCAGGTTTTCCTCAGTCCTCATAAATGGCAAATCCTAGGGAGGTACCCTAAACTTAGGCCTGGAACGTTTCCTTCCTTAAAAAATCCTTTCCTAATATATAAATTCATTTCATGTATCATCAGTATCCACCGCCTGTGGTGCCTCAGTAGTAAAAACAGGCCAAAAAAAAAAAACCCTGCCCTCTCCTCCTCATTATCATCATCACCACCACCACCATCACCACCACCACCACCACCACCACCACCACCATCATCTTTTTCAGCATCCTTACCCATTCAAATTATTTCGTCCATAGCATACTGTATCAGATGGTCATTTTGCCAATATTTATCCTCATTTCACTACATGGAGACAATAATCATTCTATTCTTATGCAGAAACTTCATTTACTGCTTGCACAATTAGCTTTTTAGAGCCTGTAAGGAAAATTCTCCACTGGTGTGTTATTCCTTCTGAGCAAAATTTTTACTTTTGTCAAAGCTAATTCCAGTGCATTGACTTTGCATAAGCAAGAGAGCAAAGAGCAATGTACCCATGCAGATATAGAT
Organism: Metallyticus violacea; assembly: GCA_030762175.1. Taxonomy (NCBI): domain Eukaryota; kingdom Metazoa; phylum Arthropoda; class Insecta; order Mantodea; family Metallyticidae; genus Metallyticus; species Metallyticus violacea. Next base: position 119,943,974 of record CM060845.1, on the reverse strand, counting down.
TTCTTGTTTTAGTTTATTAGCATCCTGGTTGTTTTTCTCACAAGGAATGTCATGCATCCTTAAAACCAAGTGTCAGTTTCTTTGTTTGTGTGGTATCTGAAAGGTGGTTTATCTACTTGTGGGACATTGTCAATCATTATAACAAAGGCAGGTGGCAAGTTAGAAAATTTGTTGGAGTTTCTCTTCATGGTAGGCACCAACCAGATTTATAAATGAGAAAACTACCATCATGAAATCCACTTCCAGAACCAATATGCACTATTACAAGCCTCTTGGACTTATTTATATTTATAATGCTCTAACAATCTTCTTGAGGGCTTAATTCTCTTAAATTTAGCAATTTTTTTTTCTATAAGAAAACTGTTGAAACCATTCTGAAGAGCTGAATTGCAATTGATATTTTTCTGATATTCCTGTTTACCAAGTGGAACATTCACCATTAGTCATGAACAGCTGATAATGTGGAAAAAATGTCCACGAAACATATGTCCTGAGTAAAATCTCATTTAAGTGAAACCAGAAAGTGTGTTCTAATATTCCGACTCACCGAGATTATTCACCAATCTGTTTGTAAGGCTATTGATGATTGCATGACTGTTGTGATAGTTACAGCACATTTCTGGGCCAAAAATCATGACTTTAAAAAGGAGCCTAAATTATTAAAAAGTCTGTCATGCAAGAACTGCTTAAACTAAAGTCAATTCCTCAACACTTTAATAACTTTTAATAAAAATTAATATAAAATCCAAATTAGGCCTGTTAATTAATGAAATGAAATTAGATAGAGAATTACTGTGTGGTATTAGGGGAACAAAATTAGAATTCTTGCAGTCTATGTGAATTACAAAAGGGAAACCACATTTTTAGAATTATTTTTATTATAATTGAAATTAAACCACAAGAATAAATGGTATACTATCAATTAAATTAAATATGACTACTGATAAACAAAGCTATAATATGTGGGTATTTTTAAACATTTTTAAATGTAACCATGTTTATGAATTTACCCATTGATATCTTCACATTCACTTAATTAGAGAAAAATAACAAAGTTTCCAGTTATATTCTGTGTTTAAGATGATGTTCATATATTTCAATAAAACAAAAACATGTTACTATTTAAAAACAATTTTGATGAACTAAGCAAATATACAAAATTAGCAAAGAACAATCGGAAGTTTCATGATTCTCATTGACTTTGAAATTTAATTGAAAAGTTATTGTATTAAAAGATATAATGCAAACATTTTCTGAAGGTTATTACAGAGCACACTTACATACAGATATAATTCTCAAACCATATTGGATTAATAATTCACAGCTGCTATCTTCATGATGATACTTTGTTGCAGAAAACATATGCAACGTTATAAATACAGTTTATATGCCAAATGCATTTTTTATTTTATTAAATGCAAGAGCACTTTTTAAATTTCAGTTTTTAGGTAACCTTTACTCCATATAGTCCAATTTTCCTAATTTTCAGAAACTATTTTTTCTTATTTACTTAAATGGTGTATACCAAATTTTGTTATGAAGAAACAAAAATTGGTGCTGCAAAACTGATTTTTAAATTTTGGGGAAAAACCCTCCCTTAATGGTCTGATTTCTCTGATTTCCAGAAACTATTTTTCTTACTCTATTTAAATGACGTATATACAGAGTTTTGTTGCAAAAAAAAAAAAAAAAACATTAATGCCACAAGAGCAAATTTTAAATTTTGGGGTGCAAACAAACCCCCCTCCCCAGTTAATAGTTTGATTTTACTGATTTTCAGAAAACTTTTTTCTTCTTATGTTATTTAAACAGCATATGCAGAGGTTCTTTGCTAAGCGAATATTAGTACAGGTAGAGTGATCTTTAAATTTTGGGAACCCTCCCTTTCTAATAGTTCAATTTCACTGATTTTCAGGGAAACTATTTTTCTTATTTTATTACAATGGCTTATATGAAGTTTCCTTTAAAAAAAAATTTAAATTGTGGCAATTAGAGCAATTTTTAAATTTGGGCTTAACACCCAAAAGTTTTTCAGATACACCCATTATCAATAATCAAATACTTTTCAAAAACTATTTTTCTTAATTGATTTAAATGGTATATGCCAAATTTTGTTGTAGAAAAACAATTATTGGTGCTGCTAGAGCAATTTTTAAATTTTGGGTTTCAGAACTCCCCCTCACTGCTCTTAATAGCCTGATTTGCCTGATTTTCATAAACCATTCTTCTTATTCTATTTAAATGGTATATATGGAGTTTTGTTGTGAAAAAACTTATTAATGCCAAGAGAGATTTTTAAATTTTGGTGGTCAGGTAAACCTAATAGTTTGATTTCACTGATTTTCAAAAACTATTTTTCCTAATTTATTTCAATGGCATATAGTGAGTTTCCTTTAAAATTGCAGCCACTAGAGCAATTTTAAAATTTGGGCTTAACTCCCAAAAGTTTTTCAGATATACTTCTACTCCAAGTGAACCTGATTGCCATAATTTTCGAAAACTGCTTTTATCAATTTATTTTTAACATTTTATTGGATTTTACTGAGACAAAAGTAAAAACTGCAGCCGCTATAGTGATTTTTCATATTTTTTTCTTTTCTTCTCCCTCCCATTTCCAGATTTAAGTTAACCCCCATCCCCAATACTCAATTTTGCTGGTTAACAAACTGGACAAATGGTTTGTTAATTGAAGACTATGTGTCACGTTTCATTGAGAAAAGCAAAAATATTGCAACCCCCAGAGCATGAACAGATACACACATTTATTTAAAGTTTTATGGATATGGCTGCATAGTTTCATTCCTTTGGAGTTCTCTAAAACAGCTAAAAATGTAGCAGAGTTGTCAACTTAGGAAAAAAAAAAATTATTATAAAACACAAAAACACCATATTGAACTTCAAGATTCCACCATTAGATTGTTTAAGCAAATTCATTCTCCCACCTCCACAGAGAGGATGACAATCTCCAGCTGATGATGAGAGTGAATGCTCTTGATACATGTTTTGGATTTTAAACACGTAAAGTGAGGTATAAGCAGACTGCTATGATCAAATGATATATTGCTTCACTGTAAATAACTTCTGTTTAATTCGTCATTAATCACAATGATATTATTTTCAATATAGTTTTGTAAGCCTTTGATAGTCTAGGTGTATTAAGAAATTGCTGCATGTGGAAATAAAGAAATTAATTATAAAAAGACACAATCAATGATCCCAATAACATGAATATGTGATTTCATCATTATTTTCAGTACTTAAAATAGAAGATCAAATAAAATAAAAAGCATAAACCAAAAAAAATAATCATCAGAGTATTTGCTGGGAAGTACAACAACAACAATAAGTGTTTTATTGGGTTACAAAATTATGAATGTCTACAGCTTGTGACCTCAGAGCACATTCCAACAAATAAACTTGTGCAAAAAGCAAAGTAACAGACAAAAAAAAAAATCTTATTATTGATATAACAAAAGCATTATGTTTTATATTTATAATATGCTAGTACTGCCATGCTTATATTTGTCTCATTCTTTCCTCCCCTTTTTATTTATTTGTTTATTTATTTATTCCTACTGATTTCATTTGCCTTGCTTACAGTTCTAGTCATAAATTATCAGAAAATTTTTTGTGATACTTAGTTCCTGAAACAGTGGCTCTATCCTTATTTGATGACAATGTTCCAACAGCAGTTAATGCAAATGTGGCTCAAGTCATATTGGAAGCAGACAAAGGCAAAGAGGGAAAAGAAAAAAATCAACGAAAGAAGTATATTCTGCACAAAAATGATTTTTCTTCCTTTACAAACATTGAGTTTTTGTCTTTTGTAACTCGTGGTACAGACTTTTTCTTCGCAAAATTTTCTATCAGCAGTAATTTTCTCAACAAAGACCCTTCAACTTGGAAGAATGATCCTGGTTGCAAACCTGGAACTGAAAAACTGAGAAGATAGTTGTGAATAACACTGCAAAAAAGAGAGTCATACTCATTCAAGATTACAATAACATTCTCACAAATGATGAAACTGAGAAACTATTTGTTTTACAGATTGTGGCCAGAGACTGTAAAAAAATATCCAACTGCTACTAAATCCTCTCTTAGGAAAAAATAATGTTCAATGTTCATTTGCTCGTTCACATACTGTTTTGATTCTATGGAAATTATGTAGAAGTTGTATGTATTACTTAAAAAAAAAAAAACAATTATTTCTCATGTTACTTCATGAATTTTTCGAATTAAGTTTTGGGAAATTTTATTCAGGATTTTTTTAAACAATTGTTGGAATGGCCTGAATGCCCACATAAATTCCTCTAAGAAGAAAAAAAGAAAATGGTTGAAATAGGGAAGAGTATACTGCTTTTTATGGAATTAATTGTTGTATATGTTCCAACTTCAGTATTTGAGGGTCACCAAGTAGTTGCCCAATTGAAATGAAAATTTGCACAGATCTCTCCGTCCCCTTTTTGATTGGAACAAGATAGAGGGGTGGGATAACTAAGTTGAAAAAAAGAGCTACCCTAAATCACAGTGTATTATGAATAAAACAGCCTAGAAGTAATGTTGAAACATGAGTATAGTAATGTGGATGCTATTTGCTTCACTGAGCATTGGCTTAATATAACTAAAAGCACATTGTACTCAATTCCTGATTTAAAATGCTTAATCTTTTCTCTCACTCTACATCTTAATGGGGGTGTAGGAATTCTATTCAATTTAGGTTTGTGTTATAAAAATAGAATTACACTTTGAGTATATTACAACAGATTATTCACCCAAATCGTAATATCCTTCTTATTTGTACAAATACGTCTCCAGATGGCAATATTGAATTATTTCTTGAGAAATTTGATACATAATTAAATATTGTAAAAATGAGCTGTAGCACAAATTGTATATGGTGACTTTAATATAAATATTTTATAGAGCACAGCATTAAATACAAGCCTCTCTTAATAGTTTATGGTGAGCAAGAAAGGCAATAAACTAAAAAGAGAAAGGGTGGCTAGAGGGTATAATGAAATGAGTAGTAAAGAGATTGGGCAATTAGGGGTTAGGCCGGGAAGGAATGTATCTGGAAAGGGAAAATTAACTATTAATATTATAAAAACCTGTTTAAAGAAGATTGCAAGATGAGTGTAACATGGCTCAAGAGAATTTATTCAGCAATGGTTGAATCAAAAATGAAATATGGGGTACAGAGAAAGGGTGGGAATATATCAACCATATTCTCAGAGCATGTATTTTGTAAATGGTGTGAGATTGCTGAGGGCAACTCCAAATGGGATGGTATTTGTGGAATTGGAAAGAGTTGGCAGGAAATGCACAGTAGTTAAACTTACTTTGAAATATTGGTATAATAGCATCAATGGAAGGAGGAGACATAGACTGTTTACTAATACAAGAAAAAGCTAAAGGGGGAAAGAAGTTGATTAGCTCAACTAAAGAGAATAGTCCAAAAGGTTGGAATAGGTGGAGTAGAGGAACAACAGTTTATGAATAGAAGGGCTATGGAATAAAGTGAAGCCAAGGATAAATGATATGGAGCTCAAAAAGTATGGAGTAGTTTTCAGGAAAAGAGTGCCGTGAAACATTATAGAAAATTAAGAAAGAATGGGAACAGGAAAAAAATTTGTAGATATCTGAAACAAAAGGAGAATAGAGGGATTTGTTTGGGGTAGGGCAGGTATAGTAAGGTTAAGTGCATTAAAATTAAAAAAGGAAGAGTGTCTACTATGTGGAGAAATAGAGAAGGATTTTCATTGTATAGTCGAATGCTCACAACAAGAATGGAGAGAAGGTGTGTGATTAAGAAATGGGACAATTTGCAGGTAGCAATTGTGATACATAAATTTGTGGAACTGGTAACAAGGAGTTTTGAGAAAATTTGGTGATTATATAGGGAAGGTAAGAGAGAAATGGAGGAAAAGAGTGATTAAAGTTAAGGAAGAATGTATATATGGAGATAAGGAAGGAACAGGTGGGATCGAATGCATATATAAACAGGGTATTGATGTTTAGGATTCCAGAAATGTGTATTCTGGGGACAATGGTGAAAATGTAAAAGCATTTGTAATGACAGAGTGAAATATAAAATATTTAATTTTAATAGCCTGGTCATACAATTTAGTGCCAATTATAAAGAGTCCATCCTCTATAGCAAATTCCATTAAAACCTGCCTAGATCAGATCTTTATTTACTGTACACTATAGAATTTTAAAGTAGCATAGAAGCAGAAATATCAGATCATAATACAATATTTCTTACCCTTCATTCATTATAGTGTTCAAAACAACAGTTGTGGAAAGTTCAGTTAGTTTAGAAATGAAAGCATAGTTTTCAAAATATAAATGATTTTAGGTACTTACTGAGTAAGGAAACTTGGCCTCATTTAAATGTTAATGTGTATATATATATTCAAATTTGTAGGTTCCTAGATATTGTGATCTTAATTGCAATATAACATTTCCAGTTAAAAGCCTTTCTATTTCTGGCCACTTGAAAAAGAAAAAAGAAACATGGATTACAAAAGGAATTGTAATATGTAAAATAAGGTGCTTACTTAGGGAAATAATACCACAAATAATCCAAATTTTAAACATTGCTTTAAACATTATTGTAATTTCTAAACAAAGTTATTGCAGAAGCAAAAAAGCTAGGAAGTAATAGTACTATATGTAAAAGAAAGTAATCATAAAGGCAAAGCAATGTGGGATGTAATTAAAACAGAAACTAATAGTATTAAGAACACTACCAATAAAATTATATTGTCTTTAAATAATGTTACTACTAATTCAAAAAATTGCATTTCTATTTTTAATGAATATTTTGCTCATATAGCTACCAAATTAATTGAAACAAAGCAATTATAAAAAAAATATTAGCATTTTTCACATTTAAACAAACCATGCCTCATTATACTTGCATCCTGTAAATGAAAATGAGACGTTACAAATTATTAACAACCTTAAGAATAAATAATACAGTGACCATGATGAAATTCCAGACTTTTTTGTAAAGCACTGTGTAGAATATCTTGTTGCATCTGTAATATTTGTAACACATCATTTTCAACTAATTGTTTATCCAAAGGATAATAGGTAGCAAATATTAAACCAATATTTAAAAAAAGGGATAAAATAAAAGTAAAAAACTTATCTTTATTGTTTGTTTTTTCAGCAATAATCTAAAAACTTTGTATAAGCATCTGGTACCTTTTCTGGAAAAATATATAATTTCACACCCACAGTGGTTTTCAGAAAGGCTAGATAATAAAAAATGCAATATTCTCTTTCCGGGGAAATATATGTGGAAACGACAATAAAGAAAATGTTCTAGATCTGTTTCTAAATCTTACTAAAACCTTCATTGTGGTGTACCATGACATCTTGTTAAAAAATCTTGAAGCTCATGGTATAAGAAATATTATAAATGAGTAGTTTGCTATGCATCTTAAATTTAGAACCCAATTTATAAAATGAGGTGGAACGTAATCTCCTCCCTTTTCCAAGTTCAACGTACCATAAGGCAAAATATTGGGACCAGTTTTATTTATAATTATTTTATTTTATTTATTTATAATCTATATTAAGCTATATTAATGATCTCCTAGTGCCTACTTCATCTGCAAATATGCTTCTGTTTACTGATGATGCCAGTCTTATAGATAGGAACCAAAATAAACGTTTTGCAATGTCAATGATGCAGTGCTAAATTTAAACAATTGGATAAAATAAGTTAATATTAAATATCAAATGGAAACTACATCAATTTCAATAAACATACTCTTCTTAATGATTCATGCAGCATAGAAATTGAAAATACACATATAAAAATCGTGATAGTATAATATTTTTAGGTATTATAATTGACTTAGACTTATCTTGGAATGAGGACATTTTTACCTTATGTAATAAATTAAGCCAAATATCTTATGCAAAGTGCATATTAAGTAGGGGCCATACTAAAGATATTTGAGAATAGTATATTTTGGTTATGTATATTCTATATTGCTTTATGGTCCTTTTGGGGAGCAGCGATTCATCATCAATGGCTTACAATATCACAGACCTACAAAAGGCATCAATTATATGTCAATGCTGTGTAATAAATTACCAAACTCATTTAGGAGCACTTCAGGTACAAAATTTAAAAAAAAAAATGTAAATATTTATTGTTAAAACATAATTTTTATACTGTGGGGAAATTCTTGAAAACTAAATTATAAAGTTAGATATGTATATAATAAATTTTTAGATACATATTAATTTAAATTGACGAAGCCAAATGTACAAACTGTATATAATCGGTAAATTTAAAAAATGCAGCTGTTTGTACATTTATTGTTTTTCTGATATTTCACACATTGCTTTAAAATAGTTTTTTATTCGACTGGTAAACCAACACTTTGGTACTCAATCACATAACCTCTCACACTAAGCATTCCATTTCTATTAATGCCCCTGTGTATGCAGAATTTTGTGTAACATTACAAAAACTGCCACAGGTGGCTGAGGTCGTTAAAGCATCTCGTGAGTGGGAGGTCTGGGGATCGATTCCTGCCAGGACCGTCCTCCCTGACAGGTTTTTTTTATAGGTTTTCTTCAGTTCTCATAAATGGCAAATGCCAAGTAGGTACCCTAAAGTTAGGCCTGGAATCTTTCCCTCCTAGAAATCCTTTCCCAATATATCTTTACCTTTCATCTCATGTATCATCAGTGTTCACCTCCTGTGGTGCCTCAGAAAAAAAATAAATAAATAGAAAACATAAGTACTGAACCCATTTTCTCTCATACCATAAACTCTCTCTATCCAATTAACACTTATCATTAGTGCTATATGTAAACATCATCGTATAATTGTAATCTTAATAGAAATTAGGAATAGTGAAGTTGTTAAATATAAAAATGAGTCAGTATTAGATGACACTAAAACTTCACTAACTGGTGATCATTATCATATAAGATTCAAAGCTAACTTGCCTTTTATAAAAGCCAACTGCTTGTACTTTTGCCAGTGTCCTTGACTATTTATTTTAATTCTAGATAAATCAAGCCCTTATCTATCTGAAAATTCTTTTGCTCCATAGTTAATTTTTTCTCTTTGTTCATTTATTGCCTTTCTTGAAAACTATAATTTGGTTTTTGTTTATTTTATTTACCCTCTATCCTCGTTTATCACAAAATCTTACAATTTCATAATAGCATTTTGTAAACTAATGACTGAAATAGAGCTAACCATCAAATCATTTCCATAAAGTAACCTGGAATTTTCATATTATTTCAGTCACTGTCAACTTGTGCAAATTCGTGCAGCAGGCAATCTTAGCACACAACTTGGCACTACACTTACATTGCAGTTGAAGGGATAGGAAATCATACTCAGTATCAGATCACAGTAATGGATAGTTTAAAATATCTACTTGTGAACATAATTCCATATATTCTAAGGCTTGACTCTCTTCTCTTGTGTTTTTCAATTTGTGAAGTATTTTTGTATATGGGCCAGGGTGATGCAGCAAAGTGTTTAGTGTGTGGCAAGTTTAACCCTATTAAGAAGTATAATGTACATGGATATTGTGTCATTCATAGTAATGAATTTGAAAAACAAGAGAGAGCTGTAATGATAGAGTAGCTGAAAAGAAAGCTATAAATGAATATTGGCAAGATCACAATGTTAGTGAATAAGCCATGCGTCTCAGTTTTAAACGTGGTTAATAATGAGACAACTCAAAACATTTAAAGATGGGGAATTTTCAGAGTAGTGCAGCAGAAGAGAACTTATTTGCTAAAAGCATGAAATTCAAAAATGCCATGATTATCATCATCAAAAACATGTTTGTTAGTTCAAATGAAATGCCTCATCACTATTTTAAATCAAATCTAGATGAATGACACTGTGAATATGGTGATCTTTATTATTGTAAAGTACAACATAATTCTTTCACCTCAAGAGTTAACAAATTTGAATCCTAAATAGACATGCTCTGTGTTGTAAACACACAATGCTCTGTATATACTCTTGAATTAAGAAATGAACAACACAATATACACTCGAGAACAGCTGTGCTACAACCGCAAGTCAGCTAGTAGAATTGCAATGTTTCCTAAAAAAGAAAAACTCTCTTGAAATTGCATTCCTGCGGTATATTTTATACATTTCAGACAAGAAATGCTTCTTTCCACAGATGCTATAGTAGAGGAGATGGACAGAATAAAAGGGAACAATTTATAAGCATCTGTAAAACTGTTCTTATCCCCATGAAGCATTTGTAACATCTTTTCAGTGGAAATTGGAAATCTGTCTGTACTTCTCATTAGTGTATAAAATAGATAGTTCGCTTTTTAAGCTACATGTCTTGGGGAACACAAATCAAAAGAAAATTTGCAAGTTTTCAAGTTCACTAGAAGGAAAGCATGTATAGTATTTTTTTTTAAATTTTGTGGTATCAGCAAGGCAAACAAATTGAATTTTTTCACAATTGCAAAATCACTCATCCATTTCCACCAAAACGTGGTCCAAAATTTCATAATATAAGGCTGGATAATTCTGAACACATTCATCCTGAGGAAGAGAGCTGCACTCTTGTGTGAGGCACATATCGTCATTTTGCTGGCTGTTTCAAAGATAATTGAAAAATACCATTCATTCCTCTTATTTCTTAGCATATCACTTTTTTTTAATGGTGTTTAATGCCCTTTTTTATTACTGAGACACCACAGGCAGTTAACACATCACAAGTAGTCTGTATCTATGATATACAGTAGTTAACATCCAATGCCCTCTATTGCAAAACATCAAAAAGGATGTCTGTTAAACAAAATGTGTCATGAAACACAACTGCCAGTTGGACTATATGCATCTAACTATGGTTTTGTAAACCTCTTTCAACTTTTCCCAGTCTTTCATAATTACACACAATAATTTTCAGTTGGAGCTCCAGCGGCCTGATGTTACAGTTCAGTGATGAAAAAAATGTACTAATTACAAGAATTCTACTCTGTTGTAATACTTGATTTAGGCGGTGTGCCAAACAGTGTATGAATACTGCAAAACTCTAATTTTTTTCTTCATTTAAATGGTTAGACATCACCCTTGCATCATCATAACACTGTCCTACTAATTTGTGCTCGTAGCCAAATGGTCCCAAGAGTTTGTCCAATAAAGAAAACTAATTTTCTGGTGATCGTCTCCATTTACATCATAGAAACCTAAGAAACACTTACAGAACACTGGGGTACCTACGTGATATCTGTCATATCTCCTGAACAGAGAAAAGAAAAAAAAAAAAACAGCAGTTTCCAAATCAGTTTTTACAAAATCATTGATGAAGAGAAATGCACTCGATAGTTTGTTCATTTTGTAAATTTTTTATTCATCACTGAACATACTTTTTATCTTATAATGTTGGTTTTGTATTTCTACAAGATTCCTTGATATTATCAATAACAATAGTTCCTTAAAATTCTCACAATTTATTGAGTATTGTTTCATTGTGACTGCGAAATTCTAATTGTTGCTTACTTAAATGGCATACTGCATCATTCACTAACTGTAGCAAAAATCTATTCAAATGTACGTTTTCATTTAACTGTACAGTGTACAGTCTAGCATTTTCATTCATGGCATGTAACATTATTTTTTGATTCCTTTCTAAAGTTTTCAAATTTTCCTGGCACTTTAAATGCTATGCCAAATCTGAGTGTTTGTGTAATGATCACGTTATCCTTCTCAATTCTAAACATTGCTTTTATTGCTAAAAAACAATCATGACCAACAAAACATTTCTGCAGATTTGGAGAGGAGCACAACTGTGGGAATTCCTTAAACCAGAATCGTTTGAAACTAAGATTGTAGCATTTATCTGAATATTTCTCTTCTTTGGTACCACATATTTGTAGAGATCCAGTTGGACGCCCACAATATAAAAACTTCCTTTTTTTCTTCTTCTTTCCAAGTGAAAATGGTGTTTTTTAAATATGCACACTGTATCATAAACATGGTTTATATTTAAAGCAACACAGCACTAAAGAAGGAAGCGTGCTCCACACTGGAAGAACCATATAACCCCCCCATTACTTCACTGTACGAGGGACACACCAAATTATAGCAGGTGAGGGTTGTAATGCAACCATGCCCTGCCCCTGGAGGTTGAGCAGCATGAAAGTAAGATTTGCTGTGGGTTACAGATTACCATTGTGGATTTAATTCATTTCTCTGGTCATCATGGTCAGTATCACACCGCATTCACCATCAGAATAGAAAGAATTCTGCGCTGTACAAAAATATAGGTTTCTATTAAAACCAACATACATGATAAGGGAAATAAACTTTAAAAATAATTGGTGAAATAGAACTTCGCCTACTACTGCTCAATAGCTACTGATGCTTTGTAGATGAAATAAAGCGGACATATAGAAGCACAACATTTTTATTTTATATCGTCTCAGATATCAGTGCAATAGTACGCAGTATGCATATTTATAATCACTGTTTTGTTTTGTCATTTAGTGTTCTCATAGAATTAAGCACATTTGCACTGACTGCACCTACGTTAGGTTTCTGCTGATGCACTGATGCCACTAGCCTGGTTGCGTAAGAATGTCAAAGGCCAGAAACATTTTATTTTGATTGTTTTTATTGCTTCCTTTTGCCCTGTTGTGGAATATTGACTGCTAGGTTCTAAGTTCTGACCTTCTTTGATGATCTCCATCTGTAGCCATTCAATACTTTATCAAAAAGAAGTATTTTTCTGTGTGAATGTAACGGCTAGAATTAAAATGTACCAAATATAACATGGAAGCATGCAAACTGCAATACCTGCATATAGGTACTATGATTAATGTGTTGAAGTGTGAGTTTAAAACCTATTTTGTGTGTCATATGTAGGACTTTAATCATTGGAAAAACCGTGATTTATTTTTCTCTTTTTCTTTTTTTCTTTCTCTCTCTTTTTTACAAATTTTACATTTACTACTTATTTTAAGTATCATTTACGTGGCATGTCATAACCCTGCCTGCTCCAAACAGACCATGCCGCTATTTGTAAATAAATTTAGGGAAACAGGATATCTATCCTTGATGAGAAATAATGAGTGAAACAGTATATACTTACTGAGCAGAAATTAGATGAATTTGAAGAGAGATCAAAACATAGTTGACGGAAACACAAATTTTTATAAACTCAGCATGGCAAGCTACCCAACTCTTAAAATTGAAACCATGCAATTTTTTTTTATGGTTTCAATTAGTTTTGTACAAGAACTGTGATGATGAGAATCAGGTAAATTTCAGTTAGCTGGATATGTGCAAAGGCTTCCGTAGCCAGAGTGTGTGGTATCTTAGTTTATGTAAAAAGTTCATCTGGTGGCTCTGTGCAGCTGACATTTTGCTGATGATGTGCTTTACATTCAGCCCAAAATGCAGTACATTGTAAGATGAGCACCTTTAACTGGAAGAGCAAGATTACTTTTGTAAATGGATTTTTAAAATTTTTTTTATTCGGGAAATAATGCATATTTAACAGTTTTCTCCAGTTGAAAGGTTCCATTAAAAGATCATGTTGTCTTGCAGAATAACAGATATTATATCCCGGAGAAACCATACGAACCTACATATGTGAACCTTCTTTGCATGAGGAAAAAATCCCAATATGGTGTACAGTATGTAAAGGGTAATAGGGACTATCTTTTTTTGAGGAAGCTATAAATGCAGAAAAACAAAAGTGTTATATTTGTACCATTTTTTAGCAATTGGCCAATGTTGGTCATTACTAGCAAGACTCGGCTGCTGCACATACAGTTATAGCATTTATTTTTATTCAGGAATTTGGAAGATAGATTAGTTAGTAGGGGATCATGGTCTGCATGGTCCCCCATCTAACAGTATGTGATATTTTTTATTTATAGGGAAACCAAAAAAGGGACGCACTAGAAGAACTAAAATTAAATATTAGAAAAGAAACTGATGTAATTTTTGAAGATGAACTCATGTGTGTGAATGAAAATTTCCTAAGAATGTAACAGAAATTTGTGGATGCAAGTGAATATTTCCAATTTTTCCTGTGATAAGGTAAGTACTTATTTTGATTACAATTGTAATAGTTTTGTGAGTACCTGAAGCATTACATAGCTAGTAATTAAAATTGCATGGATATTATATCCTATTTCTGGGGAGTAAGTGCTCTGGCATACATCTGTGCCATGGCCTGATCAGTGAAGCCAAACATGAAAAGCACTATATTACTTAAAGTAGTTATCATGCACATGCACAAAATTCAGCACTTGAGCACCTTATATTGGTCCTCTTTTGTATTTTATTTGTATAATACAGTAAAAGTAATATAAAAGTGAGACTCTCATAAAATAAGCAATCAGGGAGGGGCAAGTAGATCTGCATCCCAATATTGCTGTCAAAAGAGACTTTATTATGAATGCAGTATTCTTCTCAAAAGGCACAAAATAATAATAATAATAATAACAACAACAACAACAACAACAAACTTTCAGAGAAGTATTAAAAAGTACTATGTAAAAAGTCTGTTGTTTATTATATAATAATTCATACACATTGTGTATAATGTGTAATAAATATAGGTAATAATAATTTAAATTTGACAATTTCTGACTTGAAAATCTAAAGATTGTTAATACAAACTTACGGAAGCCTAATAAATCTCAGCAAACCTCTACTGCCCCTAAAAGTATGTAACAAAGCCATGGAAACATCTTGTGCACATATCATGCACATGCACATACACCGCCAATAGATTGCATGGTTTGTTCATGAGAGCTACGGATACTTGAGTTGTCATTAATCTTGTTTGTTTCAGTGAAATACAGCAGTAGTGAATGCTTTGAGCACTTACTTCTATATATAATTTTTGAAGCTGGTTACAGGAAGTTATTGTATTTAAAATGATACACTATGGGCAACTTATTTACACACTTCACTTACTATATTTTCCTAAGTTGGAACAATGTTTAGGGAACCAATGTTTCCATCCTCAGCCGTTGACTCATTGGTTTTCAAAACCAGAAAAATATAGTAAGTGAAGTGTGTAAATAAGTTACCTATAGTGTATCATTTTAAACTTGTTTATTATTTCTTTGAAATATCCATAAGTTGCAATGTTTGAGTAATACAGTTCACTTATGTAATACAAGACAACAACAGTCTTAGAGGGTACCAATATGCAGATTCCAGAAATCTCAATCATCTGATAGTCACCATCAAAATTATGAATAATTCTCATTTAAATTTGAAAGACATAATTTTAAGAAAGTAACCTATAGTTGGCTCAGAACTTTGGCTTTTTACAATGTAAGTGACATTTTAATTTTAACAATATCGATTTGCAGTTTTGTCTTGAATGTTTTTATTGAAAGTTTTTTATTGTAATGTTGTACCATAAAAGGTAAAAAAAAAATTGTAGTATTTGGATTGGATTGTATTTTTGGTGAATTTTGTAGCTTTATGTGGCTTTTGGTAAAGTCTGAGCTGGAACCAAATTATAACATTTGTGGATTACTTAGCATGAAAATTTTAACAGTTATAACTGAAGTTATTTTCATTGGTATGATGAATTTTATTTTGATGGTTTTATGTATATAAAAAGTAAAGACTGCTGACTATTGTAAATGAAAGTAAAAATGAACAAGCAATTTTTATAATTATTTCAATTGCTAGTGAAGTGCAGAATAAAGCAATGCAGATGCCAAAAGAAGAGTGGTAAAACAAAATTGATATTTAAAGATTAAGAATGTAGATACTTAAAATGGTAAGAAGGTATAGAGACTAAAAAGATAGTTAAGAGCTTATTTATATAAAGTGATATATGTAAGAGAAGGAAAGCATCATTGACTAAATATTTATGGAAAAAAAAGTATAATAGTTAAATTAAGAGATGTGTTTATTTTCAGCTTATTCTATATTCAGTTAGACCTTATCACTTCACTATAAAACTATTAAAAAAAATTAAGCACCAATTTATTACTTACTTTTCTCTCTCAGTGTGCTGAAGAAGGATCCGTATCACAGTGGCTGCCTACCAGTTCATATCAGTTGTCTTGTGGAGTTAAAAAAAGTAAACAGTAAGTACCAATGTGAATACTTGTTTAATTGAAATTTATCCAGTATTGATGCTGACTAAAACTCATTTTTCACTTATTGTTGTGGTATATATAAAAAGATCCATTTGGGCAATGATAACATAAAAGTTCTATAAAACATTTAGTATTATAAAACCTTTTTTTAAGCTGTATACATGCAGTGTTGAAAGATGGGAGAGTTTAAGAGCATGTAATAAGTGCTGCACATGCCCTACATTGCAAAGTCTACATATCTAAAATTGTTCAGACAGTGCATCTCACTGGCAATGTAACATCTTTATGGTGACCCTTTCAAATGCTTAAACAGCTTAAATGTTTAGCTTATCAGCAACTATATGTTTCTGGAGTTAATGATGTTATGAAAGAAATTCCTCCCAAGAAATCTGATGGAGTTTAGATTGATAAAACTGGAATATAATCAATTGCTACTCCATGTCCATGAGAGAAACTGTTCAGAAACTTCTGAACTTCCCAAGCCCAATATGTTGGAATACAAGGTTCACAGTTTTCTTGCTTTAGGTAAGTTTTTATTTAAAGTTAAAAGAAAATGGGTCTGGTTAGTAAATAAATAAATGATAAAGTTAAGAGTTCAGACAAATGAAAGCATGTTAGTACCAGAGTATTACAAGTGTAAAACATATTATCCTTTTTTATTACATGAATAATAAAATTTTTTAAGCATTACATTGCAAAGTATTAAGAATTGTAATCTCAATTCTAAACTGAAAACCATATTTTAAATGAATCCTTTTCTTTGTTTCAGAGCTGTTCTATTTGGCACATAGACTAGTTGATTTATATCCTGAAATGGCAATATCATGGTATGCTGTTGGTTGTTACTATTATGTAATAGGTAAGTACAGTTGCAAAGAGTGCATTCTGAACTCTGGGAATAAATTTCAGCAATGATGGTGCCAGAGCTATTTATGTGTCAAAGTTATCAATAATGTTTAATTTGAATAATGTTTATCAACTTTTTAACTACTAGGGCATCACAGGCAGTGGACATACAATAAATGAGATGAAATAATTTTTGGGAAGGAAGCATTACAGGCCTAAATTTAGGATATCTCTCAAGCACCTGTCAGTGATGAGGGCTGAGGACAACCTGGAAAAAAAACTGAATGAAGTACTACGGTCCTAGTGGGATTTGAACTGCAGACCATGCATTCACAAGTCAATGCCCTAGCACCCCAGCCAACTGCATCAGTATTATTTAGTGTGAGGGAAAACATCCACATGTTAAACAAGTGTTGAGTGCAATAATGTCTAAGAAAACTGAACCATTCTGGAAGATTCCATCGCAGATTTTTATACACTTATAGTTATTCTGCTAGAAGCATGCAAGAAGTAAAATTTTGTTGTGTCAGAGAATGTATTAAAACTTGTGTTGAATAAAAAGCAAAAGGCTGACATGGTATTAATTCCAAAGAATAAGGAACAAGAAAGTCTATAAATTGCAACTAATTTATCTATGAACATTATATAGAATGTCAGTTCCTTCATCTCTGACAGTAACCCAGTCAAACAAAATTATTACATATAAACTATGGTACTTTTTAATACCTGTGTTGGTCCTGGTGATGTAGTGGTAACCATACTTGCCTTCTAAACCCAAGATCACTGGTTCAAACCTGGCCAGGATTGATGGATTTTTTGGGGTGTAAAAATCCTAAGTATGGCTTCCTTCTGAAGGGCAGTAAAGCTGTGAGTCCTGTGTTGTACATTTATGGCACGATAAAGAACCTCAAGTCTTAAAAAAGAGGCCTCTGAGCAAAATTTGTAGGATGTTTCACACCTTGAATTGAATGGGACGCTTATGACCTGAGATGTTAAAGAGTGTCCATAAATAAACCAAAGCAACAACAACTTTAATACCTCTCAACACTATTAGTCAACTTTGAGTTAAAATAATAATTAAAATAAAGTACAAAAATTGTCATAGTGGAAAGCTATATGGAAAGTGGCCAGTAGAAACAAGATAAAAATTTGTGGTCACTTTAGATGAAATGTACTCCTTTCTTAATGACTACAACAAACCCTTTGCAATTTATTACTATACAAGGAGTAAAATACTTTTTAAAAAATGGCACTTTGAGTGCAGGGGAACATTTTCCAAGGGGATGACAATTATCACACTATAGTTACACTAGAAATTTAACTATATTCTGTGTTGCTAAAAATGGTTGTCAACTCTATATTATGTAACTGCAGTTCTGACTCCTGACTTATGACTGTGGTAACATTGCTTTATATGGTACAAGCACAAAGTCTGCATACATCACTATGAGGGGTTAAACTACTCTTCTGATTTAACCCTTAATTTCTTCAGAAAATGCTCCAGAAACCATGCCCTAACTTCTCATGAAATCATCTCCTGTTCTCTGCGAATTATTTTATTTTTTTGAACTCCTAAAAACAGGGCACTGGGAAATAGCTATCCTTGTAACATAAATACCCTATGAAAAGTTTGTAAGGAGGAATTGAGAATCATGAACTAAAATATAAAAGCTTTCTTAAGATAAAATTGAGTTGCAGAGATACAGCTTACAAAGGGGCATCATATGGATCCATGATAGGTGGTGGGTGATGAAGATTATGGTTTTGATTACAAAGGTCATTTCTTAAGATAAGACACAATTAAATTCGTTCCCAGAGATCACACATAATCTTCCATACATTTAGAAACAATTAAGTCCTTTATTGCTTATTTCATAATGAGTATAATGCAATAAAAATGTTGCATGATGTAAAATTTTAGTATGGTTATATATTTTATGTATGAACATCTTTTCATGAATTCTGCATATGGTAACAAGAATTTTTAAATATTATATTGATTTTTTTATTGGTTTTTACATATAATAAGCCTTCAGTTTGGAATTAGTTTTTACATAAAATAGTAGATTGCTAGTTTCAGATTTTCAGTATTATTGCTAAAATAGTAAATGTTTTTGGCTATATGCTCTGATATAAGGAGAGAGGAGAAATTAGTAAAATTGTAGTAGTTAATATTTTTATGCATTTACATAAACACATTTGTAAGGCTGACTCACTTCTTGACCATGGTGGATATTTGAGGTAAGTGCAGAATGCTTTGTATGGTCTTTATTACAGCATTTCCATGCTGACAACCTGAAGCCTCCAGTTTCTCTGACAAGAACTTTGTAATACATGTTGATAAAAATTGAAACATTATCCCACTATATTAGAATGTTTAAATGCAACTTTGAGGATAAAGCAGTGGGTGGTAATTTAGTTCTGAACAGTTACTGGAAAAGATATTTTTCTTTGAAAAAGTGATATTGAATAACATTCAACCTGCACATCATTTACATCTTCATCACCACCACCATTATCATCATCTTTTTCTTCATTGTCAGTTTATTTACTTTCAACAAATGACTTGGAAATCCTTTATCAGTTTACAATGCTGAACAATTAAATGAAATTTTCAACTTATTACTAATAAACACAGCAGACATGATCAAATAATTATAAAATAATTTATGTAATCAGTGGGAATTAAGAGCAATACTAATTGTTTTGTACTTCTATTGTAAGTGAGGCTTATTGTGACAGTCTTCAATTTCTACCTGTTCTCCTGTTCTCCTTTTCCACCATTACTCCTATTTTGCAGTTTTTACAGGGACTTGAAATGCTTTACCCTAAATGGAGGTTTACCATAAATTCAGGTTGCAGCAACATGCATTCTTTTCCATGAATCTTTGTATTAACATAAATGCTACCAAAATAGATTATTTATATGAGAACAATAACAAGATACTTATCCTACATACTGTATGCCAGTATATAACTTTTTCTATGCCATAAATACTGTCCAAGATTGCACATTCCTAGCATTTATTGAAATTTATTAAAGATGGTAAGAAAAGTACAAACTTCAAGGGGTCTCCACATATCTGGCCCAGGCCATTTTAGGTGTGGCTCCTTGCGATTACAGACATTTTAATACATTGATGATTTTATACTAACCATTTATCTAAATTCTAGATAATTAAATAAAGTGTAAAATTTCCACCTTGATTGCATCAGACTCTGGTTCCTGGTTCATTAGCAGTAGCCTACTGTAATTCCAGCCACTAGGCTCAGACCCAACCCAGGGGACTAAAATAAAATATTTCAATTACTCTACCTATACCATTATTTTATCATTCTTTTATTTCTCAAACATCTACTATAATGAAATTTGAAATTTATAAAGTGCTAAGTAAATTCAAAAACAAACTACAATGGGGGGTCCATCTATCTTAAGGTCCTAGCATTTATACTATAAGTACAATGTCAAAATATTACATATTGGCAGCATTTTTTTTTGAGTAGTGTTTAATGCCCATGTTTACTACTGAGGTACAACAGTCCATGGACGCTGATGATACACGAGATGAAATGATAAATTGGGAAAGGATATTTTTATTTTAGGAAAGGAACTTTCCAGGTCTAAGTTTAGGGTACACCCCCCCCCCCCCCCGGAATTGGCCATTTATGAGGACTGAGGAAAACCTGGAAAAAACCTCAGTCAGGGGGCAGTCCTGGCAGAATTCGAACCCCAGCCCTCCGCTCACGACCTTGGGCACACCCATAGCAGTGATATTGGCAGCATGTAAGAAGTTAGTTTGCTTATATGCAAATTTACCTACTTTAAGTGAATTGATAAACCTCCAAACAATGCCCACACTGGCAACAGCTTTGCTGAATGATGTTGGTTTTATTTCTTCATCTCCTTCATCCTAATTATCATATTTTGAAAAATTAAACCCTAGCTAAATTATGCATCGTTTCAATGGATAAACAGTTTACTTCAACAAATGAACATTAAATAGGAGTAAAACTAATGAGATCCCAATTCTAACCCATGGGGCCAATCTAAGTTGTAAAAAATTTGTTTGAACTCATGAAACCAGAACAACTAAAGCATGCATTTTCTGGCATTCGGGTTGAACATTTAAAGTTAAAAAAATAATAAATGCAAGTTTAGTGTACTTTTGATTAGATATTGCTCATATTTAATTAATTTCACAAATGATTAGAACATGTTTCAAAGGCAATTGCTTTTGTCTGAACACCTTTAAAACATGTCCAAGTAAAGTGCTGAAAATTAGGGAAATTTTAGTGATATCTAGTTAGAATTACAATTTAATGTTACTTTTCATGGTGAAAGTTTTCACAAATTAAAAAAGAACAAATGCAGGTTGTTTTAAGCAATCTGTCACTTTTATCTTGTGGATGACCTGATGCAATCTATATATGATGTGTACTATAACTGTTAGCTCTCAATTTTTAATTTTTTTTTTTTTTTTTTTTTTTTTTTTTTTTGAGTAGTGTTTAACGCCCGTTTTTACTACTGAGGCACCACAGGCGGTGGACACTGATGATACATGAGATGAAATGATAAATTTGGGAAAGGATATTTTTTTTTTTAAGGAAGGAAGCATTCCTGGCCTAAGTTTAGGTACCTCCCCGGCATTTGCCAGTTATGAAGACTGAGGAAAACCTGGAAAAAAAACCAGTCAGGGAGGACGGTCCTGGCGGGATTCGAACCGCAGACCTCCCGCTCACGAGTCCGTGCCTTAACGACCTCGGCCACCCGTGGCGGTTAATTTTTAAAGATAACATGAGTATTCCTTTGAGAGTAAATGAGCATTTCTGCTTCAGAAAAAGATCATAGCTGTAGAAAAAATATGAACGGAGTATGGTAAAAATATTTTTTTTTAAAAAAACTTACAATATTAACTGTTCTATATTTTATTATTTTATGTTCATAAGCAGTGTACATAAGCCCATCAAAATTGTCATAATTTTTTATCATTTAAAAATTAATAATTAAAAAATTTGTAGGCATGCAAAAATAAGTTTAGGTATAAAATTTCACCATGCAATCCTCAAAATACTGATTTTTACAATATTTCCAAATTTCATCACTGAAAAAAACATATTAATAGAGGCTCCCTAAAAGTAAACAAAATAGTCGCTTTTGCTTCTAAAATTTGCATTTTAATTTATGAAGCAAGGTTACATAGCATAATTTTTAATAACACTAATGCTAAATCAAATTAACTGGTAGGGTGCTGCTCTCATTTTGTAAGTATTCGTGTTATTACCTACAGAATATCTTTCTGGAGCACTTCCTTCTATAAGTTCCTGCAGTAAAACTTTTCTGAGAAAAATCAATGCGTAATATAACATTCAATCATGTCTCAAAAAATGGAGAACAGAACTCCTTGCCAGCCAACCCAGGGAATATTTTCTAACTTCTGCAGATAGATTTTTTACAATAATGAACAGCATAAAGATGGGCATTGTTATGCAACAGTATTAAATTTTGTTCTAATGTTATGAAATGGATTAGGTGATTAGTGAGGATCTCCTTGTATATCTGTTTACTATGACTTAGTAATTTTCAATGAAAGTGAGCTTGATGTGAACCTCTTGAGTTCATACCTCCCCAGACCATCATGGAACTACTACCAAAGATACTCTTTTCCAAGAAGATACAGACTGCAAAAAATTATGCAGTCTTCATCCTTTCTCTTTCATCTGGTGACTAGAGGTTAAATCAGTATTTACTGCTAAACAAAATCTATCCCCATTATTTTTCAGTTCAGTATCAATGTCTCCAGGCAAACTTAAGGTGACCTTTTTTAAGCATTTTAAATATTTTATCTAATGGAGATTTTGTACTTATTTTCACTGTGTTGATTCCTGAATATATTAGAATTAGAATTAAGGTGACCTCTTCATTGCTCCAAGGTGAGTTGTCACCTGGTAATTTTGTGAGGTTAAAATTGCTTAAGAATCCTTCTCCTAGCCATGTTCTTAAACATGGTGCATCTCACCTGAGTAACTTTTTGCATCCTTTGGCTATACACACTAGTAATGTAGTACCTGCAGATATATGAACTGATCATCCCTGGATTAAGCAAAACTTCATCATTTCTGTAGTGTGTGCCATGTTATTTGAAATTTTTCACACCCTGAAAAGCACTGGTTGTTGTGTCCCCAGGAACTCTGCAACTACGGTGAAGTAATTGAGTTACAGGCCAGCAGAGCATGGCTGCATACTAGAAGAAGCCAGTTATCAAAACCATATAATACGTTTTGGTAGTAAGTTGTAGTTAGAGTTTGAGGGTATCAGCAAGTGATTTTGTGTGCATGTGTTACTCGATGCTTTCATTTTGTGTAAATTGTGTGCTAATTGTTCTCATTGATTATGCCACTATATAAAAATGGTCTTGAAGAATGGGTTTTTATATGATACATATGTGAAAATGGATTCTTGTAGAGAAGTAGTAAGGTGATTTGCAAGAAAATATCCTGGCAATCATTTCAGATAGAGGATGTTTTTCAACTTGTTAAAAAGTTATAAAAGACAGGATCTCTCAGTGATAAGAAATATGTTTTGAACCATTTTCTTATGGAAGAAAAGTTAAATGAAATACAGAAATTTCTTATGCAGATGCCAGCAATGCATTGCTCCGAGGGGCATCGTTTTAAACTCTCTTTTAACAGGTTAATGCTTATTATTATCTTTTTGAATACATGCTTTCATTAAAAATATAAATACCAAATTTATGCATGTGATTGTATCTCCCCTTTTATGGTTATGATACTGCACTTCCCCAGCAAGCAGTTGAGTTCAGGTGGCACATAGCTCAAATAACCTCACTGTATAGCCAACTTGAGATGCAACCTTTAATGCATCTTTAGCACTTGGATTCAGCATAAATAAAATTTAAAATTACTTATAAACATAAAGGATTCTTTATCAAGAACAAGTGAATTTGAATAAAAATCTTAAATAATTCGTATTAAATTCTTTGCATTTTCAAACCTTTCACTTCAGTATCCAAATTTATACAGCATGCAACTACTTTGACACCATTAGCTTGGTGAATATTTTTCCGATATATGGAATTTATTGTGCTATATTATAAATAGTGAGAATAGCTAGAAATGTAAAATATATTCTATCTCAAAAACTAACATTCACTAAGGAATTAATAACCATTCTTGTTTCACTGTATTTTTACTAAAATAAGTTTCCTTCTTATTTTCTAATAGATATAAATGCTACTTGTTACATAATTTTCTCTATGTGGTTGTCACATATAGACGATACATTTCAGATATTCACTGCTTGGTATTAGTTTTTAAAGAATATATGTTAAAAATGATATTTTCCATGTTATTCTGCAGAAGCAGAACACTAAAAAAATCCATAAGTAGTTTCTTTGATAGTGTACTGAAGAATCATAAGATACATTTATAAGATAAATTTTCTCTTATTACAGGAAAGAGTGATCCTGCTCGACGGTACTTGGGTAAAGCAACAACATTAGATAAACTTTTCTCACCAGCGTGGCTAGCCTATGGTCATTCTTTTGCAGCAGAAAATGAACATGATCAGGCTATGGCAGCATATTTTAAGGCATCTCAGCTTATGAAAGGGTAATTTTATTTTTATCATTTAGCATTACCAATGTTATTGTTATTGAGACTATTTATGCATGTGTATGAATTGCAGGCCTTGAGAGATTTTGTTCTTCGTTTATAAAGGTCACTTCAGGATCTAAGAGAAAAATCTTTGTTAAAAAGATGTCATGGTTTGATACAGTATATGAATGTGTGTAAAACTAAATTTGTACGCATATAGAAATGTTTGGATATCTCCCTTTCTGCTCTTATTTTGGAAAGTTCATAAAGTAGGGACTGCAATATGAGGTTATTATTTGTATGTGGAACTGTCACCACTACCATGGAAGTTATGCATTAATAAGAAATCAGTCTTTGCTAAATGAGGAGGAAAGGGCAATAGTGACCGGCTGCATAATACAACTAACAATCATGAACACTGTATATGTCCAATGTTAGGCGCTTATCCGGTCAAAGGAAAACCTATTAATTAGGATTTTGGGGTGGTTGTCAGGCTTGGTAGTGATCTATAGGTTGGCATAAGTAAATTTAGCATTATTTCTGGGCATTTAACATTGATGAGGAGACTGACGAAAGCCTAAAAAATACTCTAGGAGAATGCTTTTGCTAGGAATCAAATTCTAGACCTTGAGTCGGGTTGATGTACATTTGAATTGGGCAGAGAAAGAAGAAAACTCAGAATTTCAAACAGATTTTAGAAAAGACAAGAGGGAAAAAGAATGAGAAATGGTAGTAGAAGTAACAGGATTCATAGGAAATATTTATTATTTCGATGTAAGATTTAATTATAATTGAGATTGAAATGGATATAAGAAGAGGGTTATGACTAAAGGAAAAAAATTACACTGGTGATCCAGACATGTTTGGATAAAACACTGGGAATACAAATTAAATGGTTGGATTATACAGTGCAGTAGTAGAAAATAGAATGTTATTGCTGTTAATATTTAAGGATCTGAGGAAGAATGGATAAATACGGACTTATACATACAGCTTTCTATAAGCTAGCTTTAATTTACCAAAAGCATCACTTAGTGGCATAGAATTAGCTGAATTGGATAGACTGGATTGTAAAGATAAAATAATAAAAAGAGTATTAAAATATTGCTTTAGAATGTGGGGATTAAATAACAGATCACTGTTAAACAATGTTTTATCATATGAAATGAATAAGGCTGGTTGCTTGTTAGTAGCCATTGAGGAAGCTGATATTTATCATTTTTTTCTTAGCTTCCAAATTATTTTTCATCAAATTGGCTGCATTTCAGTAGATGTCCTTTGTTTAGGGTAGTATTTCATGTTCTTAGCTTGGTTAATTTTGTTGGTCCAAAAACCATAATGTCTCAACACATGATAGATTTCACAATCAACATGATAGATCATGGACATCAGCACTAGTGATTGTTGGTTTTAGATTTAATATGTTGTGATTATTAGATGTATAAATGTCTTAAATAGATTAATTTAATATTAAGGGAATGGTTTTTCCAAAATGAAGCATACTAGTTCTCACATTGCAGTAGTGTGGGAAAAATATTCAGATGGTTACACAAAGGAAGGTGCTTAGTTTTTCACATGTTAATGAAAAGCCATTTGTTCTGCAATGTGTTCATGTGATTCTTCTGTGGCACTTAGTGGTTAAGATGACTGTAAAAGTCTCAATGATTCTAAAAAACATTAAATATAAAAGAACAAGCCAATTTCATCATTTTTGTTGATAATTATGCACAATTACTAGGAATGCAAAATTGTTATTTACAAAAGAACTGACAAGTAATGTGCATTGTATATAAACTTCCTTAGATCTTACATTGCCAGAGGGGAAGGGTATATATATATATATTTTTTTTTTTATTAATTTATTTATGGACGCTCTTTAACATCTCAGGTCAGCGTCCCATTCAATTCAGGGTGTGAAACGCCGACAAATTTTGATCAGAGGCCTCTCTTTCAGGCTTGAGGTTCTTTTTCGTGCCGTAAATGTATGACACGTGATCCACAGCTTTACTTCCCCTCCGAAGGAAGCCATACTTAGGATTTTTACGCCTGAAAAAATGGGCGTGTTCGAACCCGCGATCTTGGGTGTAGGAGGCAAGTATGGGTGTATACTATGGGATTACTGATAACCTACTTGGAAGGTTGGCAGGTCTGTATATGGCAAGTCAGTTCAAAAGTTTCTTTATTTTTACTTTTAAAATTTTGTTTGATAAGAAGTTTTAATTGATGAGATAGTTTATTATACATACAAAATATAAGTGATACTAGTGATTAACATCATCAGTAAGAGAGACAGAAAGAAAGGGAAAATAAAGGACTGGCCCTTTGAAAGAAATAAAAAGTAAGATAAATTATATAGCAAAACATTTAAAGCCAGCTTCATACAAAATATAAGTGATATTAAATTTAAGTGATTAAAGCTCAACGTCAGCAGAAGAGAGAGAAAGAGGAGGAAAATAAAGGACTGGCCCTTCAAAAGAAATAAAAAAGTAGGATAAATTATAGCAAGGCATTAAAATCAGTCTCAGAGTAAAAAGATCTATAAATGAATACAGGCACTTTAAACTAATCTGGGTTAGAAAAAAATGGTATTGATTTATATAATAAATAGGAAGAGAAGGTTTTGGCTGGACAAAGACAGGAGTGACAAATACAAGTAAGTTGAGACAAAGTGCAAAAAGGAGAAATGTCTGATGTGTACTAATATGTAAAGATATTGGAAATTAATTAGGAAAAGTAAGATTAAAATAAAAAATATAATTATACATAATGAAGAAGATAGTTTATAAACAGTTGTAAATAAGCGTAAAATATGATATGATGTTAATGTTAAGATATTGATGGTATAATAATTATGGGCTTATTTATTAATGTTAAAACCTCACAATACATATCACCAGTATATTAAACTATAGTGAGGTTGAAGGGAAGAAACAAAAATCATAACTCACTGGTAGAAATGAATTTATTAAATTAGTTTATTATTGGTAAATAGTTAATCCATTGTATTATTATATGTACTTTTAAGTATAAATAGGGTAAGAGATCCTTATCTCTTCATATGTGTGATTTATAGTTTAAATAAACTCATTCATAATAATTTTCTTAAGATTGAATATGCATAATTATAGCTAATTGATGATATTTACAGGTGTCATTTGCCACTCTTATATATTGGTTTGGAATGTGGACTTACAAATAATGTAAAATTAGCAGACAAGTTTTTTCTTCAAGCACAGAGCATTGCACCTGAAGATCCTTTTGTCATTCATGAGATGGGAGTAATAGCCTTTCAGAATCATGAGTAAGTAATGTCATTCTTTATTTCTGTTGACTGCTAATTGCAAATTCAGTTTGTAAATCTGAAGAAATAGCAGATATTCCTCATTGTGGATAATATAATTTAAATCTTGCCCAAATTTACCTTCTCAAACTTTAGATTTAGATCAGTAAATGACCTCTTCCAGAAATAACAAGTACTAGATTAAACATGAATAATGTACTAAATTTGCAAAGCAATGTTAAAAAAATATCCAAAATTAAATTGCATGCTTTATGTGAGCTTATATCACCAATTTTCCCCCAGAGAAATTCTACAAACAGTAGAGAAATATTCAGGCAACAAAAGTGGGATTAAAGATGCAGTAGCATCAGATCATGGGAATATTGCAGGTCCTTTAAAATAAATAAAATATTGTAGGTTTTCGTAACAGTGATGTCAGATTTTAACATTTAAAAAAGTTGAGTTGTAATTGTAATTGTACCCCACATGAATAAAAAGCAGGTATTTATAAGATAACTTATGCAGAATGTGATAAGATTTATATTGGAAAAACAAAAAGGAATATAGGGCACACGTTTAAAAGAACATTTTAGGAACATAAAATACAAACAGATAGAAAAGTCAGCTGTAGCATATCATTTTTGGACAGAAAATCATGACATAATTAAAAAAGTAGAATTGTTAAAAGCAGTACAGGGAGCTACAGAATTGGCTACATGGGAAAAAATTCACATTTATAAACACCGAGATCATGTAATGAACTTTGACGTTCCGGAAGAAAGAAACACAAACTTTAGTTTCATCAAGGTGCCACCAGGGCAAAACCGTACATCTACAGGTCCAATCGAGTCTCCAATCAGTCATCCCGTGGCCGAGGGTGAAGACGAATGTCTTCGAAACATGTACCACATTTTATGACAAGTGAAGCATTAAGAGTGTTTAGATGACATAAAATTAAATCAAAATCAGATTGTATACTTGTCATTTTAACTTACAGAGTGTAATTAAAATGTAAATTGGAACTTAAACAGTGAGTTAATCATATAATTGATATCATTGTATGATTTAGTTGAACTACACACTCTTAATGCTTCACTTACTTGTCATAATGTATGGTAATGGTTTCGAGAACATTTAGTTCTCATCATCAGCCAGGCTAAAGTTCCAGGTTACAGATTAAATTTTTTTAAAAATTGTAAATCTTTAAAAAAGTTTTCATATGGAACTAACACAGTGAAGCTCATGTGAATTAAATCTGTCGTCTTAACACTCTTCATGCTTCACTAACCTTAAAAATATACGGAACCGGTTTCAAAGATATGTTATCTCCATCTATATTTTTAAGGTTAGTGAAGCATGAAGAGTGTTAAGACGACAGATTCAATTCCAGGTTACAGAGTTTAGTTTAGTTGAATAGTCTGCTCCTGAGGTGTGATGGTTTGCCGGTTGGTTTGTAAAGGGCATTGTGGTGTTGAGACTTGAACCATTTTGCTGCAAACCTTTCTGCATAGAAGCAATGCAATGGAGGTTCCATTTATTGAAATAAAAAGTAGATATGAAAGTGTCCGAATTTGTGGATGATTTCTCTGATCAGTCAGGTTTAGACTCATGGCACTAAATCCATTTTCACTTTCAGCCATAGGTATAATTTTGAATGATTTCACAAGTTTTTTTATTGAAGTGGAAACTTGTTGAGGATTTTCTTTATAGATGTGAAAATCTTTACTTAGTAATGTACATGTGTTTTTGCTTAATTTAAAATCCACCTTTTAACATAAATAAGGAATTGACATGTCACCATAAAACACACGTTCACATTCACATGAAGGCCACATATCCGGATTTAATTTACTACATTCAAAAAGAATCTTCAAAACGGATTTTCATTGTCTGCCAAAGACTGAAAAAAATGTCTTTTGGAATTTATTATAAATTAGTGTCTTCACTATCAATACATTACCTACAGTCCCTCATCTTCTTGAAAATTAATTAAAAATGGACATAAGTTGTTTTCCTCTCTCATTGCTGTATTATTTAGGCTAACACTCTGATAAAAATTGTCCAAAATATTTATAAAAGAGAAATCCCTGAATAACAATTGTGGTGTTCTATACATTTTTTTTTTTCGTTTTAGGAGCATTGTTTCAAATAGCAGTTTGTCTGCAAATATAAACTTTTCAGAAATCAGAAAAAATGCACAGCAACCAAGCTAAAAAGTATAAACAAAAATAAAAATATCACTTTTGAGTTCAAGACTTTATAAGACTATAAGGTTAAAAAAAAATCAAGTAAAGTGTTATAATGTTCAGGTTTCATCCCAAAAAATATTTGGAAAAGTTTTCTTTCGCATCATACTTATGGAATCATTAATTTTGAAACAATACACATAACTTTTAAATACAAATTGTATTATTTAATCACCAGTAATATTATCTTAAGGCAGCTAACCTACAGCATCCCCAATCCTTCTTTCTCTTGAAGGCAATCACATGTAATGTAATGTCCTCACCAACAATATGACCATTATCTTTATCAATCAGTCCTGGTGGTGTAGTGGTAGCCATACTTGCCTTCTAAACCCAAAATCGCGGGTTCAAACCCGGCCAGGATCGATGGATTTTTTCAGGTGTAAAAATTCTAAGTATGGCTTCCTTCTGAAGGGAAGTAAATCTGTGGGTCCCATGTCATACATTTACGACACGATAAAGAATCTCATTACTGAAAGAATAGGCCTCTGAGCAAAATTTATCGGCTGTTTCAAGCCTTGAATAAAATGGGTCCTGATTACCTGTGATGTTAAAGAGCATCCTTAAATAAATCAAATCAAACAAAATCTTCATCAGTATCTTGTACTGTCTGATCAACAATGCCAAGATTAAAGTTCATTCAGTGTAGTGTTCTCTAATTGTCACCAAATCTCTGCTTCAGTAACTTGTCGACATAATTTTTTTGGCAGGTTTAATCTTTGGTACTAGTGTCACAGTATCTGGTATCATAAACATTTTGCACTGAATGTCCCCTTTTCAAAACTGATTGGAATTTTTAGAAGGCTTATCTAATCAATAATTAGGCTCCTTATTAACCTTTCGTGCCTTTTCTGATTTTTTTAACATGAATGTCTTCATATCCCTAAGCCATCTAACTTTTTTAGCATATTATATAAATGCTTAAAATTCCAAACAGTTCAATCTTTACCCTAAATGGATAGTGCATACTTTTCCATAAATTTCATGGTACTCTTCTGGTGTTTTAATTTCAGACATCTTTCAGAACTCTTTTTCCTGTAACTCCAAACGTTCCTTCTGGGGGCAGAAATAAATGTCCCCTGGCTATAAAAGTTAGAATTCCGTTACCTGTGCAAGAAAATATTTCAAAAGGCACCATAAAAGAGCATGGACATTGTGACTATTGCATTTTTGTCCACCACACCCATTCCAAAAAGATTTAATATTGTAGTAGAATAAAATTGGAATTTACTGAGGAAATCAGTTAGAACAGAAGACACTTCAACAGCCCTACAGGTTTTCTGCCCAGCAATAGAGATGTGTGGAAATTTATTTTGTAAGTCAGTTATGCAAAGAGAAATAAAAATCTGCCGTGAATAGTAAACCTTCCCTATGAAAAGTTTAGGGAGAGGCTGAACTTACTGGAAATCAAAGGAGAAAGAAATGCTGTTCATAATCTTTTCCTGCATAATTTTATATAGGCTTTTGCCCTTAAATTGTGATGAACTAAGGCTGTTCAGCTTTTTTGTTTTCATCATTGGTGGATTTCAGTAGATGGGACATTCATGCCAAGTAGCTAAAAGCATCTGTTGTAGAGCCAAAACTCCAGATTGAAATCGATGGGAAACATATTTTGGAAAAACCAATTTTTTTTACTTTTAGGTGATCTGAAACTTTGGCATTATACGTCTTGAATAACTTATTAATAATGAGTTCTGGGGGTAGGCCTCTTATTTTTTTTGTTCTAATAATTTAGATTTAATTGTAATTTTTTGAAGAAGATTATTAAAATGATTAAAGGCTCTATACTCCATCGTACAGAGTACAGAAACATTTTGCACATACTGGGACTTCTTTACCATGAGTTTTTATCTGAAATTGAAAGGATGATGGTGATGGTGGTGGCGGTGGCGGTGGCGGTGATGATGATGATGATGATGATAAAATATTAATATAAAAGTATCCAGGAGGTCTTAAGAGAAAAACAAACTGTAATCAGAAGTGTCTCTTTGTATACTCCTTGTTTAATGAGGAATAAACATTATTATTATTATTATTATTATTATTATTATTATTATTATTATTATTATTATTATTATTCCTATAATAATTATACAATGGGCTGTATTAATAATTTCCATTCAAAGTACCATTTAAAAATAAACAACTATAAGCCTAAATCATCACCTATAAAAATATACCTGTACATATCTGATAATTAACAACATTAGAATTTAGTCTTCTTTCATTGTCAGCTTTTTGCCACAGATGTCGTCTTTTAGGTGTCGAAACAGTCATTAATGTAGAAATAATCTGATCTTGTTTTACTCTGTTCTGATGTGCATAGAGCCTTCTTTTTGCCTGAATTAGGTCATCAGCTGTGATACTGCCACACTTGAAAATCCCATCCCTGAGCTGACATGGTGTCTCAAATCCATTAAATTTGTATCCTTGTAGTCTAGATCCTATCCAGAAACAAAAAAATTATTTTAAAAAGCAAAATATTCAAAACATACTAGTGGCAATATATTTTACCAATGTGCATTAATAATAATAATAATAATAATAATAATAATAATAATAATTCAAGGCAGAATATTTAAAATAATTAATTAAATAAAATAATAACTATAACAAGTACCTGACATCACAATTTTCCTTGCATTTATATAAGGGATTCCTCTTCCTCTTTCTGGACCCTTTAGATTTCTCTCCAACAAGACAGCTACCTTCCATCCTTAACACACTAGAAGCTCTTCACACATTGAATAAGCAACAAGCATTTTGTATTGTTGAATTCTCTAATGTTTGTATACGTTATATGAAAGGAGTGCAGAAATCAGCATTTGTTGGATGGATGTATTTTGTTTCAACACACTGAATGAACTAAAGGCATTCTGCACTGAATATGCAATTTGAGGTCTATATTTTAAATAATAAGACATTGTTTTCAAGAAGAAAGACATTGTAGTACTATGCAAGGCATTACTGAAGTAAGAAATTGTACCAAACAGAATTTTGTTTATGTATGCACAAACTACTTTTTAAAATGATGCTCTTTTATAAATTGGCAGATAATTACTGTATGCCAACTCTTCAGTAATATTATTGTTTTGACAGCATTATTTTAATAAATAACTCTTTAGAAGGTATTTTTATTCTACACCTGTTACAGCTATGAAACTGCAGAACGTCAATTCAAAGAAGCTTTGGCTCGTCTACAAACAATCAAGGAACCTGTGCTGCCTTGTAAATGGGAACCCTTATTAAATAATCTAGGACATACGTGTCGTAAGCTGCTAAAATATGAAGAAGCTTTGAATTATCATAGACAGGTAAATATATGTATTGGTGACTTTGATAGAATGTGAGTTTCTATATGCTGTGACTATAAATCATAAGCCAGACAAGTCACATTGCATTCTTGACCATAGTATTTTGGTAACATTAATTAATAATATAATAGTTAGTTAAATATGGTGGACGTTTGTAACAGTGATGTTTAGTATAAGTTTAGAATAACTGAGTCGACTTTGTAACACATCACTAATAGTTTTTAAAAGACGAAAACTAAGTTTCTGGAGCTAATCGCTCCCATCTTCAGTTCCAGTTCGACACCAGAGACAAACCAAACCACCACAAAGAACAAGGCTGGCAGTCAAACTGGAGCTGAAGATGGGAGTGATTAGCTCCAGAAACTTA
The DNA here is from genome assembly GCA_030762175.1 of Metallyticus violacea. Classification (NCBI taxonomy): domain Eukaryota; kingdom Metazoa; phylum Arthropoda; class Insecta; order Mantodea; family Metallyticidae; genus Metallyticus; species Metallyticus violacea. The sequence goes on along the minus strand of CM060845.1, from coordinate 119,910,206 downwards.
GTTTTCCTCTTTTAAAACTATTAGTGATGTAAGTGTTACAAAGTCGACTCAGTTATTCTAAACTAATAATATAATAAATTAACTTATCTCTCTCTCTCTTACTTTGTTATTACATACACTTTTTTTCTTTCTTATGTATTAGATACTATAAGCATAGCCTCAGAATTGCAATTTCCACTTTTTCATTCATTAAAATGTAGAAGTAAAATTGCTGCTGTAACAGTATTACTGTAATTTTCTGTTATGCTGAGTAAGCTTATATTTTTTTCGTTAACTCTAGTAATATTTTATTGCATTTCAAACCTCTTGATGTTTTAGGCATTTCATCACATGGCACTAGCAAATAGTAATAGTGCTGCATTGCCTCATGGACATTATTTCATGCTGCATCGTAAATCTAAAATGTTTAGACAAACATTTAACATTAAGTCATTAGTGTTAAGTGCAACCTTTTTCTAAATATGTGCAAACAAAAATACAAAGTGATTTGCCTTTAAAACTTGCTAATCTCTTCCATTAACTTTTGAAGGCTTTAATAATAATTAGATTCATGTTTAGTACTAATCTGTAGAATTCTGACATAAATCCTTTTTTATATAATTATACTCTCTTTATCATTATAGATGAATAGTTTAATGTTTCATAGTTTATTGCCTTCTAAGAGAAGGTGAAGTGAATTCTAATAATGCCATCTGTAGTAGTGCTTATGATAGTCTCATATTGTCCTGAGTGCTGTTACAGCTGCATAATGATGACCAAAACCATCTAATCAGTAACATTTAACAGAGAGCCTTTCCTAACAAACTTATTAGTGTCTGCTGAAATAAGAACCTCAATCTATTTTGTATCTATATTCAGTATTTTTGCTTGTTTTAAGTAGTGCTACAAAGGATTGTTTTCTTGTTTTAACTAAATATTTTAAAACATCGTTCAGAAAGACTGGTGCATGTGATTGTTTGGATGGATAGAGTGGCAAAGTTAGAAAAATAATATTCAGTATCTATAATTTCTTTAAAAATTATGCAAGTGAAGAAAACTATATATAAAATTGTCAATTTTTTTTTAAATGTGAAGTACTAACATTGGGGCATATTTAAAGTGCATTCCACTGTCCAACATGTGTTTAGAAAAGTTAAAAAGGAAAAGATAAGATACTGCTATAAAGAAATTGTTTGCCCCATCAATAAACCATATAAATGTGCATAAAAGAGCAACAAATGTATACAATCTCCAAAAAGACATACATTATATTATTTTTCAATTTTATGATGAAGGGAAAATCTCCATAACCAAGAAATTTCTGCTTTTACTCAGGAAAAAAATAGCATAAGGATTATGTTTCCTCTATTAACAGACTACTTAAATGATTAGGATTTGGTTAATGCACATCATATGTCTCATTAAAAGAGTCATTCCTTTCAAAACCTGCTGTATATGTGACCTATCTATCCATCTTCATAAATTATTTTTCAATTCGATATATTGAAATTCTTTACGTTCTTTTTAAAATGCATAATAATTGCAGAAAATCCATAACAATCCAAAACAGGCAAAGAAGGTCTTAAACCTAAAAATAAGCAACAGAAGCCAAAATAGGCAAAAAAAAGGAAAAATAAAAACTGGCCTTACTGACCCCAAATGTGCAGCAACATATTTATTTCTATCTGACTCTTAAATATATCCATCCAGATAGAAAAGGCATTTTCTGAGTTCTGGTTATTACGTACAGCCAATTATTACTGGTGTGGAACATACATAGGTAACACTGAAAGTTTCTGCAAAGTCTTAAATGAAATCAGCTAATTTTGATTTCTTTCTGATAGCACATTGGTATTTAAATCACAGAAGCTGGGTACCATGAAGAAATGACACCAAACTCATTTGAGAGTATTTTTAATTAGGTTCTTAAATTACTTGTAGGTGTGCGCTACTATTTGTTTTTCTGTTTCATTACACAAAATTCTCAACTCTTCTACCAGAAAGGATAATATAATGAAGTGGTTAGAACATAAAGATGTTGATTTCTCTCCCTCAGAAAAAAAAAAATTGAGTACTTAACAAAGAATACAACCTTTCAAAACTAATACTAAAATTTATGAACTTAATCATTTGGCAACAATTTGAGGTGTTAAATTGTAAGACTCCTTCCCATCATCATTGGCAATATAATGCTACATAATTTAAGTGGGCTGAAGTAAAAAGGGGAAATAGCCTCTCCCCCAAAAATGCTAGTTAATAAGAATATCACTATGTGATTAGGGAAGATTGATCTGCTTGTGAAACATGCTGAGACTAGGAGAGACCTTAGAGACAGGAAAACCATTCCAAAAAGAATTTAGTCATGAGAACATTTAAAAAATGAGTATAATTGGTGGTATATCCCAAAAACCTCATCTTAGGTAACTCTTTTGCAAGAGTGCATTAGCTCAATTCTTGATTGAAAAACAAATTGATATAGTAAAAGCATCCAGCCTAAAAATAAAAAAAGATCCATAGAAAATTAAAAGCAGTTTGAACTGACAAGTTTGCTCAAACCAGTTTGATTTTGGTCTGTGGAGGTCAACCACCCACCTGCCCTTCCTCCCTCCTAACTCCGTACATCCACACCTAACGCAGATGTAGCGCCCGCTGTATTCAATATTATGCATTCAGGGGAGTGGGGAAAAAAAGGCCTGTTTATATTTGATTTACTGTCATACATTCATATATAAAGAGTAAGAATTTGTAATTTTTTGGTAAGTTAGTCAATTTTTGTATAGTGTTACTACCAATGTTATCAGGTATTATTTGATAAGAAGTTTGAAAGAAACATTTCCTAAGAAAATGAAAATAATCAAAACACTTTTATCAACTAAACCATTAGTTTTAGAAATGTGTTTGCATTAATGATTCTTAAGTAATGTTTAATTTTGAGGCTCCAGTTATTTATTCACTAAATCCATCAACATATACTGCAGTGGGACTTGTTTACTTTTAAGGCTCTGGTTCTTTCTCCACTAAATCCATCAACTTATTCTGCAATGGGATTTATTCTTGCATTGATTGGTAATACTGATGAAGCTGTGGATGCATTTCACAAAGCTCTTGGTATTCGAAGAGATGATTCTTTCAGCACCACCATGCTGACACTTGTTATTGAACAATTAGAAGAAGATACCTCTCCATTTGAAGGTAGGCTTGCATAAATTATTAATTCTACTTCTCAGCAATAGCAGCACATACTTTAAAAACATCTGCAAAGCTGCAGATATGATTGATAGATTGGTAAAATCAGTCTAGAGCAGGAACTTGTGCATAAAATTCATGTTAATGAGAAGCTAAAGGATGTAATCTCGATATGCGTTATGTTTGAGACCTATTGTTTCAGTATTAAGGGCATTTTATGATGTGTATAAATGCATTCTTGTAAGAGAAGCAATTTTTCATACTCACTTGATTATTATTAAGAATATTCTTTCTTTTTTAAGGCAAGTATATTTTTGAATAAATATTTTCTTGGTTTAATGTGTAAAATATATTTTCAGAAATTATTTTGAAAAGAAATGTATAAGTGAGGTCCGTGAAGGTGCAATGAATAAGAAATGTATCTAGAAAAATTGTATTTATGATCTCATTTAATGAAATGACTACTAATCATGGAAGATATGTGGCAAACTTAATAAGTGGTGAACTAGATTTTGATATTGCACCAACAGCATGTTTGGTCTCCAGCTGGCAGCTACCAAAATGTAAACAAGATATTTGTGAAACAGTGGGTTCAAACTTCTAATCAGCATTCTTTTGAGTATAACTACTTTATACCAATGCAGTTATTATCACTATGCCCATTGCATCCCCAGCTGGCATCAGAGTGAGCAGAAGGTCCACAAGCCCATTCTGGTGTCCACAGGATGGTTTATGATGGTTATGCTTCAAAACAAGTAATGTTGCAAAACATTCTTTTTCCTCTTCCTTCTCAGTGCTTTGGAAGTGAGGCAGCACACAGTGTTCTAATTTAAGTCTCTGTATGGTATTTGTTTTATTTAGTTCTGCTGTACAGTGCAGTCTATATATAAAGATCATTCAAATATAAACTTTATTTTTTAAAAATAAGATTATTTTTACTATATACAATTACAAAACATTTCTTTTCTATATACTTTTTCCTCAACAGAAATGCATTTTTTCCACCGGATGAGTAATTTCTTTATTACCTCATCAAAGAAAGAAGAAGATGCATCAACAGCCAATTGTGCACATAGCGCTCAACCTCTGCTTTGTGTTATCGCTGAATGCTCAGTTTCTCCTACAGTGAACCGAATGTATGGTATTCACAAAGGGAACAGTAAGTAGGATGTTCTAGGGATGTCCAGTGAATTTTTCTTAATTGATCCAGACTTATGGCAGTTGTATGTGACTTCATGTTATGCAGAAGCAGGACATCAAGAGTGGGTTGCCGGCAGCTCTCAATGTAGTCCAACAGTTTGTAGTAATATGCCACATTCATAGTCCTTCGTGAAGAAAATCAATTAGCAATATGCCTTTGGAATCCCAAAATACAGTCACAAGAACTATTCCAACTAATAGGCTAGTTTTGGCCTTGACCAGAACATCCTTCTCTTTTATCCTCCACTCCATACTTTTACTTGTTTTCGGGGGTGTAGTGATGTGCCCACATATCATAGGTCTGGTCAAAAACTGCTCACCTTCTTCAGTTCAATCTAGAAGCCTTTGACTGATGTCCTCAAACATTTTCCTGTTCGTTAGTGAGCAGATGTGGGACCCACCTCGCCGACACTTTCTGAAAGCCTAATTCATCAGAAAGAATAGTGTGTGCACTTCCACAACTTATGCACACCTTGATTTTGAGCACACTTATGCCTCGATTACTTTCCACAAAGTCACAAAAGGTTGAATGTTGTCTTGAGTGACGTTCGTCCATAGCTTTCATTTTCCACTGCATAACGACTGCTGTGGAACTTTGTGCCAGTCAGACATTTGGGTTCGTGAAAGCATCGCTTCTCCAAACTGTGGCCAAAATCTGGACAAATCTCAGTTGGTTTGATTCCTTCTTTGGTTAGAAAACAGATGTTCATCCACTGTGCAACAGATGGTGCACTCTCTTGCTTAGACATAGAGCTATTGGCGATGGAATGACCAAGCGGAAATATCCATTAGATAGCTGCCCTTCACACATCTCCACCTAATTACTACTGTGACCCTGCCCCTCTAGCTGAGAGAACAAAAGTCTGATTTAAATTTGATTAACCCATGTATTAAATAATTTAGTGTTAATGTTAGGATGTGGATACTTTGAAACACAAATCAGGAGCCAATTCCTCCAATAAAACTTCCTGTAAGTAGTCCTATACTAAGCACCAGCAGTTTGTGTACAGCGTGCACCTTTATGTCAAAAATTTAGGAAAAGGAACAATTTTGGAGACAGCCAAAATTTTGCACCTAGATAGAAAAGCAGTGCAAAAATCTGTGTAAGACCCAGCCACACCAAAGTTCAACAAAGTGGACAAATTTTTTTGGATTTCATTAAGTGTGAGGTTTACTATTTTTATAGTATAGGACAATCCCAAACTATGTTTGAACCTTTTAAATAATTTAAAAAGTGTTTTGGACAAAAAGAAATAATTCTTTGCAAACTGCTGAAAAACTTGGGTATCGTTTTTGTTGCTTGAGAAATACATGGTAATAATGGAATCAGCAAAAATTGTAGCACGGTGCTACCAATATCTTCAAAAATTGCATCAGCTGCAATCAGGAGGCTCCAGATTCATTCTCCGGATGAGACTTAGTTAACCCTGTGATGTCATCCAGAAAGGGTGGGATGAAGGCACCAGCATTTGTATTTTTAAATCACCATCAGAGCTAGGAAGGCTTATTATTAGAACCCAGACTTTATGTAATTACATATTTATGAGCAAACAAAAAGCAAATGTTGACGAAATACACATTTTGGAATACTGCCCACAAATTTTATTTTACTTTTCTTTATATATTTGGTATAATATTACATACTTTAACATTATTGTGAAATTATTATAAAATATTCAGTTTTTTGTTGCACTTTATTGAATTATCCATTACCGTAGTAAGAGAGAAAAAACAATTTAAATGCTATTGTGTTACTCATACATTGTCATTACATTCAAAGGTAAATTGCAAGAGCTTGATACAGCCAACAATTACTCCTTTCAAATGTTTTCCTCTCTTGTTCTTGAAACAAATCAAAATTTGTAGCAGTCAGTTTTTAACCTTGGTACAATTTACATTTTCATTATCGGCCAAACTGGATTTCTAATGACAATGCTTGCACAACAGATAGTCCTCTGCTACATTTGTGATAAATGTACTGGTTGTTCCATGAAATCTCACATCGAACAACATTTACCAAACACTTACATATTAGAAATAAACAACAGGTTTTTTCAAAGAGACAGGTACAACTTACATAGTTGCAGGGGCAGCCTACACCATCTGATAAAGGCTTTTACAAAGAAAAATGTTGCAGTGAACATACTCTGGAACAGACTTCAGCTACCTGAATTTAAATATTTTTTACAGAGAAACTGTAACTGAACATTCCGGCCAGTTAATCCTCAGAATTATTTTAATTCTTGTTATGTTGATATCTTAGAAGAAATCAGAACTGACACAGGCGATTAGTGTGTATGAATTTCTGTTGATGAAATGACATACTTTAGTCCTTTTCATGGCACATCTAATATGGACAAGTTGGATTCTGAGGCTGCACCTAAACCCTATGTAATTTCCTGTTAAACCTTTGGAGGCAATAAATAGTTCAGCAATTGCAAGATTGATGAACTTAAGGTGCTATGGCCAGCTGGCTTTAAAGAAGAGAGGGTCCTATTGCAGTAAAAGATGCAGCTGCATATATGTTGAAAGCAAGGAAACCGCTTAATGTATTTTATCCGAACATGTTACTTATGGCTCATGCATTGCAACAAATGGCAGAGACAGTTAAAATATGAATTCCAGGAAGTAAATATACTGATATCAGCAGTGAAAAAGGCTGTATTGAAATGTGCCTATCGTCTATAATGCTGCTACCTGGCATACCTCTGTTTCCGGAGCCTATAATCATAAGGTGGACCACTTGGATTAAAGCTGTGATTTTCTGCAGTAAGTATTCCAAAGTTATGAAGTCAGTGATAGAGAACTTTTTAGTTTCATACATTGCAAGTCACTTCTGTTGGCTTTCCAGCAGTATCAAGAAACAGGAGACTGCTCAAGAAGCCATGGGAATAATAATTATTGTATTATATTAATTATAACTATGCATTTAAGAAGGTTCACTGTGCCGAATAAGGACCCTTGCTATGCAACTCTTTTTACTTTGTTTCATTTATTTAATGATAAACATGTAGAACCTCCTGAGAATATTATTGCTAGCACAATCCTTCTCCACAAATATGCACTGGTGACTTCCGATGTTTCTCGGCATATAAAAACATGGTATCATACAGAAGACTGTGCATGACTACAGAACAATTGGAAAAATATATTATAATTAATAGTGTTTCCCCTTCCAATGTAACTTAAAAACTTAAATTAGGTACACTTTTCCCTCGGTACTTTTGCATTTATTCCAAAGTTCTAAAGAGCAGAAGTTCTAAAAGCACAAGTGAACTAATTAAATAATCTTAATTTGACTAGCTATACATCCTATTTTCAAGCAAGGAAATTAAATATTTTATTTCACAAATAATTGCTTCATTACCTATTATCTACATATTTAACCAATTTTAGTTAACATATTTCTTAAATTGATATTACGTAAAATTCGGGCTCTACTTATTATGGTAGCTTCATGCTGGAGGCGGTGAGGTTTGGGTCCTAAACTAATCCTTAAAATGGGGCATATATCTGGATTTCCAGTACTGAGGCAGTCTCAAGTGGCAACGGAAAAAGCTGAAGGTAATGTTACTTCCACAGATAGAAGTAGATAATTAGACTTTCAAATGCAAAAACATGCTATCCCAGATGGTTAGTGTTGAACTATTAATGTGAAGGTAGTGTGTTTGAATTTTAATGTCCTTAAGTTTTTTTCTTTTTTCTTTCTCCTGCTGGAGTTAAAGTAGATTGCCGCATTACAATGATTTACTCGCTAACATAGTACCAAGCACATAATTCACTTCCCCCCCCCCAACCTGCCAAAGTCAAAAATTTAAAACGTGCGATAAAAAATGAAAAGCACAGTTTTGTAATAAGAAACAACATATAGCAGGCAGAAAGTTATGGAGGAAAACGCATAGATAACGTTACATTTAACAAAAGAATAATACAAGCAACATTTACACTGTTACAAGTGGATGCTCTTTTCATTTTGGTAGCAGCTCTAATCCCGTTCCTTCCGATGGCGGTTCGGCGCTCTTATCCATACAGCTAGATTCGTCCTGGGGAATGTCACGCCTGCTTTTCATGAAGGCAGCGAAGGAGAGCGTCCTTAGCCGAAGGTTACAATGATAACATTGAATTACAAACACAACCCACAATAAATTTATATTTACGATTTTTTTCTGCTGCATCAAAGGGTTATTTGACCCATTACAATGATTTACTCGCTATCAGTTTATATTTACGAAAAGGAGGCGAGCGTAGGCCGTCAGGCCGTAGCAAGTCGCAGCAAACCACTGGGTCCACTGGGTTCTAGGATTTACTCGAGGTTAGGTTTAAGTGAGTGTGTATGTGAATTAATTGCGAATTCCAGTAGGAGAAAATTACAAGAAACGCGATTCCAAATTCCAAACTACCACTGAGAAACGATAATTAGTGTGTGTGTGTCTGTGTAGAATTAATTGCGAATTACAAAAGTCGAAAGATAGAAGAGACGCGATAATTTCGCAATTCCAAACTAACACTAAGAAGCGATAATTAGTGTGTGTGTACATGAATTAATTGCGAATTACAATAGACGAAAAATAAAAGAGGCGCGTTAACATTCCTACCTCCGAACTAATACAAAGAAGGCAAACTTTCAGCGTAAGGGGCGTTCGGTTTTCTCCGCTGCCGATCGTGAAAAAAAGGTGTGACCGTCCCCGGATGTTTCTTCCTCTATGGACAATGTGTTCGGTAATGAAGAGTTTGCCTCTCTCCGTTTTCGCTCGGAACTGGAGCCCCAGATATTTGCGTACTTTAAGGGTGCCTGTACCTATCAGTTAAGAACGTTGGGGACTGTACGGCTGATAGCCATGACGAAATAATGGCATAAGCTTTTGAAAATTGGATAAAAATATTATCAAAAATGTGCCAAGTAATAAAAAGTGCTGCATCATCATCAAGGACAATGACAGTTACTAGTTGCGATTGCTGGTGAAAATTCCAACAAAGAGCACTAAAGTATAGCACATTGTTTCATTCATGAAACATTAGCTTCCCGTACCAACACCCTTCCGATAAAAGCCATTTTAGTAGAAAACGTTACAACAGCAAACATAAAAAAAAAAAAAAAAAAAAAAACGTGTACTGATGAGCTTTCAGTAATTCATGGATTTCAATATTACGTCTTCCCCTCCCGTTTTCCATTGTGTGCTAAATCCAATAGTTTATATGGGCACCATTAAAAGTTTATGTTAGAAAAAACAATGTTACTTGTCAACTTTGTGAGATGATGTAGAGCCACTTGATTCCCAGTTTTGCTCATCATTCGTTCGAAATACCTGCAAGATTGAGAAGCAGTACTTAAGTCATTACAGAATTTCATAAACCATGCGGGAGAAAGTGACGACAATGGGTAAACATATATCAAATTAAGTAGCACTGATTTGCTATTCAGTGCAATTTTAAATATAAGGTACCTATTACAAAATATCAGTTGGCATTATGAACATGTATTATCGGGATCATAATTTTAATTAGGAAAAATTGTTATAATTCAAGGGTTGTGACATGCATAATAAAGTCTTTTCTAAGTGACGCGTATTTTACACTTAAAGTATGTAGAAAATGTAAAAAAGGGGGGAAAAATAAAATAAACTATTATTATAGTTAGATATTTGACATATAACAAAGCAACAAAAAAAAACACATTAAAAATACACTTTTCCACATAATTCCGTAATAATTACAGTATGTAGGTATTCCGGTTTGGGTTTTTGCGTGTTATAAGTTTTAATCCTAGCCTTAAGTTTGCACACAGGAAAATACTTTTGTTAAGGTAATGAATGATTGCGGATGGGGATCGTCAAAGGTCAGAACTTAGAACCAAGCAGTCCCCATGATATGCCGAAAGGGGGCGATAGGATTAACGTCCCATAGAGAGAGTCATCCTAAGGAATGTCACGCCTCCTTTTCACGATCGGGAGAAAACCAACTAAACGTCGCCCTCCTTAGTGTTTGTTTGGAGTTGCCGATGTTATCGCGCCTCTTCTATTTTCTCGTCTAATGGAATAAGATTTTATTTATATACACATACACTAATTATTGCTTCTTAGTGTTAGTTTGGAATTGCGAATGTTGTTGCACCTCTTCAATTTTTGGCATGTTGGGATTCGCAATTAATTCATATGCACACACACTAACCTAAACCTAACCTCAAGTAAATCCTAGAAACCGGTGTACCTAGTGGTTTGCTGCGGCTCGCTACGGCACCACGTGACAGCCTACGCTCACTTCCTTTTCTTAAATAAAATTTTATAGATAGCGGGTAAATCATTGTAATGGCGACAAATCTCCGTAAACCCATAAAAAATACACCGTGAGGAAGCGAACCAATTATATTCCCTTCATTAACTTTCCCTTTAATACCACCAAGCTCCAACAGTCACGGAGTTATCACACCGAGGTGACGGTTCGGTTGATTATTTGTCTATATCTGTCAGACTATCTTCGGAACGCTCCTCCGCTGCCGTTCTGAAAAGAGGCGTGATTTTTTATCAGGATGAATCTTTCTGAAAGCAAAACTTAGGAACACAGGTTAAGAGCAATCAAAATAGAACACAGTACCTAGCCTTTGGGATCCGTACGCCGGCCAGGATAGCGGCATCAATGCATCACACGGTCAAAAACCTGATGCAGATGCAGATATGCTCAATTATTTGTGGACAAAACAGTAGAATAATATGCTCATCGTAACTTTATAGTAAAATATTATTTCGCGTTTCCCGTTTGCTTCCCCCGTGTTGCTATTGGTTATAGAATTTACCTCCACACTGAAACTCCTGGAAACTCAACTGTTATTTTTACGATTTCATCATCTATTGTGTTCGTATTCTTTATAAAATTATTCGTTCCTGACAGAAATGTAAACCAAAATATCTTATATATGCATATTATATACAATAAAACGATTCCTTCACGCTATATGTAACAAAAAAGAAATGGGTGATATCCTACTTCGCGAACTAATTTGGGAATAAAGCGGCTGGTCAGCCTATCAAAATCATTTCCGCCACATGCTTTTATCGATATTCACTATAAACTCCGTTTTAGTTTATCTATGCTATAAACTCATGATCAACAGCAAATATGCATACTGCTTATTATTGCGCCGGTATCGGAGACGATTGAAAATCAAAATCTGTTCCACTTCCGCGGGTCGACTTTGTTTCTTCTATAAAGGCAATTTATTTATTTCGCTATAAAACAAACTCGATGATGTGATTAGCGCAGGAGAATGAAAATGCTAGTCGCCTTTCACTCTCCCATTCCAAGTTAACAGCCTGTCAATGCCTATGAATCATGGTAGTAAGTTGAACATAAGAATTGTGCCAAGTGTAGTGAATATGGACTAAAAAGCTCACAGAAAAGTCTTTACCCAAATTTCTTCCAAAGCTCGTGAACTACTACAGCTGTCAAAGAAGATTCCAGTTCCATCAGATTCGGAAATGTCTATAGACTTAGATGATGCTCTAGTTACAGTTGCAAGCAAGCAATTCATTTAAAAGCTTTACGCATTAAAATCCTGAAATGTTTTCTTATGTACTGCAAAAGTCAGAATTCAGTATATCATGTCATTTGCATGTAAACATAACTAAAGCATATTAGAACCATTTCAACTTATCTCCCGTTTTTTTTTTCTATATGAAATCAATATTCACAGTTGGATTACACATTTATGAAGAAAACTTATTTCCTTATAGTTCAAGTGTAGTGGTGTCATAAATGGGATAATTAATTAATATCCATATTTTATAATAAGTATATGACTCAGGATAATGGCAGATATGAAAAGTGAAAACAGTCAATCAGAATGATCTTGTTCAATGTAGAATTTGCCAATAGCATATTTTTCCCATGTAACTAATTCTAATTCTCAGAGCATTATTATTATTATTATTATTATTATTATTATTATTATTATTTACATTTTTTTATTTCCAGGTGCCCCACCCCAGGTACCAGAATTCAGTTTTCCTCAACCAGTGCAACAAGTAGCATTTGACAAAATAGGGCGACAGTTAACATTTGATAAAAGTGATGATTCAGCTGTAAGCTTGGAGTGTAGCACAATTCCAGGATGTAGTGGTAACATTATTTCCAATAGTACTATGAAATTTGAGGTAGAAATGCAAGATTCATCATCTCTTGATGGAACTCGTCAAGACAGTGGTTAATTTGCTGTTGCTAATTGTGTAATAGTTTTTCAGGGTCAACTAGCATTTTATTTTATAATAAAATTGTACACAGAAAGTCAGCATTACATAACTGATCACCTCTAAACCATCCTGCTGGTAACCCTACTCTTAAAGCAATTGGAATACTAATTTGCTTGCACTTATTTATTTCCAAGACACTAATATTTATTATTCATATTTAGATGACCACTTTCAGAAAAGAAAACAAGAAAAACATCTGAAATTAAAATAAATATAAACATTAATCTTGAGAACCTGGTATATAATTCATCAAACTGGTATAAAATGATCTTGCAAGAAAAATATGTGTCTCTTTAAAACTTATTTCTGATGCTTACCTAACACACACACATATAGGTCCAAGTACACTTATACATCCAACATCACTTTGCCTTTGCTGCTGCTCAATATTATCCTTAGCAATCATCCAACAATAGTAAGCCATCATGGAAGTGGACCACTTTTTCCCTGGAACCTTTTCTCCATTGCATCCTGTTCAACATATGGATCATCATCAGTTCGCATCCCCCCTCCTCATCTTCTGCTTTGATGCTAAATTCTTTTGGATATTCAGGAACTGGAAGTTCTTTGCTGTGCAGAAATGGTCTAAGGGCTAACAGTGTATCCAAATATACTGTGTATTTGGATACACTGTTAGCCCTGTCCATTTTGCTAATGGCTACAGAAACAGGTGGTACCATACAGAAGAAGCAGTCACTTAAAGGATAGCTTGGCTCTCTCCACACTATCGGAATAGAAAGCAGCCTTTGCTGCCTTTCAGCCAATTCTCAAGCTTTCTAGTGCATATACCACAAGAAAAGTATGGGCTCAGGACTTGTCCTGATCTCCAATCTTACATCTGAAATAAGTTGATATCCTTTTTCAGAAGTGGAGTTATAGTCTCCTTTTGCCAAGAAAAAGTCAATTCACCCTAAATGTAACAGAAATTATAATTAATTAGACAGTTATGAGACATCATTGCTACTAGTTTTCCACTGTAACTTTCACTTGTAAGAGATGGAAATGTAGTCCAGGAAATACACTAAGAACTTATACTACACAAGAGATTCTTTAATACTAAACACACAGAAGACTGACCAACACTACATGAGATTACTCAGTTATTAAACTATTGCATCACCTTTTATCAATGCTATGATGCAACATGAAGGCAAGGTGATACATGGAGTGATGTAATATGGCACAATCACAAACTTGTCCTAAACATGATTATAAAAAGTTAATAAATGATATCTAAGTAGCAATGTAGACCATGTATATTGAACATCATAGGTATATATATATATATATATATATATATATATCAGCTAATCTAGAACCAAGTGGTAGGTTTTACGTCATTTTCATGTTTAACACCTCAAAATTACTAAATATTTCATATTTTCATTTCAGGAACAAAATATGTGTTGACCTGTCTAATAATTACTACCTAATTCAATAACCATCCTCAATGTTTGTAACATATGACAATGGCTGTATAAAGCTTCTTTATGTTAAGGCACAGTCTTGTGAATGATAGATCTGCAGTTGAAATCTTGCCAGGACTATCCTCCTTGACTGGGGTTTTCTTCAGATCTTCCTGTGATTATTGGCAAATGCCAGGGGAGGTACCTAAACCTGAAATACTTTCTTCCCAAAATTCCTTTACCAATTCACCAATTTATCTGGAATGCCACTGTAGCTAAAACACTATTCAGAAAAAAAATAAAAGCTTCTCTAAAATATCTTTTATACATATATAGAAACGCTCTTTCTCACTTCTGCACTGGCTAAATGAACACATTTGAAAAATAACAGGTCATTGGCATCCACATCTCTATTACTTCTTTACCACTAAGAATAGTTCAGCAGCTGTTAACAGTTTTATAATCTGGCTGTTTTCTACCACTTATAATTTTTGTTGAGACCTTTAGCAAAGTTACCCAGCCATGCTATTTAATTTATCTGGGATATCTTTAATCAAAACTATAGATTTTTCTAGTAAAGAATGAAAATATAATCTTTATATTTTTTCTCCCCCATCATTCACAAGTAGTTGCTTGACTGCCTGAACTTCTAGAGTTGAAAGGAAATTGTCATTTACTATTTGAAAATGTTTCCAAAATATAACTAAGCAACTAGCCAAGCTAACAGATCCATAGAAATAGCTGCATTGGGAGCTTAAATTCAAATAGTTTCATGCTTAAAATGAACTTGGTGATTGTCCATTTAAATACAACAGTAAAAACTTCCCCAAAAATTGTGATCATTGCAGATTTTTTTTGCCCCCTCTCCTACTTTTACAGATTTCTGTTTTACAAATGGTTGCATTATAATGCATTTCAGTTAAGAGTAACATGCCATAGAAACAGAATGAAGGAATAATTTGAAATAAAAGTCAGTACATAGAAACTAAAATTAATTTTTTTAATAATTTACATGATTTCTTTTAAAAGTTCACTGTCATGAATTTTTTGTAAGGGAACATTTATACACCTTTAATTGTGCACCAGTTCCAAAAAGTTTCTTAAAGCTGCAAATTCTTACAGGCCATCCACAGCAGATTCAATGTATTAATGTGTA
Organism: Metallyticus violacea; assembly: GCA_030762175.1. Lineage (NCBI taxonomy): Eukaryota > Metazoa > Arthropoda > Insecta > Mantodea > Metallyticidae > Metallyticus > Metallyticus violacea. Next base: position 119,895,036 of record CM060845.1, on the reverse strand, counting down.
TTTTTCTAATGCCAACGTACTTGTCTGATCAAGGCATTGTAGATCTCCATATGAGCAGCAGGGGACAGTAAAATAGTTTTACACTTATAAATGTGTGCACTAATAACTGACAGACTACAATAAGTCTAAATGTATTTGTTACAACTCAGCGTGCCATTCACGAGACATTAACTTTTCACAATGTTAGATCATAATGCCCTTTCCTTGGTTGTCCTTTAAATCTTGAGCTGGTGATATGGCCTTGCTAAAATATCATTACTATATTTGTTTTGATAATTCAACCACTCAGGTATAAATATGGCAGCATTGTAAAACCATTTTAAAGCTTTATAAGTAACAGATAAATGGAAAAGCTTTGATATTAAAATAATGCAAAACTTTGTCATTGCAGTAATATTCATTGTTATATACTTGAATATCACAAATACTTACATCATGTTAGTCTATGATGTTCTATGCTAATATCATTACTGGATCTAGGCCAACCATTTATCGCAGGCAAGTAAAAATCAGCAGAAGGTAACAACTGCAGCAATATCTGATGACTTCATATGATGGGTTTGGGAGAGCTAATGGAGTTTCTAGATATTAGTGGTGATGGATTTTGTTTCTGATATTCAAAACATTTTTCAGATTTCTTCCCCATGTAACTGCTGCAAACAAAATCTATCAGATAAGCAACAAGAATGATCACTGTTTTACTGAAGAGAATTCATCTTAGAATTGTGAAGCCTACAAATTCAGAGTGATAAAAAAGGGCAATTTTAAAATAGCATAATTTTGTGTATATTGAATGTTTTTGAACATCATTGCATTTAAATGACTTAGGTACTGTGGCAACCGGCAGTAATCATTAGAGAATGACCAATGACAATGCTAATCTTTTTCTCCTATTAGATGAAGCATTCCTTACTTTAATGGGAGGTACAAGACAGCTTGTTTCTCTTTCCAATCCTTAGGGACACATCCTAATTTAATGAAGTTTTATAGTTTTATGTATTTTCCTTCAAGTAATTACTTAGTTAATTAGTGAATTTTGAGTGGGTGAGTTTGTGTGGATGTGGATGTGTGCATGCATGCACACAGGGTGATTCAACTCATCCTGTAGATTGCTAAATAGACAATCCTGCCCTATGCAGCAAAAAAAAAGGGGGGGGTAGGCATCCCATGTGTACATACACTCACATCAGTCAGTCCTGGCGGTGTAGTGGTAACCATACTTGCCTCCTAAATGCAGGTTCGATCCCGGCCAGGATCGATGGATTTTTTTCAATTGTAAAAATCCAAAGTATGGCTTCCTTTGGAAGGGAAGTAAAGCTGTGGGTCCCATGTCGTACATTTACGGCACAATAAAGAACCTCAAGCATGAAAAAAGAGGCCTTTGAGCAAAATTTGTTGGCCGTTTAATGCCCTGATTTGAATGGGACGCTGATAACCTGAGATGTTAAAGAGCATCTGCAAATAAATCAAATAAAAAAAAACTCTCATGAGATTGGCTGATTAAGCTACAAAGCATCACTCTCCCAATAGGCTATGACAGCATAGCTGTTAGCACTCCTGCTTATCACAGTGTACAGGGGCTATTCCTGTATGTTTTAGAGAACATTCTAGATTAAGGTGTTTATCATTTCACATTAAATTTATGTTAATCATATGAAAAATAATTAGTTTTATCCAGTAAAACGGTTGTTAATAGTTGTTTGTGTTTGTAGTTTAATTGAAATATACAATATATAATTAAGGTGTGCACATTAAACGTTTCACAGAAAACTTCTTGCCCTCCCCTTTTTTTTTTTTTTGCATGTTATCTTAAATAAAAAAAAAAGCTTCTCTGTAACTTCCTACTGCTTCACGGTCTATATCTAGTTGACTAGCACACACCTAGTCTGTCGGTCGGTGTAGTGGTAACCATACTTACCTTCTAAACCCAAGGTCGCAAGTTCAAACCCGACCAGGATCGATGGATTTTTTTCAGGCGTAAAAATCGTAAGTATGGCTTCCTTTGGAAGGGAAGTAAAGCTGTGGGTCCCGTGTCATACATTTACGGCACGAAAAAGACCCTCAAGCCTGAAAGAAGAGGCCTCTGAGCAAAATTTGTCGGCCGTTTCATGCCCTGAATAGAATGAGATGCTGATGACCTGAGATGTTAAAGAGCATCCTTAAATAAACAAATCAAAAAAAGAAAGAAAGAAAAAAAGCACCTAGTCTGACTATAATTTTTTTTACCAAAGCTTTTTTTGAATAATAGCAATGTTCTTTAATATTTCAACACACATTTTATGTTGGTACTCTATCCAATATGTTTAGCACTATTTATTTTTCAAAGTGATTCTATTCTGTCCTTGTACATAAGGGAAATCTTTTTTGGCAAATTATCAGTGGCAGCATACATTATCCAAGGAGAACCACTGCTGCCTCCAAGGACTTCTCAAGACTCTCTTTGAGTATCTTTCCTTAAATGCCATACCACCAAACACTGAGCGAGGCTGGAAGTCCACTAGGTTGACGTCAGGGTGGATCTTCTGAGCTGGTACATACTGAATTCTCCTGGAAGCTCCACTCCTATTCTGGAACAAACGGGTGTGCAAGTGTTTCAGCACAGGTTCAAGAAGAATGATTTTGTATATAATATTGGCCGTTAACTTCATCCCTTTTGGCAGAAATGCATCATAGCTCACTCTCCACCAGAGGGCAGGATAGTGACCCCTCTGGATCCTCTCAAGGAAATCAATCTCCAGATTTCTATGAGGAGATTTGAACTGAAAGCTTATTGTTAGAGCACTGAACATTTTTATCTCCAAGTGTGGAAGCAAAAGAAGCTGAAATGCAGTGCTTAAGCATTATGTAAATAATGAGCATCAACATTTTTTTTATGTATGAAAAAATGCTCACCATCAAAAGAGGGTTACAATCACAAAAGGCTGTATGCCTCCAGTTCTGAAGTTCCATTTTCACCGAAGCAATGAACGGAAAAGTACATAAAGTCCTGTTGATTTTCAAAAAGTCTCAGATAGCATCTTTCCAACCATATAGAGGGCAATTACAGCATACAATTCTGATAATCTCCCAGTGCATGACTAAATTAATTACTAGAGTGCTCTTATGCGCTGCATTTGATCTTGACAATGACCATGATAAGAATATGCAACAGGTGTGATATGTAATTGCCGAAAAATATTCCTTTAAAAAGATTGTAACGTTATTCATTAGCTAAACTAGGTATATATGCATGTAGAAGAAAAAATAATTCCATTAATTCTTGTTTTTACGTGATAAAACATTTAAATAATGTTAAACAAAATAGAATCTACAAAAGCTTTACTAAAAATGAAATGATGCCAGGCAGAAGCCTCTCAACTTAAATGTTATTGCTTGAAGAGCTTGAGGACTTTAAACTCTTACAAGTACCTTAAAAGTTGATACTTTCAGTAAAACATGTTACAAAATTCTGTTATATTTAATAATACCATTCTTCATATGTACACATAAAAAGTATGACTCCAAGTTATGTTGCTAAAAATTTATTTTATTGCATTAAAAATAAAAAAAAAATATATTTGTTGAAAGAAAATGCAGAAATCTCCATAATTATTAATCAGGACATTCTAATGATAGGTTCAATTTCCCCACAAATTTTCAAATCCCGGCATGCATTAAATTAGAATAAATGTGTCGGTTAGCAAAGATTTTCTTCTTTTTATGTTCAAAATGTTTCCCTTCTGCATTAATGCACCGTTGGACTCTACTTGGAGCACTCTGATACACACGCAAACAACTGAATGTTGTCCAGGGTGTGAAAGGCATCCTCAATTCAACAGTTTGTGGTTTCCTTCCATACATTTCGTCTTTACCCATACCCCCAAAGGAAGAAATGCATTGTTGTAAGGTAAAGGGATCGTGATGGGAATTAAATTGCTGCACGACGCAAGGAATATATTGAATACGTTATCAACGTACATCAGAACTGCAGCATAATGCACAGGAGTTCCATCATGCTGGAAGTTGAGCAAAGGTTCTTGTTGCAATCCAGATTTCCGCCAATAAAGTGCGGCCCAATAAACCACTTGTCTATATTCCACCCTACATTTATGCCGGAATGATTGAGCGCTTGTTCCAAAACATGATGGTTTTCCGTGTGCCAATAAGTAGGTACAGTTATGTCGGTTTACGTGTCCCGACAACTTATGGTTCTCATCCGACCATTCAATGTTTTGAAAAGAAAAAAAAAAAAAAAATGGGGCTCGTAGATACTGATCGAGCATAATCTCATAAAATTGTAGCCGCCTATCTGGATTATCTTCCAACTAACATGTCAGACTTGGAATGTACACTTCGAACTTCTGAAATTAGTCGTATCTTCCAGGAAATGCCAGGTGCTCCGGGCTTGTAATAGACCAAATCAATCACGTTATCTCCAAAGTATTGAATGTAAGACGCAATAACGGGAAGTCAAAGAAAAACAAGGGAGATCACCAAGAAGTGTAAACAAAGGAAGGTACTGCGACTGGAATTTGGAGGAAGGGTGAATAATTAATAATTGTTTATTCATTGATAGCCACACGACAGGATGTCTTTTGCAAGCACTTGACGTTATCCGCCGGTTGAAAACACTTACCTGCTGCAGCAGCGGCTGCTGGTGATTAGTACTCTTGCATCCGAACGGCTGGGCAGAAGCTAGCGACAGCGGAGTGAGCCGAAGTGACTGGTACTTGACGTTACCCGCCGGGCTGAAAACATTAGACTGTTGCAGCTGCTGGTGGTAAGTGCACCTGTGCCCGAGCCACAGCGGAGAGAACGGAACTTATCCACAAGCACTTTGCTTTTTAAGTATAAATGGATAGGGTTGGTAAATCACTATAATGAGGGTATTATTAGGCAGGTGAAATATTGTAATGGTAGGAAATGTGCACGTATTCCAATTCGCAACTAATTCTCTCTCTCTCTCTCTGTCTGTCTCTCTCTCTCTTTCACACACACACACACACACTAATCTAATCTATCGGCTAACCTGGGGCAAATCCTGGAAACCGGTGAACCCAGTGATTTAGCGAGTAAAACATTGTAATTGTGGCAACCATTATTAGGCGGGTGAAATATTGTAACGGTGGGAAATGTGCTCTTATTCCAATTCGCAACTAATGCTTATATACGCACACGCTAACCTAATCTGTCGGCTAACCTCGGGCAAATCCTAGAAACGGGTGGTCCCATTGATTTAGTGAGTAAATCATTGTCCCCCCCCCCCAAAAAAAGGACGAAGAAATAAAAAGAAAGAAAGAAAAAAAGAGGATGGGATAATAGTATTCGATAATTTTATTCACACACGTACAACCTGTTGCTCTAATTGTCCACGCTATTACATCGTTGACCTAGAAGTGTTATTATCCAGCTAATAGCTGTGCCACACTACCTTAGGCTCTCTTCGCTGTCGCTCGGACAAAAGAGTACTTACCACCACCAGCAGCAGTTGAGTGCTTTCAACCCTCCGGGTAACATCAAATGTGACAAGCTCCGCTATTAGCTAGATAAAAATGCTTCAGAATCAACATTGCAATAGCGCAGGCGGTTAGAGCACCATGCTAATCTTGTGAAGATTGAATAGCTAGTTCAAATACTGCCACCTCATGCTCTTCTTCTTCTTCTTCTTCTTCTTCTTCTTCTTTTGTGCCACATAATAGACAGATGCCAGATTAATTTTGTGCTGATGCCTTTTGGATTAGTTCTTGATAACTATACTTCTATACATCAATGAGGACTTATTTTGTTTTATTCAACATATATGTTTTAAATAACTAGAAACTGCAACCATCCTAATTAAAATGTAACCCCTAGTAGACGCGTGAAAAGATGCTTATTGAAATAAGAAAAAGGTTTACATAATAACATTTGTTATATAAATCATTTCTCTGACATTTATTACATTTCATCAGAAATAGGCTTTAAGATAAAACAATAGTGTAATACCTTAGAGCTTATTTTGTGAGGAATGCCACACAAGGTTAATTACTGATCAACAAACTATTAACAATGCTCTGAAATTCAGTTAAAATTTACGAGCCCAGAATTTAAATTTACTAATTTAAAATGCATTAGAATACAAAATTAACAGATTTAAAAGCTTAAGTAGACTTACTTCCACGATGTTCCTATTCTAATGTATGAATCGAAATAAACCCACCCTGGAATACCTATCCGGATATTACTGCTTGCTGTGAGGCTCTAAAGGAGTATGCTCTCCATCGGACTGTCTCTCCTTGCAATTCCTCTCTGCCTTTAACTTGGGGGTTGGTAAGCTCCTAGCGCATCATCCCTTGTTTGTCGACAAGCCTCGCCATGGTGTCTTAGCATGATGAAATTAATGCGAATGCATTAACGTCCTTACATGAAATATGAAATAACTAGCATGCGTTAGTGCTATAAAGGCACAATAATAAAGAGGAGAGAGAGAGGAAAGGGTGGTTTGCCTTTATTTACAAAAAAGAGGAAAATGCAGTTTGAAATATTTACGATTTATGAATACGTTTTGGTATCCATGTGCTTATATTTGCCACGAATATGGCGGAATTGCCTCTACCAATATTTTGAACTATTCACCCGATATTTATCCCAGAACGTTTCTGCTTCATATGTGAAAAAAATCTCTATAGGCATATAGACATATTTTTACGAGATTTTTTATTGTTTGTAGTTTGCTGTTTTTGGAACGTGCAGCCATGCTGCACTAGCGTAGCGTAGAGAAAACGCACAATAAATGTTTTGTACAAAACTAATTTGGATTTCAGGTCTTATTTAAAAAGGAGAGCGCATAACTTTAGGTGCTGCCTAAACTTATTGGCAATGTTTCGCAGTTGGCCACATCGTTTTGAAATCTAGTCCTACTCCGAGGTAGCATGTACTCCTGCGAAAGGGCAACTGTTGCCCATTCTAATTTATAAGTTCGGCATTTTTGTGCGTTTGGTAAAGGTCGCAAACGTACATTTTATAAGTTTAATTTCATTTTTCGAGCCTGACATAGAAGGTATCGATGTGTCTTTTCTGGATTTTGGAGCTAATTTTATAATTGCTGTGATGGATATACAGGGCCGTGACCTCTTTGCAATTGCATTTCTCTTGGAAATCAATTGGCCATAATGGCGATATACATTTACGCTCACCACGAACCAGGCAGAGCTACAAGCTACACTCACAGCACTCGATGTATAAGCCTGCGAACTATTTGCTACCATAGTCCGACTAATCTCCGACATCTGATACAATCAAGATGCAACACATGCTCTAGCAGCTCATACTCCCACTTTACTGCAGAAGGTGACTCCGCGCCTAAACAACATTGAAGCCGCGACTGTCACTTCTCCTCACAACAATCAACCAACAACCTCACGAAACAACTCAATAAATTCCCCATGGGCACATATAATGAAATACTCAATCATTGCATTTCCTCCGGCAGAGACGCCACGATACACCTGACAGATTTCAAAGGCAAATTCCACAAATTTCAACAACGTTGACCTCCAATACCATACCAGCAGAAGAATGGACAATTGCGCGCGACCGCACCAAAATTACAACACCGCTCCATCTGTAAGATCACCTACCACTCGTAATAAAAGTCAATGCTCGAAAAGAAATTTATGAATAACAATTTCCATCTCCTACTCCTCACTTCCCTTAAGGAGTTTTTGAGAAAATATAATAACTGTGTAGGGAAGGTAAGAAAAAACTGGCGGAAGAAACCAATTAAATTAAAGGAAGAGGGTATTAATGAGATAATATAGAAAGAGGTAACTAGCCGAAAGCAGGGTCTATTGCATATATAATCAGGGTGTTAATTGTTTAGGCTTTAAATAATAAGCACTCCAAGAACAGTTGTACAATTTGTAAAAGTTGATATAAGTAAAGTATGCAGAAACACAGCATTCATTTCTACTTCCCCTTCAATTCCTCGGGGGACTATGTAGGGCTCCATCATGCATGGCTTCCGGTACCTCACCTGTTCGCTCCAGTTATTTAACTGGCAACTCAATTCCCCGATCCTAAGAGGTGCATAAGCGGTACTTCACTATTCCCACGCCACTACTTTTCATTTCCACCTTTTAATTCCCTTAGTTGTATTAAAAAACGAAAAAGGAAAAGGGGAAATGAATCTCCTGAGGATCGTCAAGAGAGGTACACGTTCAAGAGCTGAGCTCCAGCATCGGTGATTGGTCGTTGAACCAAGACAAAACCAACCAACCGGAAACACTCGCCAATTACCGCAGACGACCTCCTTTCCTCAGCCTGCAGCTCCTACGAAAGCTAGATACCACCGAGCCGCCTAGCAGTATCTCTCCCGCTACTCCGCCGCCACGATCCCACTGCTTAAGCCCCATCTTGCCGGGCGAATCTAACAACCACAACCATTGCTGCCTATCACCATTAGTTTCATCGATCAGCGCTACTTTGGAAAACCAGTCAACTCAGAACTCAGGCAACTTGAGCGCAGTAATCACCAGCGTCCTACGACACTACACCGAACAGCTTCTCCTACATAAACGCAAATACAATTGTTTATTACTCCCCACCCAAAAACCCCTACCTTTCCGCTAGGTCCCGATGGTGTGTAAAAGCGGCATATGTGCTGGATGAACTATTCGGAACTCTTACCGTCAATTCTCTATAATGATGCATGTATATTTAAATGATAAATAATTTGCACTGAAGTAAATTTGCTGAAAATAATTTTATGCATGTAACACTAATGAAAAATACTTGAATAAGTTATTTTTATTTGCGCATGTATTATTATTATTATTATTATTATTATTATTATTATTATTATTGTTGTTGTTGTTGTTGTTGTTGTTGTAGTTTCCCAATTTATTGTATTGCAGTAAACGGTTATAGGGCAGTAGTTGATTAACCTTATTTTGTATATGGATGATTTTATGTAAGCCTAATTCATATTATTTTATATTTCGTTTATATATGAGAAATATTTAGCAATTTTTTTACCATAGTGCACTAAACTCATTTGTTTTAACATTCCCAGAGGTAACACTAGGAGGTGCGCGAATAGCATACGGAGGACCATCTGAGTCAAAACACGCCGTTATTTTTGCAATTAAGTGGAAGTGTAGCCGAGCACAATTGCACATGGTCATTATTGATGCTGAAAACCCATGGAAACACACAAACAAGATAATAACCAACACATATAAACAGTTATAAAAGTATACAAGCAGTGAAGATAGGTATCTTGTTGACTGTGGGTTCAGTTCAATGGGCTTATGCTCTTTTGTGATATATTTGCTGTGAAAAGGTGCAGGTGACCTTGTTGAAGACGATTTGTTGCTGCAACGATGGTAGCCTGAAGTGACGGAATAGTGGCAGTAATTTTTTAATTTCTTTCTAACTATAAGGGAATTTAGAATATGTTTTATCCAGACAAGAATTTAGTCGACATTATAGATACTATCAATGCATGTGATAAATTAAGCAAATACATTCATACGCTTGAAAAATTTTCTCCATGGGAATTCGTGAAGATAAGATGTTAAGGGTGCATCCGAAGTTTACACCTGCTAATCTTACGCATAGTACTCTTTCATTTCTGTACATAATTTTAAGTACTTGTTTCTTGTAACTGACGACAGCGTTACATGCATTTAAAAACATAAAGGAAACAATATGCAAAATATCCACTTATGTAACAGTACATATAATTACCTTGCACAGAAAGGAAAAATATCTCTTACCCACTACTATATAGACCATGAAGCAGAATATCGCCACAAATAGTTCCTTTCGGGGAATTTCGGATCATTGCCCGACTGTTTTCAATTTCCTATTACACGAACAGATTATACTCTCCTATGATCCCAGCAGTTTCACTCCCACTATCCTTCACTTGATCGTACAGACAGACTGTCTAATGGTGGAGTCACGCCTTCATTCACAATGACAGCGGAGAATACCGAGCCCTATTCAAGGTAATGGTGACTTGGCCATACCCCTGTACAAATTCTTGGGCAGCGAGAGCTGCAGTCCCGATCGACAGCAGAGAGCACCGAACGGCAGAAGGGGGAAGGGGGACTCCGATGTTACCTAATGACTGCATAATCTGCAGGTAATTGTTTTCATTTCACAGTGATATGCCTACGATTTCTGTCTTTTTTACAGGAGGCGCGAAAACGTTTCAGTTTTCTCAGTGTCTATAGAGACACGCTTTTCCAGATGTTTACTATCTTCAAATTCCCTGCCAAATTCCAGGCATATGGGCTGTTTTTATGTGCTCATTTTTACACATTAACATTGCTTGAGAGACCCGAACTCCTACTTTACTTTTCTGTTCCGAACGGAAGTAGCGGACTTAAGTCAGTGGCGACGGCAGTGGTGCAATCTTGCATTTTCCAGTTTGCAGCAAAGCAAAGGCGATGCTATCAAGTTCTTCTATGTCCGGATTTGCAAGGAAAATGCGATGCAATGTTTTTTCTTTCTTTATTTTTTCGTTAATTTTTTTTAGTCTTCTTAGGGGGGAATGATCCTACTGTTTTGCGACATTTCTCTAGTTTTGGACATGAGTATTTGTTCATTTTGGTCGCAAACAGCGATTAATGTTTCTTTAAGGATGCCGCATGTTTTTTTTTACATCTTCAAGATTCGTTGTTGTCGAGATTCCCATAATGGCATCCCAAAACACGCAAGCAAAAAATTCTTTTTGTTCTGATAGAAGTGCAGAACAAGACTTTCTTGTTTGCTCACTTGGGCTAGTATTTCCAGCCTTTCATTCAGAACAGAAACATATTCAGTGTCTATTATAAAGTCATTAATACCTTCAGAAAGTTCTATAGTGTGTTCATTTTGATATGAAATTGACATATGTTGTGTATGTGTTTACAGATTTTCCATTTAATGCTGGAATCAACACACGTGCAAAAGTATTTGCGTCTGCATGTATTACATTCACTGCAGATTAATTTGCATTTACAATGCAGATCATTATCTTGCAAATATATATTTTAGCCGCTTTCTATGAAGACTGGATTTTCCAACGACCATCTTCCTTAATAATGCTGTCCCTGCTTATTTCCAAGTTTGCTTTGTGCCTACGACAAATGTGTTTAATTTTGCTGCAAGCAAGCAAACAGAGAAAATAAACTAAGTGGATCCCATTATCCCCCATTTGGGACTGAGGAGTAGTTCGGCTCTCTCCGCTGTCGCTCGGGACAGCAGCTCTTGCTAAAGTCTCTCGCTATCCAAGAATTTTTAGGGGCTAACGTCAAATGAATGGTGCCTCAATGCGAAGTGGTAGTGTAACTTCAACAAATACAAACGGAGAGAACTGTCGTAGAACGAAGGAACAAGCAATCGTACTCCAAAACTTAACTTTGTAGGATGCATGTTAATCATCCTACAAACTGAATCTCATTCAGTATACAGCGAAATCAAATGGGAAACTGTAATGTAACAATGTAACTCGTAAAAGAAATAATAGGTCACAAGGGAAAAGGCATACGCTTTTAACACTATGCGATTAGATATTTTCTTTCTTTCGTTCTGTCTTTCTGTCTGTATTTCTTTTTTAGGAAAAATGTTCCTCTTTTGGGACATTTCATTAGAGTTGGGCTTCAGTTTTTCATGATTTATTTAGGTTGCGAACTGCGGCTAATGTTGCTTTTAAGGATGCCGTGTATTTCTTCTCTTCAACTTCTGCTGTTGTGGACTTTTCCTTAACGGCATCCCGGAACTCACAAGCAAAATTTTCTTTTTGTTCTGATAGGGGTACAGAATTGTTGGTACTTTCCTTTTTGCTCATATGGGCTAGTATTTTCTCATTTTCATTGAGAATAGATTCATCATTAATGTCTATTATAACATCATTAACATCTTCAGAATACCCTACAGGGTATTCATACCGGACCTGAAATTGACAAACACTATGAATGTGTTTAAAATGTTCCATTTAATACTGGAATCAACTCAAGAGCATTTGTGTATATTTAGATTACTTTCACAGCATATTAATTTGCATTTACAGTACAGATCATTATCCTGCACAAAATATATCTAGGCGGCTTTTGATGAGGATGGGATCTTCCAATCACAATCTTCCTTAACAATGAGGTCCTTGTTTTATACCCAAGCTTGTCTTGTGCCTACGACAAATGCCTTTCCTTTTGGAAGTTAATTTTCCTTTGATAAGCACAACCAGCCTGTCAAATAGCTTGTCTTTAACAAAAGACATTATAACAAATATTTCTTATCTAGACGTTTCACATGTTTTCCATGCAGATACATATATTTAAGAGTGTGATGCATTCGCTCAATATACATGTTTGTATTGAGGCCAGCATGCAACCTGTGGCAGTAAGCCCAGCATTCTGCATTACTTACGTAGTTTTCCTGGAAGTATTAAGCAAACTCAGAGGTGTCAGGGTCACAGTTCAATTTATCTATTTCAGTGAGAAGCATTATCTCAAATGCAGGTGCTATCTCTCTCTTCCAGTAATGTAATTACAATCTTATAAACATCTGCTTGTTTTTCTTGGCCTTTGACTTTTTTATATTTTTTTCTCTAGGCTTTGTTTATGTGCCATGTTGGTGCTACTATTGTTGAAATCCAAGAATTATAGAAATACTGCTAAATCTGATAAAACTTTAGAGGAATTATTTCTAACTTCCGTATTTATATACTGGAAAAATATGGACAGTACCTGAAAACCACTCCTGTGGTATATAAGAAAGGCGCATGGAATCCCTTAACTCGTGTCATCCAGTATTACAATTGTTAAGATTTAGAAACCATGACTATTAAATCCATGCGTTCTGCCAATTCACACTCACAGTCATTCCCATATTTTTTTAATACTTCGCCCTGTGCATTGTTCATAATAATTAGTACAAATCCTGTGTATTTTAATTCCGGGTGGAAGTCACTGAGCGTGTCTTGTGGTTTATAAAACAACACCAAAGGGTTGTCACTCGATTTCATTCCATGTACCTATGCCTCAACACTTTGATGCCTGATGTGTGAGTAACACAAATTATAGCATTGTTCAATATTATGTGAACCCTGCTTGGTTAATAGACAAATTCTTTGTAATTTAGTATCTGATACCGAATCTTTAATTTTTTCCAGTATGGATGGGTAAGTAATCTTGTTTGCAATATCTGCAGCTATACTGCTCCTTTATTTTTCTGACAATCTCAAGTGGCTTCAGTCAATCTGATAACCAGCTTGATTTGAAATAAATATAATTCGGCATTGGCCATGTTCGGCTTGTTTGACTCTATCTTTGCAGGATAAACGTCACCGATTTTATTGCTTCATTGCAAAGTGCCTGACATCCTTTACTTTTAGAGAGAAAAAAAAAATGCCTGGGCGACGACACTCATAATTATCTCTAATGTATTTTCAGAAGCAGTATGAGTCGGTCCTGGTGATCTAGTGGTAACCATACGCCCTGATTTGAATGGGACGCTGATGACCTGAGATGTTAAAGAGCGTCTGTAAACAAACCAAATCAAGCAATTAAGCAAGAAGCAGTATGAGAACCACATTCTTTTGCAAACATCAATCCAGTTGTCTCCTCAATTTCCTGCTTTCAGGTTTTTTAAATGATCAAGGAAGAGAAATGTAGTTCTTTCGAATTTACTTTTATTTCTTTACTGCTTCTAAATGCTCAAGTAAAATAAATTCCTTTATTGCTTCATGACTACATAAGCTACATGATTACATAAGGTACACGTCATTGTTTTCTTTCACCTGATCGCTCACTATGTTAATCTCGCTGATGACATTAGAAGCCGTACGTATAATTGATATTGTGATGAATATTTCACAGTGATAAGCATATGAGTGCCGTCTTTTAACAAGAGATGCGATAACATTAAACTTTTCGGGGTGTACTATAGAGAGATGTTGTCTTAGATTTCTAATGTACTCATATTCCTTTCCTCATTCCAGACATCCCCAGGATGCACTCATTATTAAAATAATAACAATAACAACAACAACAACAACAACAACAATAATAATAATAATAATAATAATAATAATAATAATAATAATAATAATAATAATAATACACTCCACACTAACACTTCCTAACACATATTAAATTCTAACAGACGAAAATGTGAACCTTACCACTTAAATAGCTACCAGTCAGTTTTAATACAAAAATAATACCACTCCACTCTAACACACTGATGTTTGGGACTATGGAATTCGGTTTTCTTCGCTGTTGTTTGTGAATCGAGGCGTAAAAATCATCTACATATTTTCCAATGATGCATCCGTTTTTTCTTCACGAGGATCTGGGTATTGGAGTAAGTTGTTTTTTTTTTTTTTTTTTTTTTTTTTTTTTTTTTTTTTTTTTTTACCTATTCGTTTTGTCTGCCCAGTTTCACTCAGAATCCTATACTGTAATTTAGCAAGAGAATTTCAGCAGCAATTTTCTAAAAATGACTTTCGATTTTTTATTTGTGTGTGTCAGACAGAGATATAGAAAAGTGCATACAGAGGGTGCCAAAAATGTATACCCACTTCAAGTAAAGAAAAAAACTGTTTTAACATAACAAAACTGAATTCACACAAACAGAAAATGATGAGCACTAATCATCTTAGACTTTTACAGCTACAACAGTTGCTCAAAATGCCCACCATCGGCGTCAATACACTTCTGAGTACGTTGAACTGTTGATTGAGCAGCTTGAGCGATTGCAGCACCGTTTCAATTTCTTCCCGAAGTGCTGCCAGTGCAGCTGGTTTTCTACGGTATACAAAATCCTTAAAGAGTTCCCTACAGGTAGAAGTCCAACGGAGTTTGATCCGGAGAACGGCTCTGTTCTGTACACATGTCTCCATTGCCTTTGAACTTCAAGAACTTTTTTTTTTTTTTTTTTTTTTTTTTTTTTTTTTTTTTTTTTGATGCATTATCTTTTCCCAGGTTGTGGACTGAATACCAAAGATGTATGTCTGTAGGAATGAATGAAAGGAATTAATTATGGTACAAATGAACTATGTTTGTGCCTTAAAGTTGTTTGGCAGTTATCTTCTCGCGGCAATGAAAAACTAAAATAAAAATCTTACTCAGCTTTGACCTGACCCGGATTCGAACCCAATGATCTCCGGAGTTAGTCGCAAGCTCTACCTCTAGACAACTGAGACGGTTAAATAAGCATTTTTGGGACGAGAGATAAATTAAAAACAAAGTTGGTTACCATGTGTCCAATGTTTAGGATTATGTTGGTTCTATTGTAAGATTATATTACTTGTTTAGACGTACCTTTTTAAATTGCTGCATTTGAAAATATAATTTATTTTACATCGTATTAAGTATTATACTTGTGTTAGTCTTCATGTCATTGCATATAAACCGATGGGCTAACAATGACCTAAACAGTTTACTGTCATATGAAATTAACTGATGACTTAAAGTTTACTCCCGTGAAAGTCTGCTAACCTGAGTGAGTATCAATGCTGTTATGAATAATCATAATATTATTTACTTTGGCCGTAAATTACACCGACACTTACAGTTAAAAATTATTGCTACGGGGTAGATCACAGATGACTTAATAGTCTCTATTTAAAATTGACACGTCACAAACTGGGCAGCCAGAGGATATAGCTACAGGATAAATGGGCCATCAGAGCGAGGAACCCTATCTTCTATTAATGCGACAGTATTAACGTGCTAATTATTTAGTTTGTAACAAATGGAGAATATAATGACAATAAATTGTAATTCTCCTAACAGCGAGCACAGCCTCCCCTTTACCACCCAAAATCTTCCTATGCTTCCCATTTTTTTCATGCCTTCTTATACATTAGTTTTTATCTTCAGCCTGTTTCCCTTGATTCTTACAGTTCACTAAACATATTTCCAAGCTTTATTAAACATTCACCATTTTACTCATCTTTTGCAAAACTAGGATTCAATCTTATACTTTTGGTTTATCAAACTTGTGCATATCTGTAATGATAATAAGACAACTTACCTAAGGCAACATTAAAACACCACTTTTGCTTTTGCCACAAATTGCATTGGTGAAATTTCCATGTGCATTACCCAAATAAAACTTACCAAGAATATCAGGTTCGCCTCCTTTTCTAAAATACAAACCAAATTAATACAACAATCAGCTAAACTGAATCTCTAATTAATTTGAATATACACATACACACATTAACCTAGACTTAACCTCAAGCGATCCTAGAAATTGTGAAATTCAGTGGTTTATTACTCTTGTAATAATATCTCCACCTACTCTCATAAGTTTAAAACTAGCTCGCATGCATGGAAAAGAAGATTGAAAATGGGAGGCCTATATTGAAGTCCAATATTTCCTGGTTTGTACACTAGATGACATTGCAGAATTTAACCTTCAAGAAAAAATGTCAGTAATAACTATTAAATATCTGTTATTTACTTATATAACCCATACCATAATATTGTAACTATGAAAACACAACTTCACCCATAACCATTGCCAAGAAAGGACTTAAATGACCTTCATAATTGCAGCAGTTAGCTTTCTACAAGAAATACACAATCATTCAACACAAAATACCAAATAGAAGAAAATGTTTACAATTAGTATTAACAGTATTGTATAAACATTTGCCTTATTAAGAGAGAGCAATTGAGAAATCTTACCTAAACCTAATTCTACCCTAAGCCAGTAATTTTCATTGAATCACTAACTTTTCAATTCTTATAGAAATAGAGCTAACACCAAGGTTATCTGTCTTCAAAAATTTAAAATATAAAATCCATAATGAAAGAACAAATTAATATTCTTATTTAACAGTAACAAATGTAAACACACACACATTAGCGCCTTAAGAATAAAGTGGTCATGTTTTGTATTTACATATAAAATAATAATATCATTGATGATATATTCATTGAAGAAGCTCTCCCACCAATTAGTACCATATTCCATAGTTTAGCCTCTTGTTTTGGTGATTATATATTTTTATTTTATTTATTATTTTTTGGCTAGAAATGATACACAGTTCAAATCATCATTTATTTTATTATAACAGTTTACTACATTTGTAAAGTTGTTGAAGTTAAATCTGTTTATTTTTCTTTTGATAAATGATTTTGTTCTAGAGTGTTTGAACAGGTTTTAAAGATTTATTTTACTTCATGGTGTAACATATAAATTTATATATTATTACTAGCCTTATATAATTTTAAATATGTAAATTCAAATATTTTCTGACATCCTCTTATCATCTAGCATATCTGTGCATTGTATGATTTATAAAGACTAATAAACATGTTATAAACATCTGTAATGTTTCAGCATTGCTGATGTCCTGCCAATTAGTAGAGTAACTGGTGAACTGGAAATGCAGTTAGCATAAGAGTTGCTAAACGTTTTAAGGTAATTAATTACTGTTTTATTCACTATGAAAGAAGGAATGTTGATAGCAATTTTGTCGACAGCATGTAATAATATTAAAGTTTAATAGATAGATTTTTTAAAAGTGCCTAATGTTTATTTTTATTACTGTGGCATCACAAATGAATACTGATGATTAATGAGATGAAATGATAAATTAAGAAGGGAATTTTTCAGGAAGGAGACAATTAAGGCGTAGATTGGGAAATGGCATTAGCTGTTGATGAAGAGTGGGAAAAACTTCCAAAAATCTTCAGTTAAAGAGAACTGTTCTATTGAGATTTGAACCACAGATCCTTCATGAGATTGTACCTAAGCAAACTTGGCCAATTGGTATAAATTTGAATAGTATGCGATTTTCACAGTGAAATACAGTATCATAAACAAATTATTTATGAGGTAGTCGCTCAAATTTTACTATTTTATTGCAATTACTTGGGCATGTTTCAAAGGCCAATTTCCTACATCTTGAGCCCAGTTGCCAATGTTATTTTGGCTCCAGTGAATAAATGCAATTTGAAAAACCTCCTAGAAACCAACACAAAGGACAAAATCCTGCCAGGAAAACAATCAAGCATTTACGAAATAGTTGCAAAGACTTCAATAGTAAATATGTAGGTAAACAAAAAGGAACATTACAATACGATTTAAGGAAAGTATCTTCCAAACAACAGCAACCTCATCAAAAAGTTTATAAAATCCAAAGAGTGGCATCTTAATACCAAGCTGGAAAGCTGACAGTGGAACCGTGCTGACGATGAAGGAAATTTGCCTTTGAAACATGTCCAAGTAAGCGGAATAAAACTAGTGAAATTTGAGTGACTTCCTCATAAATAATTTGTTATATTGGCCAATTGGTGTTTAACTGGGTGGCCAAGGTCATTAAGGTGCGAATTCATGAACGGAAGGTCTGGGGTTCAAATCCTGCTAGGACCATCCTTCCTGACAGGTTTTTATTTTCCAGGTTTTCCTCAGTCCTCATAAATGGCAAATGCCAGGGAAGTATCCTAAACTTAGGCCTGGAACGTTTCCTTCCTTAACAGAATCCTTTCCTAATAATTCATTTCATCTCGTGTATCATCAATGTCCATTGTCTGAGGTGCCTCAGTTATAAAAATGAGTGTTTAACACCATTCAAAAAAAAAAAAAAGGTTGTGTTTATTAATGATGTTACTGCTTATTTAGGTTTTACTTTTTTGATAAAAAGAATACAACTTTGATATTGTATTTATTTCATTGAGATCATTGTATGTAGAGTCAAACTACACACTCTTATTGCTCCACTAACTTGTTTATAATATGTAGAATCGGTTTCATGGACCCTTTCTTCACAAAACAGTCACTTTCACACTCATCAATAAAGCACGTGTAATACTTCATGTTCCTCTTTCCAGCGTATTTTCTTGATCATCTGGTATTATACAGGGATAGTCAGGGTGCAGAGAATGGTTCATGGTGGTTTTATGTTTTATATATCTGCTGACAGATGTACTTCATGGGTCTGTGGCAGAGCTCTTGTCAAGGGAGGAGAGGTGATCTAGTAATTCTCTATTTTCTTGAATTTTGATGCTGGGAATATTACTGTAGTCTTAACTGAATTTTCTTTTGTGAACACTACCACATAATGGATGTCAACATGTGTATTTTGTTTTGTAAGCAAGGTAATGTTCAAATTATGCTTTATAGTTCCACAAACACCATCAACTTCACCCTTTTCATAGCCTGAAGCAAAGAAGTTTCATGTCACATTCACATCGAAGTCTTCCTTGTGATATTCATGAACATAAAATATTGTTTGAACTGGCTAGCAGCACCATCAGAAAATATGGAGATGTTCTATATGTCAGGATGTCTTTCTTTAATATCTTGGATGTTATTGCTGATGAAGATGTGGGCAGCATATATATTGTGTTCCATATGGCCTGATAGTAATGCATAGAATAAATGCAAATCTCCCTCTAATAATGCAACAGCTATAAAAATGGTAACTTGTTTGTGGTGCCAATGGTTGCTTTGAATTTTATTTTGTGGCAGAATGATGAAATTTTCTACAAAGTCAAATTGCAAAACAATTGTTTGACTTTCTTCTTATAATACCTCAAAGCACTTACTTTGCATTTGTTTGATAGACTTGTGTTTTAAAAATGAAGGGCATGACTCAACAAGTTTCACATACAATCTTGAATAGTTCCATTTTCCTGAATGCAAAACACATGGTTTTCAGAGTCAGTTTGCGATTGGTACCAATCAATTTCATCACCTGCCATTTCTTCTGAGGGTAAAAATTTGTCATTTCTCCTGAAACAAATTTGACAGGTGCCAGTCATGATTTTTTTTTTATTTGGTTTAGTTATGGATTATCTTTAACATCTCAGGTCATGAGCTTTCCTTTCAATTCAGGGCGTGAAATTGTCGACAAATTTTCAAGTTTTGCTCAGAGGCCTCTTTTTTCAGGCTTAAGGTTCTTTTACATGCCGCAAACGTACGACACGGAACCTACGGTTTTACTTCCCTTCTGAAGGGAGCCATACTTACGATTTTTCACCCAAAAAAAATCCATTGACCCTGGCTGGGATTGAAACCGCAATCTTGGGTTTAGGAGGCAAATATGGTTACCACTACACCATCAGGATTGACAGCACCAGTCCTGCATTGTTCATTGTTGCCATTACATGCTAAAACTTTTGTCAGTTCAGAAAATTTAGTTGGGATATTGAGACCTTACATATTTAATGCCTTTATTAAAATCTAAAATTTTCATGTTGTTGGCACAAACACATGTTCCTGGGGGTCTTGTTTCTCAGGGAGGTGTATTTTGGCTGCAAGTGCACTAAAAGATAAATGGCTTACCACACACATCTTGAAGATTTCAAATTCCTCCTGGATAGTCGTGGACATTAATCATCTCTGAATTTTTGTTAAATGAGGAGTGTATACAGATTTCAGTGAATAGTAATGTAAGTAAAAATAAAACTGCAGTATTCAATATTAACAACTTTTACTATTATTTGTCCATTTAACTTTATAGTAAAATATTATTGTACATTTCTCGCTTTGTCCCTTTCCCCTTTGTGGCTGTTGGCTTTCAAATGGAAATGCCTGTAATCTGAGCTCTTAATTTTATAATTTCATCATCTGCAGTACATTAGTACATGTATGTTAGTCTCTTTCATAAAAACATTTTGCTCTTGGCAAAATACCAAAATTTACGAGCTAATTTGAAGTAAAGAAACTGGTTAGTCAATTAAAATTATTACCACTATGTGCTTTTGAAGACATCTTTTATAAACTTATGATGGGCAAATCATAATTTACAAGGAATGTTACGCTAGATAGTGTAGTGTTAGTTTTAATAGAAATACAGCTATTTGGCATATAGTAAGAGATTATTTAAGGTATTATTAACAGCAATTAAATACAAAGTGCCTTTAGGGGTTAAATATAAGTACTGAAAGTATTGTATATTTAGTTTAACAATTAATGACACCTTATCTTTTATTTACGTTTGATTATCCCTTTCTATCTATGAAACTATCCATTGAAATTAAAGCTATGGTTGTTCACCCATTATCTAACAATACTTCTCATACTCCAGTAAAAGTTGTAACGTACATATTGCAGTTAAAATAATAAAACTAAACTGACATACTACCAAACATAAATTTTTTTTAATAATTCTGATTCATTATAAAGCCTAAACTTATTTTGATAATTACCAAACATATATTCCAGCAAAATAATTATAAAGGCAGTAGGTTCTTATGTTATTTACATGAGACTGTACTCCTACCTATTGATTTGATAATTACCAAACATATATTCCAGCAAAATAATTATAAAGGCAGTAGGTTCTTATGTTATTTACATGAGACCGTACTCCTGCCTATTTCATTGATCACACATTATGTTGGCAACACAGTTTTAGCATAAATGCATAATAGAGGTACACTCATGGCTTACCTTCAACAGTTCTTAATTTGACAGCTTAAGCATATTTGTATTTATTAATTCCACATGTTTGAGCATTGTGATTAAATAACTGGGTGGTATCTGAGATGCTTAAAAACAATATATATATTAAAAAATAAAGGAAAAGGAGAGAAACAAGTTTATTTCCGGAACCATAGAAATGATATTTTGTGGTTTTTGTTTCTGCATAAAAATTCATATGCTAAAATAAATATATGATTTTATTAGGTTAATATAAATGTTTGGCAGAAAAGCAATGGAGGAGGTGCCTTTGAGAATAAGTTCAGATGAGCGAGATTTTGAAGTTGATGAGAGTGACTTCCTACTTCAACCTCCTAATAATGAAATACGATCATGTGCCTTGCGCTACCGCAGATCCAAGAGATGTTCTAGGTGTATTTCATTGCTGCAATGTGGGTAAGTCATACACCTCATTATACTATCAGCAGATTCAAATAAAAGTAACTTTAAGATGATAAGATTCTGGTGTAGCATATTCCACTACACAACTAGAATCTGATAGAAAAATGAGGTTCTTAAGTAAGAGGATAGAGGAAACCAAAGAAAATATTTAGATATGCACTAATTAGTTTTTGCCTCTTCCCTTCTTTCTTCTACCCTCTCCATATCTTCCTCCCCAGACTTTATATAAGTTTCTGACATTATCATTTTATATTTACAATAAATTAAAAATTCATTCAGCTTATAAATACATTTATCACTTATATAGTTCTTCAGATTAAGCTTAAAGTTAGTACCTTTATAATTTTTTATATAAAAGGGTAATTTGTTATACAATATTAATCCTTTAATTTTAGGATCTCTATTTGTTGATTTCAAGTTTAGTATTATTCTGTGGTAATTATCCTTTGCTCTTGTATTATAAGAATATAGATGATATAACCTAAACTTAGGTATTCATTTTTTACACTAAACTCCAGTCACTTACACAAAAGTAAGACGTGTTTCAGGAGAATCTCTCCCATCTTCAGTTGCTCACTAAACCGTCATTACTCGAAACAATGGCTGGACAACTGGATGTTCCTGTGGTGGCCTCTGCAGCAACAGATAAAGTAGTTAATCTTTCGAGTGCCACATTTTCCAAAAATGAAATCAGTCCTCTAAACAAAGGCCTAAAAACTTGTATAGATTTCTCAGATAATATAGAAGATTACATAGCCGACATAGACATAGCCACCCAACAACTTAACGAAAGGGAAAAATTGTTGTCAAAAGTGAATGCAAAAAGTTTTAGAGAACATAAAAAACCGAAAGAAATCAATAAACTACAGAACAGCATTAAAACAGCTAAAAGAAAAACCAGTAATATACATAAAAGTAGATAAAGGTAATAGAATAGCCATTTTAGACGAAAATGAATACATAAATAGAGTTGAAATTATGTTAAAAGGAAAAGACTACAAACCAATTGAAAAGAATCCACTCAATAAATGCAATAAAATATTAAACAAAACATTAAATGAAGTCAAAACACATATATAACAGAATATAACACAGAGTAATCCAGTACTACCCAGGCTTTATGCACTACCTAAAATACATAAAACAGATAACATAATGAGACCAATAATAAACAATATCATTTCACCCACATACCAGGTAGGAAAAAAATTGATCAAAATCTTCAATTCTTTTAAGAGATTCCAAAGTTTGAGCATTAAAAATTCCGTTGACCTAGTCAAAAAACTTGAAAATAGCAGAATTACGGCTGGAGATATAATGGTTTCATTTGATGTAAAAACCTTATTCCCGAGCATACCTATAGAGAAACTTATGCTTATATTGAAAAAATAGTTAACATCAATAAATTTAGAAACAGAAGAAATAGAAGATTTATTAAAACTTACTAATATTTGCATTAAACAAAATTACTTCAGTTTCAACAAAAAATATTACCAACAAGTTTCAGGCCTAGCTATGGGAAACCCTCTGTCACCTTTTCTAGCAGAGTTATTCATGAGCTCATTTGAAATACGCATCACAAAAGCCTTCCCTTTAATTTTCAATGGTATGTGGATGATATTTTTGCAATAATACTGAAGAATCACTGAATAGATGTCCTGAAACTTCGTAATTTGCAACATGAATCTATACAATTTACTATAGAAGAAGAAAGAAATGGGTGGCTACCATTTCTAGATTTAAAAATTATAAGAAATGGAGACTGTTTGAATTTTGGAATTTACAGAAAAGAAAACTACATAAAAATGAGAGTTATAGCCCCATTCCACATAAATATGCAGTTTTTCAGTTTGGCACACAGATTGATGAATATTCCATTCTCAGAAGCAGAGTACAAAATAGAATACAAATAAATAATAAAGACAGCTATAATCAATGGTTTCACAAAGACACAGTGATAAAAATTATCAATAAATCTAAAAGACAAAAAGGGATAAGGGAAATTTCCACACTGAAAAACACAAAAGAAGAATACAAATTCAAAAGTTTCACTTACTATCCAATTTACCACAACAAATCCAAGAAAATCTTCAAAGAACATGGGATAATGTTAGCCCCAAAGAACAGATGCAACATCAAGAATTTATTAGGTTGCACATTAAAAGATTCCATACCAACAGAAATCGCGGGTTCGAACCCGGCCAGGACCAATGGATTTTTTCGGGGCGTAAAATTCCTAAGTATAGCTTCCTTCGGAAAGGAAGTAAAGCCATGGGTCCCGTGTCGTACATTTACGGCACGAAAAAGAACCTCAAGCCTGAAAGAGAGGCCTCTGAGCAAAATTTATCGGCCGTTTCACGCCCTTAGTTAAATGGGACGCTGATGATCTGAGATGTTAAAGAGCATCCATAAATAAATCAGTCAAAAAAAAAAAAAATATCAACAGAACAGAAATCAGGAATTTACGAATTAAAATGTACAGATAGTGAACAGAGCTACATAGGCAAAACAAAAAGAAATTTGGAAATTCTGAGGAATCAACATTTTAGGAATATTGGGTTTATACAGGTGGATAAATCAGTAGCAGCTCACTTTTGGACCAAAAACCATGAAATAAAACTGGAAATTAAACTGCTGAAACATCTTTACAACCCAATTGGAGTTATCCACTTGGGAAAAAATTTTCATATTAAAAAATAGAGAAAACCTAATGAATTTCCAGTTTCCTCCTATGGATGAACTCAGCAACTTCCTTCTTCAACCAACAGAGACCACCACAGGAGCATCTGGTTGTCCAGCCATCGTTTCGAGTAACAGCAGTTCAGTGAGCAACTGAAGATAGGAGAGATTCTCCTGAAATGCGTCTTACTTTTGTGTGAGTGGAGTTTAGGTTATATTGCCACTCCATTGTCAACAGCTTCTTAAGTACAATATTTATATAGATGATAATTGGCTAAGCTCTTTTCATTTTCTGAAATTGCAATTAGTATAACGATATATGTATAATATAAAATAAAAATAAAAATAAAGTAACACTCTTAACAATGTAACAAATTAAGCCTTAGAAGAGCTCATCGAGTTTGAAATATAGTGATTTCAAATGTGACTTTATCTTATGTATTATCCTTTTTTGCTTTTATAATTACTGTTAATTTGTTACATTGGTAATAGTGTTACTTTATTTTTCTTTTATATTGTTTGCACCTGTGGTGTTAATTTTAGCTTTACTTATTAAGTTTAATTTGCTTTTGACTTCTTTACTATTTATCTATTATTCTTTTAATTTCATATATATAATCCATTAACTGTAAATAGTCAGTTATAGAAATATCCATGCAGGCAGGAGTCTCTCGGTTTTAATCCATTAATACACCTTAAACACATCTTTCATGGTAACAATATAGATAATTATATATAGCTTCTCCATAATTCAATTCATAAGATGAAATTGGATTCACAGTTCCGTATACAGTTTTTAGATTTTGATAGTCTAAATGCAGTGCTGTACACCTTAAATTGTATATATATGTATATAAACTAATCTTTTTCCATATTTATTGTCTAAATATATTCCTAACAATTTGTAACAATCTACCTTTTCAATTTTTGTATTATTTAACTTAATTACAACATTATCCTCCCTGTTTACCAATGATCAAATACTTGCTTGCTTTTGTTAGGATTAATGTTTAAATTTATATCATGTAATCAGATACTGCTTTTAAAGATGTTGTAACGGTAGTTTCTAACTGGATCGAACATACCATTTAGGTATCATCAGCATAGGATACTAAATTGCTTGTTATTGATTTCTATAAATCATATAATATATATCAGAAAGAACAAAGGTCCCAAAACTGAACCATGCGGCACACCTGCAGTTACTGATTTAAGTTCAGATGTATATCTTGTTTTCTTTATAAGTAATTTTAGTCACTATCTTCCTATTGCTTAAGTATCACGGTAATATTTTATACATTTTATCCTTAATTCCATAGAGTTCCAGTTTGTTTATCAATTTCTCATGAGAGACACAGTCAAACGCCTTATTTTAATCTAACAATATCCAGCAGTTTTGAAACCATTATCAAGATTGTAAAAAAATTGGTGAAAAATTCTGATATTGCTGTAATGACAGGCATATGAAGATAAAATGATGGATTTCCTAAAACAACTGTACTTTACATTCTTAATGAAAATTTGCATATGAGTATTCATAATTCATTATTCTGGTATTATTTAAAGTTTTTATTTTTTCCAAACAGGCAAGCTACAGTGATAAAATATTAAACTAGTTATTCTATGTATGGTTGTTATAGCAAACCTTTCTGATAAAAACTGCAGTCTTTCAGTAATTTTATGGGCTATATTTCAAATGTTTAAAACATTTTTAAGATCATCAGAAACCAAGTCCTGGAGGCAATGGTAATAGTTAACTGGGACTTCCTCTGTTGAATTACAATGAGGTTATGTAAGTTACAGGCTAGCAGAGCACAGCTGCACACTGAGAAAAGCCAATTGCCAAGATCATATAATGCATGTAATGATAGCAGTTGGTAGTTCATTTGAGGGAGGCTTTGCCAGTGTGTGGTTGTGCTTTTGTATGTTACTCAATGATTTCAGTATGTTAATTGTGTGCTGATTGAAATTCTTGCACGAATGCAGTTAGTCAGTTCTCAAGAGAATATTCTGACAATCATGTTCCAGAAGAGAAATTATTTGCTTGTTAGGTAAAAAGTTACGAGAGTCTTGTCTCAATGACAAGAAACTGTTCTAAAACACTATGCTCTTACAGAAAAAATGTTAGATAAAATACAAGAATTTCCAATGCAGATGTCAGTAATGTATTGCTACTGAGGGGCATACTTTTCACATTTACTATAACATTAGCTAATACTTATTTTGATCAGTTTTAAATACAGTATCAATTTTTTAAGCTTTCAGTAAAAATACAAATACTTAAATAAAAATACTAAATTTATGCATGGCAGTTTATTTCCCTTTTTCTAGAAATGGTGGCTGCATTTCTGCAAGAAGCAACTGTACTCAGGTGCATCATAACTCAAATAACTTCACTGTACAAAATCTAAAGATACTTTTATAAAGGATTTGTTTTTGGTTTAGTAAAATGATCAATTATGGAAGAAATGAAATATATTTTGGTGAATATTTCTGTAAAAAGGCACTTGTTCTATACAGATTTATCTGTTGTATTCATTAATTTATTATTTAAATTGAAAATATGTTTATCTTATGCAATCCAGGAAGATACA
Source organism: Metallyticus violacea (assembly GCA_030762175.1). Taxonomy (NCBI): domain Eukaryota; kingdom Metazoa; phylum Arthropoda; class Insecta; order Mantodea; family Metallyticidae; genus Metallyticus; species Metallyticus violacea. The sequence continues at coordinate 119,867,968 of CM060845.1, read as the reverse complement.
TCCAAACATGTATGTCTTGGCTGTTTTTAGGATGATTAACTTTCAATCATGAAAATAAGAGGTTTAGTGGCTACATATTTTACAATAATTTTTTTTTTACTTGACTAGAAAATTTTTATGGAATGGATAATATTTTAATAAATAAAATTAACAGTTTAATTTTGTAAGATGAATTTTGGATAGATTCCATGGGATACAAGTAATTTACAATTTGTGCATTAGTTAATTTTAATCTAGTTATAATTATTAACAAGTGCTTCATAACATTTAATACTTTATTCTGCATAAATCATAAAAGTTCATTATAACCAGATACCTGGGAGGAACAAGAACAATAGAACCTAATTAATGTATAAATGCATACCTAAAGTTCTTCAAACTTTCAGATAGAGACTCCATGAAAGCTCTCTGTGTCATCTCTATATGGCATTACAGGTATTGTTTTGTTGAACTTATGACATTGTATGAGAACAAGACACATGTTTGAGTAAGATGGTTTATAGTGGTTAACAAATTGTTTCTAATTCAAATGTAAATTGGAACTTGCACAATGAAGCTAATCATATAATTGATATCATTATATGATTCAGCTGAACTGCACACTCTTAATGCTTCACTTACTTGTCATAATGTATGGAACCGGTTTCGAGAACATTTAGTTCTCATCTTCAGCCAGGCTAAAGTCCAACTGTCACATCATTCATTGAGCTGTGGGAATGTGTATTCTGCTCTGGTGGCGGTGTGAAAAAATTTGTAGTTTATGTTTTCATCTCCAGCAGTGTTGAAGTTCATTAGGCTGTCTTTGTATTTGTAGATGTAGATTTTCTCCCAGGTTACTAGTTCCGTAGGTCCTTGTATTGATTTTAATAATTTTGCTTTATTTATTATGTCGTGATTTTGTGTCCAAAAATGATATGCTACTGCTGATTTCTCTATTAGCTTGTATTTTATGTTCCTGAAATGTTCCTTTAACCATGTGCCTATGTTTCTCTTTGTTTTTCCAATGTAGATTTTTTTAATTATGCACAATTTATTTTGTAAATACCTGCTTTTTCCTCTTGTGGTATACTGTCATTAACATTGTCTATCAGTAAGTTTTTAACATTAAATCTATTAATCAGCATCAATCTGATATTAAAATCTTTAAGAATATTCTGAAATTTTTTTTTGTAGCCCATGGATATATGAACTATATAACAACTATTATCCAACGAATACATGGTGTTGAGTGTGTGCAGATGGATCTCTTAAAAATGGAGAAGCAAGCTTTGGAATATACTGTGAAGCATTCTCTTAATGTACATCTTTGGAATAGTATGCAAACAATTTTGATGACAAAATAATGGCTATTAGAGCAGCTTTAGAAAATCTACTGTATAGACCTAACATAAATAAAAGAATTGTTATTTTAAGTGACTCTAAAGCATGGAACGGTTATTATGGTGGGTTCCACTATAGGGGGGATTTGATGGATGTTCTCAGGGTAAATTTGGACTGTTTTTAACGACTTGAAAGTCGTTAGGGGGGGAAGGAGATTGTTCGGTGTATTAATACATCCGGCACTGTTTGAACATTTACTTTATTTAATAATTTGGCAGGTTACTTCCTGACGGCTCGTAGCTGCCCTCACTACACACTTAGACTGGCTTCCTGAGTGAATATCTGGATGTCTGAATGTCCCTCTGAATCTATTAATGTGTCTCTACCGAATGTCTGAATGTGACTTTATGAATGTGTGAGTGTCTATCTTCTGCGAGTGTGAATGTGCCTCTACCGAATGCCTGAATCTAAATCTATGACTGACTGTAAGAATGTGTGTATGTGTCTCCTCTGAATGTGTCTCTACCGAATGAGTGAATCCTCTCTCTGATTTCTGTACTCTAGTTTTTCTACTACATCGCCACGCCTTTCGCTAAATTAAATTCCCTCGTATTTTATCTATTTCTGTGTTACATGCTCGTTATTGGCTATCCTAAACTTATTTATTGGTAACTAAGTTCTCCTGATTCGTTAACTTTTATCCGATGACCATTGGCTAGAATTATTCTTTCCCCCCTGATCTAAGGTCTTCCCACGAACTTGAATTTTCCCAGAACAAGCTGTCATAAATTTCGGCCCTTTCCTTACATTCTGATTTCTATTGAAAATCTTTTGCCTTCCTTAGTTTGTAGTCCTAAATGTTCCCGGAGATAACGCACGTGTTTTCGGCTTTCCTGTAATAAAACATTTTCGTCTCCGTTCTGACATTTTCATTCTCTCTTAAAATATTTTTAAGTCTGACTTTGTTAAATACTGTCCCGTTACGGCCACATGTTTCTCTTATTGTCAACTCCTAAGTATTTCCCGGGTATAAGGTTCGTGACCTAACAAAAGATAGTTTACCCTTTCTTCAGCCTTGTCTAAGGAGCGGTCAGTCAGTGGAGAGTCAGGTACATATTCGTCTTTCTCACAGATTTCACACAAAATGCATACAAAACTCCCCTGCATGTTACAAATTACAAATCATTTCTATTTCTATTATACCTATCTCTAAATGACTTTCTTATACCTATACATAACAATCATCCTTATAAAATATAATGCCTTTATAAATATAACTCTGTAGCCTCAGGTTATAAAATTAATATAGGCAGCATTATTTCCTGCTTCAAATGCCCCTGTAATTAGATTTTGTTGTGGTAACACAACAAAATATGATTACACAGTCCCGTGAGATTATTACTATCTCGTTATTGCAGAGTTATATTCTTATTGTTCTTAATACTATATTAACAAACTTGAATCGAATTGATTTTATATTTGTGACACATATATTTGTACTCCGAGCCTATTGTTCATTGTTTTTTTATTGTTCTCGGCTCTGATATGAGTGTTGTTTTGCCTTTATGAGTTATACCTTTATATTTTAGTGTAAGTTTTGACATACAAAATTTTAAAATATATTTGTAAATGTTTATGGCATTTGCTATTCAGCTGATACGCCTTGCACTTTTATTTATTTACTTTTGCACATCTGTCTGCACTAAGCATGATTCACTGCACTTTTTTTTTTTTTCACTGCACTTCACTTGTTTTTAACTTAGCACCTTTGTTCGCGTATCAACGCCACTGCTATACCATCTTTCATTTTTTTTTTATATTGATTATATCCTAGCATGCGAATGTTTATTATTTACAATACCCTGAGTGTTTCTGCAAGTTAGCTTCCTTATAATCTATTCTTATATTATGTAAATTATCTTATTCAATTACTGATGCTAATTACAGTCTGAATACTGAACTTTTTGGTTGTTACTCAAATAAACAAGTCTATATCCTAGCTAATTTATTCAGTGAACTTTTGAAATTAATCTTTAAAAGTATTACATCACATATATTACATGAAATTTGTTACAATTACAGTTTATTCAAATGCATTTAACCCAATAGCTACACCTACATCATACCTAATTTAACGAAATTATTCAGGACGGTCTGTTCTTCGATTGTTATTTTTACCAAAAACATTTCAATAGCACAATCATATTGTTAAATTTTATTTTTGAATCATAACTTTATTAATTGACAACCAGGTAACTTGTAGTACGTAAAGAAATTATATTTGCAATCCGTTCGTAACTTTATATTTCAATAAAATACACATTGATGGACATTCTATAGCCTTGCGTTTTCTAATTGATTTTAACTACATCACTTATTAATCATTGGTCATATATTTCATAAACTTCTAATTTGCTATCTAACTTTACTTTTAATCAATCATCCATTACAAACCTTATAAGACACTTAATAACATTACAAGTAACATACATGATTCTATTCGTATATCTATATGGGAGAATTTTCCATCCCATTTCACAGCGTAATTCACAACAGAGTTTAATTACATTACTATTCATTAGATATCTTGGATCGTTTTAATAAGCTCTCTTAGGTACACAATACAATGCACGAGAATTATTCATCGACGACTTCATTATTTTCTTTATCTACTTAATTCATTGATTCATTTTCTTCCTTATTATTATTTATCCTCTTTCTCTATTCACTTTATCATAATTCATTATTTGCCCTCTACTTTTAACCGTAGGATCATTATTAATATATTTCTTCTCGTTACTTGATTCACTTTTCTTTCTATTACCCCTATCTGCTTCCTTATTGAACGTCACCAAGATATATAATTTTAGCTTCTTATTCGTTTATCTCTCTTTAGCATGCTTCTGCTTATTCTATTATTTCTTAAACCCTATAATTTCAATTATTTACTTTCCTATAATATTCCCTCTGTAATGTTATTAATGTCTTATTAAGCTTTCACTTTATATTGAATTCCCTTTGGCCTGATTTGATTCATCTTATTTCGTTACTCTCTTAATTCGCCATGATTACAATATTATTACCTATTTCCCTATGTAAGGTCACTAATATGTTTTATTAAACGATCATCTTATTTTGAATTTTCTTTCACTTGATTGCAATTATTTTATTTCTTTACTCGTTTAATTTATAATTATTTATCTTTCTACCTGGTTCCTTGGAGTTATTAACTTTCTTGTTTCTGTTACTTATGTTTTCATCCTATATTGTATTTTACTTCGAATTATCTTTGAGAATTTTGTAATTATTTAATTCTGTCCTGACACTATTCGTTTTCCATAGTTTATTTTCCTACTAATTCATGTATCCTACAATTAGCCTGCTTGCTTATTTCTATCCTTAATACTTTTTGTATTACAATACTTTTACATTAATTAGCTATAAAATTGTATTAGCTTTCCTATCTTACCAATCTTATGTTTACTTTATTTACATTCTCAACCTTATATCAATCAGCTAATTCATCCTACTTTCTTTTTTACATTCTTGTACTGATTTCTCTCTGGGATCCGAGTTGAACGTTAATACTCCATGGGGGTCTCCATTCGCGTGGTTCGGTCCTGAGTTCCGCTAATTGTTCTTTCGCGAATTCTGAGGGATTCTGAACACTTGCATTTATGCAATTTATTTCGGTTTGGGGTTTCGCAATTTTTCCCTCAAAATATTCAACTAAATTTTTCTGAATCAAAGAGACTTGTGCCCCTGTCCCGTGATGTCTTTGGATCGAATCCTGATCACTACTTTGTTTTCCTTTTGCTTTTTCTTGACACATTACCTGCTCCCGGTTTATGCCTATCTCGAGTATTTGATGTTGTTCTCCTTCTATTTCTATGCCTGTTTCCTCATTACTTATCGTTTTCCCCTCTAGTTCTAGTTGACTATTATTTATTTCCCCTAGGTTCTCGCTATCATCTTTCTCGGCCTCTATTTGCTGTCTATCAAATCTAAGTTCCATGGAATTTTCTTCTAGTTCCCTTTCTAATTCTATGCAAGGTTCAACGTTTATTTCCTGGTCCTGTTCAAGAATGCTAGCCTGCTCAATTTGTACATTTTGAGTTAAATTATAAACTTCACTAAGGGTTTCTATCTGAGGCTGCTTTATCTCATTTTCTGTATTCTTTTCTAATCTATCAAATTTATCAATCTGTTCTTTTAGTGGTTGATTAATCCTCCCTTGCGTGTTTTCTAGCCTATCGCAAGATGGTCTAAGTATATCACCTCTTTCATTTTGTGATCGCTCGTATCTATCAAATATATCACCTAGTTCTCGTCTCATATCTTTTGCATTTTCTTTTATAGAATCCCTTAGTTCTCTCATCATGATTATTAGCCTATCATCCCTATCTTTAATACTCGGCCTCTTAGTGCATGCATTAACTTTACTTTCATTCCTTTGGTTTACGTTCTCTTCACAAGTTTCCCGCTCTATGACTGTGGGCTTGTCAACTAACAATTTATTTTCTACTCTGTTTTCAGCCATTTTTTTTTTTTTTTTTGCATACCACTTATTATTTACATGAAATGACTAATGCAATTTTCTTGTACAAACAAATTATGAAGTTCAGTTTTTCTCTACCTTATTTCTGCTTTCTCGGTCGTCGGTCGCATGATGTTCTTGTAGTGGGGTCCGGTTAGAAGTTCTCGTGGTGATGTCCAGTTACCAGCTTCGTCGGTGTTTGCTCCTGCTCGTAAACCTTGTGCTTACGGTCGGTCTCTCCGTGCTGTCGGCTGATCACCTGCTTGGGCTGCCCGCCGTCGCTCTCCATGTTGTCTCGGCCGCTCGTTCGTATCCGTGCGTCGAAGTTCCCTATGCTCTCTGGTTCTTCTCCAGGTCTGCGAAGTTGAAGATCTCTTCTTCCTCGTTCGCGAATGCTGAATCCATACTTCCTTGCTCACGAATGCCGGTCTTTTCTTACTGTCCACGAAAGGCGAATCTACACTTCCCTGTCCACGAAAGCCCCAAAGTTGGTAGCGCCAATTTGGAACGGTTATTACGGGGGTTCCACTATAGGGGGGATTTGATGGATGTGTTCTTGGAGCTCTTGAAGTTCTTTTCCTGGTCTGCGAAGTTGAAGCTCTCTTCTTCCTCGCTCACGAATGCCGGCCTTTTCTTACTGTCCACGAAAGGCGAATCTACACTTCCCTGTCCACGAAAAGCCCCAAAGTTGGTAGCGCCAATTTGGAACGGTTATTATTGGGGGGTTCCACTATAGGGGGGATTTGATGGATGTTCTCAGGGTAAATTTGGACTGTTTTTAACGACTTGAAAGTCGTTAGGGGGGGAAGGAGATTGTTCGGTGTATTAATACATCCGGCACTGTTTGAACATTTACTTTATTTAATAATTTGGCAGGTTACTTCCTGACGGCTCGTAGCTGCCCTCACTACACACTTAGACTGGCTTCCTGAGTGAATATCTGGATGTCTGAATGTCCCTCTGAATCTATTAATGTGTCTCTACCGAATGTCTGAATGTGACTTTATGAATGTGTGAGTGTCTATCTTCTGCGAGTGTGAATGTGCCTCTACCGAATGCCTGAATCTAAATCTATGACTGACTGTAAGAATGTGTGTATGTGTCTCCTCTGAATGTGTCTCTACCGAATGAGTGAATCCTCTCTCTGATTTCTGTACTCTAGTTTTTCTACTACATCGCCACGCCTTTCGCTAAATTAAATTCCCTCGTATTTTATCTATTTCTGTGTTACATGCTCGTTATTGGCTATCCTAAACTTATTTATTGGTAGCTAAGTTCTCCTGATTCGTTAACTTTTATCCGATGACCATTGGCTAGAATTATTCTTTCCCCCCTGATCTAAGGTCTTCCCACGAACTTGAATTTTCCCAGAACAAGCTGTCATAAATTTCGGCCCTTTCCTTACATTCTGATTTCTATTGAAAATCTTTTGCCTTCCTTAGTTTGTAGTCCTAAATGTTCCCGGAGATAACGCACGTGTTTTCGGCTTTCCTGTAATAAAACATTTTCGTCTCCGTTCTGACATTTTCATTCTCTCTTAAAATATTTTTAAGTCTGACTTTGTTAAATACTGTCCCGTTACGGCCACATTTTCTCTTATTGTCAACTCCTAAGTATTTCCCGGGTATAAGGTTCGTGACCTAACAAAAGATAGTTTACCCTTTCTTCAGCCTTGTCTAAGGAGCGGTCAGTCAGTGGAGAGTCAGGTACATATTCGTCTTTCTCACAGATTTCACACAAAATGCATACAAAACTCCCCTGCATGTTACAAATTACAAATCATTTCTATTTCTATTATACCTATCTCTAAATGACTTTCTTATACCTATACATAACAATCATCCTTATAAAATATAATGCCTTTATAAATATAACTCTGTAGCCTCAGGTTATAAAATTAATATAGGCAGCATTATTTCCTGCTTCAAGCAGCACTATAAAATATAATGAATTACAATTCCCCACCAACATTTGCTATAAATGAAATAAGAAAACTATCATACATTCCAGATCAGAAATATAGAAATAGTTTTACAATGGATCCCTAGCCATGTGGGATTGAAGAGGAATGACATTGCTGATACCTTAGCAAAAAAAGGAGCCACCATAAAATTAAAACTATCTTTTGAACTAAAAACTTCCCTCTAAATTTAAACTCATAACAAGATTAATATCTGAACAAGAATAACAAAATATCAAAGGAAAACCTAAAGGAAAACCATATGAAGATCTAAACACTTTCAAACATCTTTTATTGAAACCAAGAAAAATTGGTGTAGCCCATTTCTGCTTGATTCTTGGGCATGATTACCTGTCAGAACATCTCTTCAGGATGAAATTAATCAAGACAGCCACTGCCCACTATGTAAGGATGTGAATACTATCTTAAACAAAGGACATCTACTGAAATGCAGGCAACTAGATAGCAGCAAACAAATGAAAAATACATTTAAGAACTTTTGAAAAATAAGACTTTTTTAAAAAATTCTGTTAGAACTCACACAATGAAGCTTGTTAAATGTAAATTATATCTAATCTGTTGTTTAACACACTCTTATGCTTCACATACTTTTAAATATGGTGGGACCAATTTCGAAGAGACATTCTCTCCATCTTCAATCAACTTGATGACTGGTACGAGAAACTAACATCTGTGAGGACCTGTGGCTCCATCCTCGTGGTGTTTTTTTCTTTATAAACTGGAAATTTGTATTACATTCTCCTGTAATATCGAAATTCATAAGATGATCCCTATGTTTATGATGTAAATCTTCTGCCATGTGTCCAATTCTGTAAGTCCATGTGCTTCTTTAAGTAGCTTTATTTCTCTTTTAATGTCATGATTAATTTTCCAAAAATGGTATGTCACTGCTGACCTATCAATCTGTTTGTACTTAACGTTCCTGAGGTGTTCCTTTAACCATGTTTGTATGTTCCTTTTAATTTTTCCAACGTATATCTTATCACATTCTTTACGTGTTATTTTGTAGATGCCTGACTTTTTCTCCTATGCAATGTTATTAAAACTGTTGTCTACTAAAGCATTTTTCAGAGTGTATCTGTTAACAGGTGCGAATTTAATGTTAATATCTTTAAAAAAATTTTGGAATTTATTCATAGCTACTGGATGTTAGGTGAATTTTTTAAAAACGGTCTCTCTTTTTCAGTTAATAGTGTGGTGGTATTCTTGATCAATTTCTTCTTTAGGAATCTATTAGGTTTTTTGTTTACTAAATTTTTGTTAAAACCATTTATAATGGCAATCTCCTCAAATTCTTTTTTGTACTCCTCTTTACTGATTAGTAAATTCACCAGTCTATGTGTTAAGCTGTTGAAAATTGAGTGCTTGTGAGCAGCTATGGGGCTAAATCCATTTTATTTTATATAATTATCTATGTGAGTATCCTTTCTATAGATTCAAAACCAATCCCATCGTATTTAAAAGTAAGTGAAGCATAAGAGTGTGTTAGATGACAGATTAGATGTAATTTACAAAAATGAAAAATAATGTGGAAGCTCTTTATTGGGAAGCTAGGGAAAAAACGATAAATATCAGCATCCCCAATGGCCACTAGCAACCAAATATATGGCAATTAGCAAATTATGCATTTGGGGGGAGGGGCATTTTAACAAATGTATATAATAAAAATGGATGGCTGAAATTATAACATAAATAATAATTTTAATAATTTAATAAGGAGTTCATTGAAGTGGAAAAAAATCCCCTACACAAATGCAAGAAATCAATAGAAGACATATTAAAAGGAAATAACTTACTCACAAATTCAGATGTTTACAAAATCAAAATACCTAATCCATCAATAGCTAAAATAATAGGATTACCAAAAATACACAAGCCAGGAAAAGACATGAGACCAATAATTAACAATATCAATACCCCATGTTACCTCCTAGCCAAATGGTTAACTACACGATTTAATACATTTCCCAAATTCCCAAGTCTAAGTATAAAAAACTTGTTCGATCTTATAAACAAAATCAAAGATAATAAACTAAACTCAAATGATATCATGGTTTCCTTTGATGTAAAAGCATTGTTTCCAAGCATTCCAAAAGAGAAAACCCTGAATTTGTTAAAAAAATGGCTAATATCTATCAACATTGCAGAAACACACACAAAAGAATATGTAAAACTCACAGAACTATGTTTAAACCAAACTTACTTCACGTTTGAAGGAAAGTTTTATAAACAAAAATCAGGTTTAATGATGGGTAGTCCACTATCTCCATTTTTGACTGATCTGTTCATGAGCTATTTTGAAACACATATAACGAAAGCCTTCCCATACATATTCAAAATATGGTACAGATATGTTGATGATGTGTTTGCCATTGTAGAAGATAGATTCATAGAAGATTCATTGAAACTGTTGAACTTGCAAGAAAAAACCATAAAATTCACTATGGAAACCGAGGTTAATAATACTTTACCTTTTCTGGACCTAAGGATAATAAAAAGGAATAAAAATATAGAATTTGGTATATACAGAAAGGACACACATAGCGACAATTACATAAAAGCAAAAGGTTTCAACCCCAGACCCCACAAGGAAGCAGCATTCAATAGTATGACATATAGGCTAGTTAATACACCACTCAGTAAAGAAGAATACAGGAAAGACTACGCACATATAATACACACAGCAGAAATAAATGGATTTAACAAACAAATGATAGATAAAAAAATAAAAAGATTTAAAAATAAAAAGGAAATTAAACTAATCACCACACTCAGTTCTTCACTTAAAGAAAATACTTATCAAAAATTCACATATCACCGTTATGTTAACCATAAATTCCAAAAAATTTTCAAAAAGTACAACATTACTCTAGCACCAATAAACTGATATAGTGTTGGTAAACTATTAAATCTAAATAAAATTAAACAAAAAAAGAAGAAAGAAGAACATTCAGGTATATATAGAATTAATTGCAAGGATTGTGACAAAATATACATAGGAAAAACAAAGAGAAATCTGGGGATAAGATTAAAGGAACACTGGAGAAATATTAGACACAAGCAAGTAGAAAAATCAGCAGTGGCTGCACATTTTTGGAATGAGAATCATAAAATAGAGAAGGACATAACATTACTGAAAACAATTCAACATCCGAAAGAACTTAATATATGGGAAAAAATTTACATAAAAAAATATGAATACAAACTTATGAATTTTGATATACCGGAAGCAGACAACATATTGTTTAAGTTCATTAACAGACCACCAGAGCAAGCATAGTAACATACATACTTTGCTGAAATTGGCTCCTCAGTCGTCGTTTTGGTTGACAATGTGAGGAATGTACCTCACGAAACATGTACCAAAATTACTTTTATAAGTGTGTTTGTGAAACTTAAAGAGAGTTTTAATGTGACGACATGATTTTTAGTGTTTTACTTTAAATCAAAATAAGATAAATTATAATTTTTACTTATCTTATGGTAAGATACAAATATACAAAAATATGCCATGCAAGAGGTGCATAAACTAAGCAAATTCCTCACAGAGTTGAATAACTTTTAATAAAAATTAATATAAAATCCTAATTAAGCATTATTAAATAATGAAATGAAATAAATCATGGCATTACTATGTGGTATTAGGGGAACAAAATGAGAATTCTTGCAACCTATAAGTATTACAAAAGAGAAACTACATTTTTAAAATTATCATTATTTATTTTGAGATTAAACCCAAAAAATTATGGTATACTATTAATTAAATGAAATAAATGACTACTAATAGACAAAGCTGTACTGTGTGGGTGTTTTTAACATTTTTTATCAGCTAAATCTGCAGTCCTAATAATCTGATTTCAGTGTTTTTGAGAAACTATTTTTCTTATTTGGTGTAAATGATATGTGGTGATTTTAGTTGTAAAAAGCAAATATTCGTGTTACTAGAGCAATTATAAAATTTTGGGTTTCAAGTAAACCCCATCTCTTAATTGTCTGATTTCCCTGATTTTTAGGAATTATATTTTTATTTTATTTAAATGGCATATACGGTATTTTGTTGCAAAATAACAACCACCGCTAGAACTATTTTTAAATTTTGGGTTTTAGGTAACCATTCTCTTAATAGTTCGATTTCACTGATTTTTGGAAACTAATTTGCATATACTGCATTTCATTTAACAAAATTGAAAAATGCAGCCGCTGGAGAGATTTTTAATTATGCTTTAATCCTCACTCTTTTTTTTCAGGTAACCCCTACTCCCAATAATCCGATTTCACTGATTTTCAGAAACTATTTTTCTTGTTTTATTTAAATGGTATTTGCCGAGTTTAGCTTTGAAAGAACAAATATTGAGGCTGCTAGAGCATTTTTGAAAATTTGGGTATCAGGTTAACCCCATTCCTAATGGCCCAATTTCTCAGATTTTCAGAAACTGTATTTTTTATTTTATTTAAATGGTATATACGGGGCTTCGTTGCGAAAAAACAAATATTAATACCGCTAGGGCAATTTTTAAATTGTGGATTTCAGGTAACCCCCCCCCTTCTAATAGTCTGATTTCAGTAATTTTCGAAAAAACTAACAACCCTACTTTATTTCAATGACATATACCGAGTTTCCTTTAAAAACATGTAAATTGCTGCCGCTAGAGCGATTTTTAAATTTTGCTTTAACCCTCACTAGTTCTTCAGGTATACTCCCACTCATAATGGCCCGATTGCCTTGATTTTTGGAAACTAATTTTAGCAATTTATTTTAATGAAATCTATCGAGTTTCGTGGAGAAAAAGCAAAAATTGCGGCAACTAGAGCGATTTTTCATTTTCATTTAATTTATAATTTATTTATTTATTTTTTACATTTTCACTTTAGATCAACCCCCACTTCCATTGGTTCCAATTTTGCTGGTTAACGAACTCCACGAATCGTTTGTTATTGATGGCTATTTTACGAGTTTCGTTGATAAAAAACAAAAATTGCGAGGGGTAGAACGAGAACGGCTATATTATATGCATTTTTATTATTATTTATTTTTAATTGTAGGTGTCTAGTAGGCACGATCGATGTAAATTTGGATATATTATTTAAAAAAAAAAAACTTCCCAATGGGTACTATCGCAATAACTTAACATTCGTTCGGAATTCGTTTAAAAAATTGGATTTTTCTCGAGACCAACAGCAATAACTTACTTCTTTCGCCGCTAAAAATTAACAAAGTCCATCACCATGTTGCAAAATTCATTTTTCATTTGTTGATTTGATGTAGACCTATCCTTAGCTTAATTACATATCAGAAATAAATGTAAATTTGACAATTTTATTAGTATTACCAAAATTTGAAGCCTATGACATCGCTGTCCTTGAAGTTTGATATCCTCCTCGGAGGAAAGCGTCTGGATTCGAATACTGTGCCTGTAATCATCATCTACAATATTATAATGTAATAATAATAAAAAAACTGCATCTACCTTTATTAATAGGTTGCAAGGACAGTGCGTGAACATTTTAAATGCTTTCTAGAGCACATTATCATTATTTATTTCAAGAGGGGAATTTAAGTATGCATGGAAAGAAAATGTTTTGCATTATATGTTCGAAATGTTTCAATTTTGCGTTCTAACTTTTACAATTTCTTAACTTATTACACATGACAGGTTATAAGATTTTATCAATTTGCAATATTGCATTAAGGCAGATGAGATGGCAAAAATTGCATATTCCTCCTTTCTATCCACAGTTTATTATTCGCGCAGAAAATGTTTGACTTATCGAGAATGACATTTGAAATCTAATACTCGTCATATGACATGCCCTAAAATTACAGAGTGGTGAAATTTGGTTTTATATGCACATTTTACATTTGGTAAATTTCCCAATGGGAAAAAATGGAAAATGTTATATTCATGGGAATTCTTATCCGTACTTGTTGGCAATCGTGGGAGCCAGTAGAAATGCATATTTGTTTACATTGACAAAAGTTTAAATGAAACTGCATATTTATTTCCTGTAACATTCATGTTAAAGGAAAGAAAATGGATGTTTCGCGAATAAGTGTAACAGAAGCGTCTTCAACGGCCACATTAGTGAAAGAGGATATTCCGTTAATTCCGAAGCATGCCGATGATTTTTGCTCAAGGTGTGTGAGCCGAAGATAACCTTATGACAGTTCAATACGAATTTGATAGAACCATTTAAAATTGTTCAGTATGTTTATGCTAAATGGGTGAGCCAACATTTTCAGTGGCCATAGCCAGATTTCTTTATGATTAGCAAAATTAAACATTCCCGTAACATTTTAAGCCACAACACTGCACACTTTCATATGACATTTGTTATTCATTTATCAAGAATGCAGTTAAACAGCAATTAAGTATTCGTTAAGATGATTCATATTTTACATTAAGGAGCTATTTGGACATATATTCGTGCAAATTCTTGGTGAAAAACGGTTAAAGAAACCTCAGTACTTAACTTTATAGATGCAGAGTGTAAACTAAAAGGCAAAAGTAATGTTTGGGGTATTGCTTTTAAGAAACAGCAAATAGTGCTTGCCCTATGCTGTGATGAAAAGTGTCATGTTTATAATGGTTACTATCCTATTAAGATTTCTTTGCTTAGATATACTCCTGTTATTTCAGTTTTTAAGAGTCTTTTCATTATTGAAAATATTTCTGTCTAGTAAAAGATACAACTTCCACAACATTGATTTGGAAATGCTATTAATGATTTAATGTACAAAAATTAATTGCATATATGACAATGATCACATTTTGTGGTATGATGAGTAATCATATATTTATTTAAGATTTTAACCATTAGGTTTATTAGTTGTAAAATATGCTTATAGGTCAACCTTTTTTTATTCTTTTCATTGTTAAACTATTGAAAATATTAATGGTAAAATATTACACTATCCTTTTAAGTGTTTGTTTGTTTGTTTTTTTCCCCAGAATTAGCATAAATACTTTGTTATAATTAGTACTTTTTGGATTTGTTAAGTTGCATTCCTTAAGTTAAATTGTGCATATTTTAAAACAGTTATTTTTCTGACCATAAAGGCCACATTTCAGGAAATTTTGTGATAAGAAAATCATTCACTCTTGTGTCATTCATGTCAATAAAGAGCAAATCTTAGGGAAATCAGATCTTGAGACAATTAATTCTAAATTGTAAGAAAAACATTATTGTATACTAATATTAATATAAATAATCAAACAAGCAGCATTTACTGATATACTTTTGTCCATCATTAAACAAACAAACTTCCAGATATCAAATGTTAAGCTAGTTGTTCTTGCTATTTTTCTGCAGTGAAAAGTGAACAAAATTTTAAGGAAAGAATCATCACAATGTAATAATCTACCCACATAAATTCCATTTAACTCTTGAAAAGTGTTATTTAAGTTAGCAACAACTCTTTTTACAAATGTCTTTTCATGTTACTGAATAACTCAAAAGTTTTCTGCCATTCATTTTGAGTTAAAATGTTCAGCCAAAATAGAAATAAGTACTTGTTCACAATGCAAATAATGTATCAAATCATGAAAAATATAAATAAAACACAATAATTCCAGAAATAATACTATACACACGATCCTTTTTGTTACAATTTCAGAACAAAGCTTGTCGCCAAATACATGCATTCCACTCTCTACTGGCCAACATTTTTACTAGTTCAGTGACACCAAAGGGCGGTATCCTTGTCTTTGAATTCATTGTAAAAGCAGTGCTGGCAACCATGTTACTAGTAGCTTAGAAAAATTCCAGCACTCTGAAAAATAGACTGCTGTCCAGAAAACAAAGTGATTTTTTGAAAATGCAATTTTAGAAAAAAATATTGCTATTGAAGCAAGTGTGAACTATAAAATTAAAATATATATTCTGAGAGGGAAATTTTCTTCTCCTGGTTGGGAATTAACACAGATGCAGGGAAAAAATCCAGAAGGATAAAATTCTCAGGCTTCACCCCTTTCATTTTAAACTTGCCCAAATAAAGATTTAAATAGTTGGAATTTTCAATGAAATATAATATAAAATAAATTATTTATGAGGAAATTACTCAAGTTTCACTAGTTCAGTTCCACTTATTTGGACATGTTTTGAAGGCTGTTGCCTTCATCATCAGCACTGTTCCACTGTCAGCTTCCCAGCATGGTATTAAGGTGTCACACTGTGATTTTACAAACTTTGTGATGAAGTTACTGTTGTTTGGAAGATCATAATTACCTAAATTTTCGTTTATGAATATATTTTCCCACACTGATAATTCTATGGGTTTTTAAAGAGCTTTTAAGCATTTAGATTTCCTTCCTCCCCCTCTCTCTTTTTTTTGCCAGAAATGGTATACTACTGCTTACCATTGTGTTTATATTTTACATTTCTCATGTGTTCCTTAAATCATTGTGTAATGTTCCTTTTTGTTTTACCTATATATTTCATATTTTAGTGTTTGCAACTAATTTTGTAAATGCCTGAAGTTTTTCTTGCAGAATTTTATTTTCTGTTGGTTTTAGGAGGTTTTTTAAACTGCATTTGTTCACTGGAGCAAAATAATGTTGGCATCTTTAAAAATCTTTTGAAATTTTTGGTATGCCCATGGATGGATTGTAAATTTCTTATACATATACGTGATCTTCACTGTAGTCTTTCATTGTGGTGATGTTTTTTTGAATTTTCCTATTTTCTTCTTGACCAGATCTGTTGTGTAGCCATTTTTCTGAATTATATTTATGATTTTTTGGTACTCCGATTCATATTCTTTCTTGCTTATTGGTATGTTTCTTAATCTGAATGTGAGGCTATTGATTATTGCGAATATATGTTATTTTGGATTGTGGCTATTGGTTTTTATATAATTATCTGTATGGGTATCTTTCTGAACCTGCCAAACTCCAATATATTGCAATTTTTTATAATTTTTATGTCCAGGGAGGGAAGAACCTTGTTTTCTATTTCCATCGTAGGATTACTTCAAACAGAGGCAATACACAAATGCGCGCACACACAAATGAAGGGTTTAACAATGGGAAATCTACTCTCACTGTTCTTAGCATATATGTACATGAGTTTCTTGGAAACAAAATAGTTGGGGCTTTCCCACATATAAACATTGTTGGTACTGTTATATTGATGATGTCTGTGCAATAGTAGATGAAAAATGGAAAGAGGATGCAAACTACTCAACCTGCTAGATAGCACCATTAAATTCACTATTTAATACTGGAATTCTTTCCAATTTTTGTTACAGATGTTGTTCATGGTTGTGGAGACGCTGTTGTCGGGAACAGGAACTAAAATCTCGAACTATTATTGTTGGTCGTCCTAGTCCAGAGAAATTTCCAGCAAATGTGATTAGAAACCAGAAGTACAATGTTATAACATTTCTGCCATTGGTAGGTACTGCACAGTGTTACTGAAGATAACAGGTGAATTTTAAAAGTTTGATTAATGTTTGGCTGTTTTTTTCAGGTTCTATTTCAGCAGTTCAAATTTTTCTTAAATCTTTATTTCCTTGTTATGGCAACAAGTCAATTCATTCCAGATATTAGAATTGGCTATTTGTACACCTACTGGGGTCCCTTGGTGAGTATCCTATAGTTATGTATAATTTATTTGGAGATACTGTTTGTAAACAGAATAATTGCCCTGAGATAAGGCAGAGTAAGAACAAACAATCCTTTTTACTTTCCTTCTAATATGTATTATGTTTTTAGTCCTTTGTCCTGACGGTGACAATATTTCGAGAAGCAGTGGATGATATCCGCAGGCACCATAGAGATAAAGAAGTTAATAGCCAAAAGTATCGAAGACTAGTACGAGGACGAGAGACATCTGAATTAGTGCCATCATCAAAACTTCGTGTGGGAGACTTGGTAAGAATATGGTAAATTTAAGGCTTGTTACAAAGCTGCATATTGTGCTGTGGTTAATTTAGATACTTAATTAACGGCAATTTGAGAAATACAGATATTTTATTAAATAATAACAGTATTAATAGACATTTTATTATTATCCCAAGAATATCAAGCATAAAGTATTCAAATATGTTTCCATTTTTGGGTATAGGATGTGGTGATCCCAAAACCCTAGCTACTATATTCTACATGTTATACATTTTTGTTTTTACCTCCTTATCATGGCCTGAAGGATACCAAAATGTGTGACATGGTAAAGGATGACTGGTACACACAACTTCCAGCATCTATGCTATCATTATTAATTTGTGTATATAAGTTTATCTATTGGTGAAAGCTAGATCTGGGGAGGCCCATTGCATAAACTACGACAGTTGGGTTTCTTTATATTTCCAAAACAAATGAGATTCTTTGATGAGTTTGGTTTAAGCCAGTGGCCAAAGTGGTGATATCAGTAGTAGCTAGCCTTCAGAGACAGGCAATAGTAAAAGAAAACATTTTCACATGGAGCAAAAAAATGTTCATTTCCCCCAAACTTTGAAATGCAAATGAACAAATGTAAAGGAAGTAACCACAAGGCAGCAACATTCTGTTACTTGGTAATTACTAGGGTGGAAGATCATTCCTTATTGCGGGTGAATCACTTTATTACCGAGAAAGGGTTGAACCACATTGAAGGTCTGGTAAGATTGTGCAAATATTGCGTAATGGTTCTCTCCTCTACCAAAATCAGTAGCTTATTAAAATAGACTCAGGACTAATGCCGAGCTGGGCATTTTCATTGATTTCTATTTTCAGGCAAAGTAGATTGAATGCTTGTGGCCATTATAACCTTTTCCTTATCTTTTGTAGGGTGGACCTTCCTCAAAGGATTAAGCCAACCTATGAAGTAATTGAACTTTTGCTCTACTCCATACCCTGGGCAATGTTATTGGTGCCAACATTTTAATTGTACAGAGATTTCTTATATGAATGTACAAGATGGTGCTTGGTCAACCACACCTGGCTGTATCAACATGGGTGACTAATGTTGTTAAGGCATGAACTCATTAGTGGGAGTTCGGGTTGGATTTCTGTCAAGTTTTTTCCAGTTTCCCAATTTATCTTTTCATCTCATGTAATGTTGCAGTGCCTATGGTGCCTCAGCACTAAAAACGGGCATTGAACACCATTAGAAAAAAAAAACTGACCTGGTTGTGTGAACTGCATAATTGATACTGGTAGCATTCATAATTGTCTGCACTGT
This sequence comes from Metallyticus violacea, assembly GCA_030762175.1. NCBI lineage: Eukaryota > Metazoa > Arthropoda > Insecta > Mantodea > Metallyticidae > Metallyticus > Metallyticus violacea. The sequence goes on along the minus strand of CM060845.1, from coordinate 119,848,970 downwards.
GTAGAGGAAAAGCTAGCCAGGAGCTTTAGATGAAAGAAAATCTTTCTTTCATGAAAGCCAGGAAATGGTTTCAAGCTATTATCTAGCCCATAACTGCCAGGTTGGCACTAATAAAATGATTTCTATACAGATTTATGACCTGATTTTCACTTTTTTATAGTCCTAATATACTAATAAACCTTCCACCTCTTATTTGAAGTCTTTAGTGCTCCAAGTGAAGGTTTGTAGGTTCAAAACCAATCTATTTTGACTCATTTATTGAAGAATGCTGATTATGGTATTGTATTATATTGTTAATTTGTACCTGTTCTGATTCTGAATTTATTTAATCTTTCTATACTTTTCAATTGAATTCATCATTAAAGCTGGGTTATTTTTATCGACACTAAATGCTGCCATGTACTGAATTAGGATGCTTTCCTATTCTTCTTCCATACTCTCCACACTACTCTGTTACAATGTCTTTTTCCCTTTCTTCACCAAATCATTTGCTGCTTCCATCACTTCGCTTTATCAGTGACACAATTTTCTTAGACGACTTCATACTTGATAACACAAATCTCTGGATGCCACCACTGACAATATACCTCTTTTTTCACAGTATATTTTATTCGGTTTTATCAAAATCATTGATATGTGAGAATTCTTCTATTCATGAGCTATGTTCCAGTATTTTGGTATTTCTTTGTTGCTAATTGGTTTTCATGATTTGTCTTCTTTCATCTTCTCACCATCTCCTTATGGCAAACTTTGCACATGTACCTGTTGCTGATCCTTTCTCCCATTCATAAGTTTTTTGCTGACTAGTTTCCTCTTGTTCTGGTCTTTTCCTCCATAGATTGTTCTTTATCACTGTCACTTCTGTGTCACCAAAGTTGTAAGTAATGCCATCTTGCCTGCAGATCTTGCTTCCCTCATTTTCAGAATTAAGTCTTTTTTCATTCATCTTTGTTTTAGAGAGAATATTCTTTGTTAAATATGTTTGTTCCTTTTGGCTTTGCTCTTTTCATAATTTAATTGATATTCTGGGATGATGTTAACTTCATAACAATTGATCTTGCTTGACTTGTCTTCTTACTTGATAAGCTTTCTGATCCGTTGTAATTTCTCCTTCAAAATCAGGATCTATTCTTCCCAAATTCCTCATCTGTACTTCACTTCTATAAAAACTAAATTAGCTCTTATTCTCCTCCTATCATCCATTATTTCCATTCACACGTTAATGTCTCGTGTTGTACATTTACGGCACGATAAAGAACCTCAAGCCTGAAAAAAGAGACCTCTGAGCAAAATTTGTTGGCCATTTCATGCACTGAATAGAATGGGATGCTGATGACCTGAGATGTTAAAGAGTGTCCGTAAATAAACAAATAAAAAAAAACTCTTTAATGTTTCACTTTGCTTCTTATTCCTCGGAATTTCTTCCTTAAAATATTCTTGCATTTCATTAGCTATGTTTTTTAGATTATTATTTATTCTCTGTTCTAGTTCATTCATTTTGTACTTCTTCTCTACAGGATTCTTGAACACTGTTTGAATTTCCATCAGGTCAAGATTTAACTAAATTTTTGTTGGGTTAGAATTACACTTCATGTATAAAATATTAATAATTTTCTCACTATTTGGACATTTTAAATTAATTAACTTCTTCCTCACAAATAATGCAATTCTGTTTTTACATATTGGAAGTTCCTCTCCTATTGTTAGCACACTTTCCCTGAACTGCAAGAGTTCAGTGTTAACTCATCCTTCCACCTCCACTGCAAGCATGCACTCGAGTCTTTATATTATGCACAGCTACCATTTAGTTCACAAAAATTAAGAACATGCTGCATAAACTTGTTTATGCTGGCATTGGCATTTACTTTGTCCAGTGTGTTTCATTTTAGATGCCTGGGGATGAAAATGCAGATATATCCTATAAGGTTCATTCTTACATTTTAATGTTATATGTGGTGTTTGTTCAGAGATTTTTGAATTCTGATTAAAACCAATTTCTTATGTTGGCATGAAGATTGATCAGTTCCTGAGTAAGAGCATAGCTTTCTTTTATAATTGAATGGCCTTCTCTCCCATTCTTTCAAGAAGTCATTTTAACTGGTTTTCAAATATAGGGCACCGTAATGTTAGTGATTATTACTTGTTTAAAGATGACCCTGTCCAGCTTGTCCACATTATGGAGACCTTTAGCTACTAACCATCTGCCATGTATTGCATATATATATATATATTGTTGTTTGTACAGCTGTATTACATATTTATATTGAAAATATTATGTTGAAAAATGACTACAATAATGATAAGTTAAAATGGTATTGCATTTAAGAAATTTGTTGTGTCGTAATCTTCATAATCACGTGGATGTGGAGCCAACCATTACTCTGCAAGAAGAAAATATATACATCTAAGTCAGCATTCTAAACATTTCTGTTCTGTTTAGCTTAAATAAGAACTTTTATTTAAGCTAAATAAAAGGGAAAAAAGACATTGTAATATTGCTACTTTACCTCTGTTCATCATTGCTGCATGTTGTCGTTGTCGTCATCATCAATGTCATGATCTATTTTCCTACAGCATATCAATCTCCTTTCCATTGAGAGAATTCAAAATTCTGCATTTCTTGAAGCTTCTGGTAGAGTAAATGAGTTTCATGCACTTGAAATGCATTTGCAGATTTGGATCACTTTGGGTGCTTGATTTTACTGCTTGGAGTGAGTTTGTGCTCTTCCTCAGCCATCCATCTCATTTAATGTTTTTTTTAATGCAACATTAAACAATGGATTGACTCCAATGGTTGGAGAATCAATATAAGTACTCCAGAAATCACAGCCAAATCAGTTCTTATTCAAAAATTTCTGTACATTGTTTCTAGTATGGCCATGGTAACTAATCAGAACAGGCATGTTCTTTAAGTTAAGTAGTGCTCTGGGGCAGCATTGCTAAACTTGCATCACACAGTTGATTGGCCATCCACCCATTAGGATGGGTTCATATGATGCTGCTCTTAACATTCACTTTAGGAATGATTTTTCCTTTGAAGATGGTAAATGGCGATAGCTTTCTTCCATCTGCAGTTACAATAGTGTAACAGTGCATCTTTGTTTCTCATTACCTCCAATTCTAATTGCCATGCACCCTATTTTTTATTGTGTAGTTTTGTGGTATTTCAAAGTACCAGGCATTTGGTCTGCATTACCAATTTGACAATAAATATTGATTTCTCTGGTGCAATTTGATGATAAATCAAATGTGGAACTTCATTATCTTCTTTTCATAATCGGCAGAGAAACATTGAATGATGCTTGTTTTTCTATGAAAACTGAAGTCATTAAGTAGGGAAACATGCATGATCCATCCATGACTAGCCTTAAAAGCCATAACGGCTATGTTACACAATAGATTGCATTAGTTCTCTTGCTGTTGCTATAGCTATTAATTGGCATATTTCACTTATAACACCACATACATAATCTGTTTTTCACTTCTGAAAACTTTGCTTTATGTCTGCAAATACCAGCCAGTTACTGTTTGCTGAAAATGAGCTATTTTTTTTGCCATTCACAAATATAGCTCTCATCCAGCAGCATGATTGCCAATTTGTTCTGCCTCTTCAATGATGTAACAATGTTTTACACTCGCCATCCTGGACTTGTGGTGGAAGAATGCCATCTTTTTGATTTTTGTGTTTCAGAAATGTGGTACCAACCCTAATGCAAATAATACCCAAATCCCAGTTTTTCACTGTTAAGTCTTGGAAAAATATATGCTTGGATTACTCACATATATATGGTAATTTAATGTTGCCTGTTGGAATTTGCAGATATTAGCTGATATCACAATAGATTGCATTTTCTTTGTTATTTGGCAGTGCATTTTGTGGTAGAGTTTATATTGCTGTCTTCTTTGATATTTTAATTCCATTTTTATCCTGTTCATATTGCTTATTCACCTGTTGGTGTTTCTTGTGCTAACATCTTATACATATAATTTCAGAATTTGGGAACAGAGTTTAATTTAGTGCATTTATTGGTGCTGTATTGTTTTTAGAATTTTCCCCTTCCTAATGGAGTAGTCCCTTTATAGCTTTTAGTGCTAAGCCCTTTTGCCTTGCCCCTCAAGAATTCCTTTTTCTTTGGTGTATTTATATAGTGTCTAGCTTATTTTTAGCTTAATCACATATCTAATTTTTATTAGAATGCTAATAACTAATGCAATTAAATACACTAAGATCATACCATGATGACCCTGACACAATTTCATGTTAACCAAGGCTGTTAATGTATCATCATTAGGATTGAGCAACATTATGTAATTTATGATAATAAATGTGGATGTATATGCATGTTCTGCAGGTGATAGTAGAGAAAGATCAACGTGTCCCAGCAGATCTGGTGCTGTTGCGGACAACAGAACGCTCCGGCGCTTGTTTTGTGAGGACAGATCAGCTGGATGGGGAGACAGACTGGAAGTTACGTCTTGCCATACCAGCCACACAGAAACTGGAGTCTGAACAGGAGCTCTTTGACATTAAAGCCTCAATATTTGTAGAAAAACCACAGAGGGACATACACAGTTTCATTGGAACTTTCACAAGGGTAGGTGTTTGAGTTTTGCTATCCAGTCAGGCCTCTTTAGACTTTGCTCATCTTTGCTTTGAGTTTCATCACCTTCATTAATTTTTCATTATCACATCATTGCACTTGCATGCAAAAGCATAAGACATGCTTCAGGCCCTATGGACCAAATGAAAAACACTACTATAGTATTTTTATATTTACCTTGAGATATATTGAGGTATATCTGTACTGCTCTTACAGCTTGGGAAGTTTGCCATGTCTGTAATCTGCTTAGCGCTACCCAGTGCACCAGGAGAAGGTGGGATTACAGTGCATCGTAAACCCCATTTTGCTCTATGAAAATGAGAAATATCCAATAAACAACCAACTTAAAAACTTAATTGTATATAATACATATCTTGATCATTAAGAATAATATCATGAACCATAAAAGCAATATCTATTGCTGCAATGCAGAATATAATGAACAACGTGCCAATCAAAACAAAGCTATATATTAAAACTGTAATACTGGGATAGAAATTAAAATGTAATCAACACAGGAATAAATGGTTTCTTATTCCTGACGGCACAAACTTGAAAATACAACAGACTTTAAAAAATTACATACATAAAGAAGATTTAGACAAAATATTAAAAATAAGCACTAAACCTACCATTATACCAACTAAACCTTTCCATATACAATGGTCTCCAAGAAGGACAAACTACCTGAAATACAGTACTTTAGTACACTAAACTATTATTCGACTGATATGTATATGATGTAGAGTTTATGCAGATGGATAACTTAAAAATGGAGAAGCAGGCTCTGGAATGTATGTGAAGAATTCTCTCAATATATACCTTGGAAGAGTATGCTAACCTTTTTGATGGGAAAATAATACCATTAGAACAGCATTAGAAACCTATTGTATAGACCTAACATAAATAGCGCTACAAAGTATAATGAAATAACTTACCCACCAACATATACTTTAAATGAAATAAGAAAATTTTATCATACAACCCATATCAGAAATACAGAAATAGTTTTACAATGCATCTTGAGCTATGAGGGCTTAAAGGGAAACAAGACTGTTGATGCTTTAGCAAAAAAAGGAATCACCATAAAATGAAAACCATCTTTTGAACTTCCTTCTTAATTGAAGCTCATAAAAAGATTAATAACTGAACAAAAACACAAAATATCCAACAAAAACTTAAAGGAAAACATATGAAGATCTAAAAACTTTCAAACATCTTTTATAGAAACCAAGACAAATTGGAGTTGCCCAATTCTGGCAGATTGTTGGCCATGATTGCCTGTCAAAACATATCTTCAGGATAAAATTAATCAAGAACAGCTACTGCCCCTTGTGTAAAGACATGAATACTATTCCGAACAAAACATACACTGAAATGCAGCATACTTGATAGCAACAAAAAAATGAAAAATAATTTGAGGGCTCTTTATTGGGAAACTAGGGAAAAATGATAAATATCAGCATCCCTATTGGTCACTAACAACCAACACTACAACAAATGATTTACAGATGATGCATTTAACAAGGCAGTAGGTCTCTCCGTCTACATCAGCACTGAGGCAATAGAACACTAGGTTACAAGTGAAAACTTTTTTTGCTGTATGATTAAAAATAGGTGACATTTAATAATTTCAATGCTCAGAATTCAAAAATGCATTCCATTTTTCCATAGCTCTCTCATTTTTCAATATGACAATGTTCAATGAAAATATAATTGTCAAAATTGCAAAAATATTACACACATATACAACTTTTAAAGAAAATGAAGAATAACATGAAAGTGTACCTGAATTTGAAAATGTATGTTAGTTATCTTGTGTACCCCTTTTTCTTTTTCCTAGTACTTGCTAGTAGTGCTAGAATTTCTTCTGTTGATTTTTTGCATTTATTTAAAGGGTCTGTTTTAACTTGAATGAATTCATCACTGTTTAATATTTCTTGCATTCTTAGTCTGTAATCCTCTTTGTCTAATATCACAATTTTCCTTTGTCAGCCTTGGTATAAACCACATCTTTTTTGTTGAGAGATGTAATAATTCTTGGGAGAAAACTAGACTTCGGTTTCTTTTTTTAATTTCTTGTAATATATCGAAGGATGTTTTCCTGACAAAATTTTTATCTATTAAATTGAGGTTTTCAATGACTAGTTCAATATCTGCTTTATATTCTTCCAAATTGGATGAAAAGTTGATACAAGTATTGATTCCTTTTTACTTAAATGTAAAATTGGAACTTAAACACAGTGAAGCCAATCATATTAATGGATATCATTGTATGATTAGTTGAACTACACACTCTTAAAGCTTCACTTACTTTTTATAAATGTATGGAACCGGTTTCGAGAACATTTGTTCCCATCTTCAGCCATGCTAAGGTTCAACTGTCGGATCATTCGTTGAGCTGTGGGAATGTATATTCTGCTCTGGTGGCGGTGTAATAAACTTGTAGTTTATGTTTTCATCCCCGACAATGTCGAAGTTCATTATGCTGTTTTTGTATTTGTAGATGTAGATTTTCTCCCAGGTTGCTAATTCCGTAGGTCCTTGTACTGATTTTAATAATTTTGTTTTATTTATTATGTCGTGATTTTGTGTCCAAAAATGATATGCTACTGCTGATTTCTCTATTTGCTTGTACTTTATGTTCCTGAAATGTTCCTTTAACCGTGTGCCAATGTTTCTCTTTGTTTTCCCTATGTAGATTTTTTCACATTCTGCACAGTTTATTTTGTAAATACCTGATTTTTCTTCTTGTGGAATACTGTCATTAACATTATCTATCAGCAAATTTTGAACATTAAATCTATTAATCGGTGCCAACCTGATATTAAAATCTTTAAGAATATTCTGAAATTTTTTTGTGGCCCATGGATGATATGTGAATTTTTTAAAAATAAGTTTATCTTTTTTTGCTAAAAGTGTTGTGGTTTCTTTGATATGTTTTTGTCTCTTGAATTTCTGCACCTTTTTATGTACTAGTTCTTTTTTAAAACCATTTTTAACTGCTGTTTCTTCTATTTGTTTGTATTCTTTAAAATATTCTTCTTTGCTAATTTGTAGGTTAACTAGCCGGTGTGTTAAACTGTTAATTACTGCATGTTTGTGTGCTGTAGGGTTTAAACTGTCAGCTTTGATGTGATTATCTGCATGTGTATTCTTTCTGTATATTCCAAATTTAAGTTTTTCTTGGCATTTTATTATTTTAATATCCAGGAATGGCAGCATGTTATCTGTTTCTATTTCATATGTAAATGAAAGTTTTTATCTTGAATATTTAGAAGTTTTAAGGCATCGTCAATGAGTTTTCTGTCAACTATGGCAAATATATCATCCACATATCTGTACCATACCTTAAATATGAATGGAAACGCTGTGTTGATGTGTGTTTCAAATCTACTCATGAAGAGGTTAGCTAGAAATGGAGAAAAGGGGCTTATGGTTTACCAAAAATTCACAAGACTGGAAATGGTATGCGCCCCATCATTAACAACATCAATACTCCCTCTTACTATTTAGCAAAATGGTTAGCTAATAGATTCAAGGCTTTACCAAAATTTCAAACCAGGAGCATAAATAATTCATATCAGTTAATAGAAAAAATTAAAGACATAAAATTGCACCCCTCTGACACTCTTATATCTTTTGATGTAGAATCTCTGTTTCCTAGCATACCAAAAGAAAAACTCCTGATTTATCTACATGATTGGCTAAAAACAAGTGGAATTAATGATATACACATTAAAGAATACATCAAACTGACAGAAATTTGCATAAACCAAGCCTTTTTCACTTTCAAAGGAAAATTTTATAAACAAGAAGCAGGACTTACAATGGGCAGCCCCTTTTCTCCATTTCTAGCTAACCTCTTCATGAGTAGATTTGAAACACACATCAACACAGCGTTTCCATTCATATTTAAGGTATGGTACAGATATGTGGATGATATATTTGCCATAGTTGACAGAAAACTCATTGACGATGCCTTAAAACTTCTAAATATTCAAGATAAAAACATTTCATTTACATACGAAATAGAAACAGATAACATGCTGCCATTCCTGGATATTAAAATAATAAAATGCTAAGAAAAACTTAAATTTGGAATATACAGAAAGAATACACATGCAGATAATCACATCAAAGCTGACAGTTTAAACCCTACAGCACACAAACATGCAGTAATTAACAGTTTAACACACCGGCTAGTTAACCTACAAATTAGCAAAGAAGAATATTTTAAAGAATACAAACAAATAGAAGAAACAGCAGTTAAAAATGGTTTTAAAAAAGAACTAGTACATAAAAAGGTGCAGAAATTCAAGAGACAAAAACATATCAAAGAAACCACAACACTTTTAGCAAAAAAAGATAAACTTATTTTTAAAAAATTCACATATCATCCATGGGCCACAAAAAAATTTCAGAATATTCTTAAAGATTTTAATATCAGGTTGGCACCGATTAATAGATTTAATGTTCAAAATTTGCTGATAGATAATGTTAATGACAGTATTCCACAAGAAGAAAAATCAGGTATTTACAAAATAAACTGTGCAGAATGTGAAAAAATCTACATAGGGAAAACAAAGAGAAACATTGGCACACGGTTAAAGGAACATTTCAGGAACATAAAGTACAAGCAAATAGAGAAATCAGCAGTAGCATATCATTTTTGGACACAAAATCACGACATAATAAATAAAACAAAATTATTAAAATCAGTACAAGGACCTACGGAATTAGCAACCTGGGAGAAAATCTACATCTACAGATACAAAAACAGCATAATGAACTTCGACATTGTCGGGGATGAAAACATAAACTACAAGTTTATTACACCGCCACCAGAGCAGAATATACATTCCCACAGCTCAACGAATGATCCGACAGTTGAACCTTAGCATGGCTGAAGATGGGAACAAATGTTCTCGAAACCGGTTCCATACATTTATAAAAAGTAAGTGAAGCTTTAAGAGTGTGTAGTTCAACTAATCATACAATGATATCCATTAATTGATTCCTTTATTCAGTAATTCTGTTTCATTTTTCTTTGGAGAACTTGAGTACTTTTAGGTTAGGTTTTGAGATGGTTTTGGTTTTGACTGTGGTTTTTTTTTATGTAATTTGTTGAATTTCTTTTTCTGACATATAGCTTTTTGTTTAACTTTGAAACTAATAATTTCTAATGCATTCTTTTTTTAATTTTCCCCAAAAATGGGGCCCAAACACTTCGATCATTTTAAATGTAGTTCACGTAATTCTAAATCTATTGCTGCAATGTCCCCGTAGTGTTTGAATTTTTCTAATTTGAGAACTTTCTTTTCAGCTGCTCTCTGTGCGTAACTGTCTTTATTGAACTTGACCACCTTCCAAATAAATTTAGGGCAAAATTTTTCTATTTAAAACACCTATTCAAAAACTGCTGCTTTACATCTTCTTTTTTCTTTTAGTTTCAGGAACTGTTTGATTTCTGGTTTGTGGTAGTGTAAGTTCATGTTGAAGGCTTCATGTTCGTAAATAAAAAGGATCATGAATTTTTTTAAACAATGTAATACAGCTTTTTCACACTAACTCCATTCACTTACATAAAATTTGGACATATGTTTCGGGAGTGATACCTCCCATCTTCAGCCTGTAGATAAACTGTTGTTAAGCATGGCGGTTGGGTCTCTTGATGTTCTTGTGGCAGCATCTGTTGGTTCTATTAGGAATTTGCTGAGTTCATCCAATGGAGGGAAATCGAAATTCATCAAATTATCCTTATTTTTTGTAATGAAAATGTTTTCCCAAGTGGAAAGTTCTATTGCATTATGAAGTTGTTTAAGTAGTTTTATCTCTGGTTTAATTTCATGATTTTTATTCCAAAAGTGCGCTGGTATTGCTGATTTATCAATTTGTTTTAAGCGAATATTTCTGAAGTGTTCTTTTTTCCGGATTCCCAAATTCCTCTTCGTTTTTCCAATGTATTTTTTATCGCACTCTGCACATTCTATTTCGTAAATACCTGACTTTTGTTCTGTTGGCATGTAGTCCTTTACTCTGCAACCTAATAAGTTCTTTACATTAAAATTGTTCTTTGGGGCTAACATAATTCCTTGTTCTTTGAATATCTTTTTGAACATATTGTGGTAAGTACATTTAATTGAATCATGGATTTTGTTTGTGCTGCAGCATGATGGATATGGAGGTGAGGACAGTCTGGACGTGGAGAACATGCTATGGGCAAACTGTGTTGTAGCATCAGGCTCTGCACTAGGTGTGGTGGTATATACAGGTTCTGAGACCAGGAGTGTTATGAACAACTCACAGCCCAGAAGCAAGGTGGGTCTCCTTGATATGGAGATCAATCAGCTGACAAAGGTATCTGTCATACTCAGATTACTAAACATGTGGTAAATTTTCTTTTTAATAAATAAGATGTTAGATTAAATCTTACCAGTGCTTATACTACTCAAATCCAAATGAATATGATGCAACCAGAATTTTTAAAGTGAAATTTACTGGTAATATTTGTTTGTTTCATTTTGACTGTTTTGATACGCATGTACATTAGATTTTATAGTTTCTCCTTCTCTCTTTCCCACATTCACTCTTTTTCTCATACACAAATATGCAGGATACATTGTAAAATAGAACAACAAAGAACAGGCAGAAATAAATACCAAGATAATAATGGACTTAGTGAAGAATCACTACAACAATAAATGAATGAAGAAATTTAAGGGACTAAGAACCCTTGAGGAAGAAAGGTGGATGATAAAGTTCAGGTGTCTTGTGCCAATTTTAAAATTGATGCAAATGATGCTACCAATGATTAGAATAACCTGGTCTAAGAACATATGAGACTTACCAAATACCTTGTCACTGTGACCTAGTATGTGTAGGGCATAATAATGGGTATGTTGAATGCAAGATGATGAGAGGTTATAATACATATAGTTCACATAAAAATGATATGGAGAAAGAATGCAGGCTGGAAAAAGATAAAATCAGTAATAAGGAAGTAAAGAAGCTATTAGACTTTTGTGATAAATGATCTGATAATTTGCAATAGGACCAGAGGGAAAGACACTTTGGTTCTATTTACATTTGTAAATAACATTGTGCTGATATATTGATTGCTTTATTTATGGAGGCTCTGTAACATCTCAGGTCGTCAGCGTCCCATTCAATTCAGGGCATGAACGACTGACAAATTTTGCTCAGAGGCTTCTTTTTTCAGGTTTGAGGTTCTTTTTCGTGCCATAAATGTACGACACGGGACCTACAGCTTTACTTCCCTTCCGAAGGAAGCCATACTTAGGATTTTTATGCCCGAAAAAATTCACCGATCCTAGCCAGGTTTAGGAGGCAAGTACAGTTACCACTACACCACCAGGATCGGCAATAATGAGCAGAGTATTATTGATTATATACCACAAAATAAATTTAGAAGTATACCTTGTGGATTTTGAGGTGTTGGATTTAGTGTTTACCAGTAGCCATTTTCTGCTAAAAGTGAAATTTCAAAATAAGTATAGAAAAGAGAAAAGAGTGAGGAGCAAAATGAGTTTAAGTTAGATATATATATACATGTGGAGAAATGGCCAATTAGAAGGTTTTATAAGGGAGCTAGAATCAAATCTTAGCACAGCATTTAATGATAAAGTAGTATCATTAATGAAGGAAAAGAAATTAAGAGAAAATATTTCAATTTCAATTTAATTGAGAAATGAGAGGTTAGTCAAACAAGCAGAGTAAAAGGAAAGGAAAAGGAAAAGAAATTAAGGGAAAATATTTCAATTTCAATTTAATTGAGAAATGAGAGGTTAGTCAAACAAGCAGAGTATAGGATGAGGGTGAGAGGGTGTGGTAATGGTATATGAGGGCTGATATGACAGTGAATGTAGAGCAGCTGAACAAAGAGTAGAAAAAGAGATAAGAAAATGAAGGCAAGCAGAAGAACAAAGAAGGGATATATGAACTTATCTCTTAAAGCAATTAACAGTGAAGTAGTAAAATATTACTGATACAGAGTTGGTTTGGTGATGCTTATACTTCACTAACTTGGTTTTTTTTAATTGGAATGTGTTGGGATTATTAACTCCCATCATCAGCAGAAGCCCAACTTGTAGAATCATACTCTATAGGCGGTTGGAGAAATTTATTAAATATATTCAACTATGGCATCTCAAAGTTCGTGATGCTGTTTTTATCTTCCATGAAGTAATTTTTTTTCCCTTATCTGTAGTCAAAAAGTTGTACATAGCATGTTTTTTTAAATGACCAAAATTGGGCTGCCACTGCCAGTTTTTCTATTTGTTTGTAGGTTTCCTGTATATTCCAAAGGCCAACCTATTATTGTCTTTTATACATGTCTACACTATTCCCCAGCATTCCTGCAGAAAGAATATCTAAATTATTAAAGAACTGGCTTATATTCATACATCTGCTGAAGCAATAGACAATTTTACAGTAGAAACTTGATTCATTGTTTTTGGAGGGACCAGGTTAACCAAATGATAGATTCTGGAAATGTATAAATCATATCCAAAAATAAATAAAACCAGTATATAATAAACACTATATTTTGTGTCAGTTTTACACTTTTTTCACTTTCTTTGAAAATAGTCGCTAATTTATATTTGCTTCTTGGCTGCTTTTTTTTAAATTGGAAACAATGAATTTTCCACAGTCAATATATTCCTTTGCTGACTACCATCATTGTTAAGTGCATAGATACATGCCTGCACAGTTTCATATGCTCTCAGAGCTTTGGCAAACATTGGTATAGCTTTGCCTGTTCATCTTCATCCTCATGCCCCTCTTCCATGCCACAAACACTTGCTACTCCTCCTACCTCGTTGCACACTTCATCAGTACTTTGAAAGCCACATGTGACAATATCCTTGTCCACTGCCACATAAGTGTCAAAACTGATGGCACCAGCAACTAAAACTCATTCCTTGCATTGGTTATCATCATCATCCTCAGCCTCAGCAGCAACAGCACCATACAACATGGCTGGTTATGTGCTGTAACACAACATTTAGAAATGCAGTTCCTAATAATGGCATCGGATACATTCTGCCACAAAGAGGAGTCGATAAAATATATTGCCTGGAGAAGACACCTTCATATGTACATTTTTGCCAGCATCAAGCAGGCATGCCACCCTCTGAACAACCTGCTTCCAGTATCACAGTTTAAACAAATGCATCTAGTGGCTGCAGTTTGCTAGTGCAATTAGGGGGATAGAAAACCAGTTTTACATTTCACAGAAATGGTACATCCTGCGGATGTGCAGAGCAATTGTCAAAGAATAACAAGATTTTTCAATCCGGCCCATTGCTGCATTCAGTTCCCAAAGAAAATTAGTGAAAATATCACCAGTCCATCCATATGTGGCATAATACTAAACGGGAGCTTCTTTACGCTTTGAAGCATCTCAGATTCTGCGACTTACTGATAACTAAGGGAACCTCCTATACCTACCATCACAGTTGGTACACAGAAGAGCAGTAATCGTATCTTTGGCTCTCCCCATGATGGGCTTCTCCTTTCAAAGCCAGTGTATGGTCAGGAAATCAGTTAAAGAATAAATTGGTTTCATCAGCATTGTAAATATCTCTGTCCTCGTACCCTTCTACAATTCCTGGTAGTCTCCTTATCCACAGCTCTGCCACATCGATGTCCACAGCAGCGCTCTCACTGACCAAATTTTTCACTACCATTCCATGGAGCTCTGAAGTGGGAAATCCAGCCATTGGATGCATATCCCATTCTTAAAGCTACCTGCAATGCTTTTGCCCTACAATGTTCCCATTAACCAGGCTGGGCCTGCTGATACCACACAAATAGGACTTCCTCCAAGTCGCTGCAAGTTGAGTCCTTTCTGGTCTTCCTTTTCTTCCCAGATGTGCCACTTTTATTCACTTGGTCCCGAATCTTACATTTCATGGCCACAATGGAGTTCAGAGTAGAAGGGACCAAACTCTTTGGCTATATCAACTCTTATTTTCAAATGGGTTTCTCTCCACTTTATCAATAATTCGGAGCCTTTCTTCTAAGGTTTTAACTTGCTTAACAGGCCTAGACATGGTAACTTTGGGTTTTCAAGGATAACAAAAGACTGAAAAACAGGAAATCATAGAACTGGGATGTCAACATAGGAATGGAAACAAATCAGTAACAGAGATAGCAATAACATTAACAAGGATAGAAAAATCATTGGAAAACGCAATAAGGAATTAAAAACTAAGGAACAAGAAGATAGCTCAAAACACTTGACCAAAGCACAAAGCAAAATGAATGAATCTATCAGAACATAACAAATTATAATTGAGGAAATCACTCATATTTCACTAATTTAGTTCCACTTACTTGGACATGTTTCAAAGGCGGTTGCCTTCATCGTCAGTATGATCCCAATGTCCGCTTCCCTGCGTGGTATTCAGATGTTGCTCCGTAGATTTTATGAACTTTGTGATAAGGTTACTATTGTTTGGGAGATCAAAATTAATCAAATTTTCTTTGTTTTTATTTATGAATATATTTTCCCACACTGTCAATTCTATTGGTTTTTGAAGAGCTTTTTCAGAGTTTGGAAAAATGGCATGCATTGTAATTTCCAGCATCTTCTTCAATAGCCAAATAGCATGTGCCTACTGCTGGAGTCTGTCTACTCATGAATAAACATGAACATTCTTGTTGAGTTTTTAATCTTGTTCCTTTGTTTTTAATTCCTTGTTACATCTTCCAGTTGTTATTGTTATCTTTGTTACCAATTTGTTTCTTTTCCTATTGTTGACACATCCATTCCCTTGATTTCTGTTTTTCAGTGCTTCATTTTTCATCGTATTATCATTGAAAACCATTTTTACAGTTCTTAGTCTAGTTGGTAGAGGCTGCTCCAAAAGTATCAGCAACTATATGTGAAGATCATGGCTTCAATTCCAGTTTGAAAACAATACTTCAAGGGTAGAATTTCTTTGGGATTGAACTTTTTGAACGAATAATGCAAAAACGATACTTCAAGGAACTTGAATGAGGGTTTTATTTACATAAGTTATAATGTAAATCATTTGGGACTGCATAAATTGAACGATACATCTGGGAAAATGATGGTTCTGGAAATGATAGATTGAGGTTCCACTGTATCAGTTTGACAGAACTATGCATCAACCAGTATTATTTTAGTTTTAAAGGTAAATTTTAGCAACAAAAAGACTGGATTGGTTATGGGTAACCTTCTTTCATTTTTCTTGGCAGATTTGTTTATGAGTGATTTTGAAACTGATGCTTTTCCTATAATTTTTAAGACTTAGCGCTGGTACATGGATGACATATTTGCCATTATACATTTGGTTAACAATGTCCTAAAATTATTAAATTTACAGGAAAGATCAATACAGATTACATTAGAAAATGAGAAGAATGATTGGATTCCCTTTTTAGAATTGTAAAGAGAGAAGAACTGGTTGGTCTTTGGACTATATAGGAAACCTATCCACAGTGACATTAGATAATGAATAATAGCTTTAGAGCCAAAACACACCAGCATGACATCCTAAATAGCTTTGAATGTAGAATAGTAAATGTTCCAATCAGTAGAAAAGAATACAAAGAAGAATACCAATACATCATTCACACAGCACTACATAATATAATGGTTTCCTTGAAAAATTAGTAGATAAAATAATTAAAAAGTTTAAAAGAAATAAAGACATCAAAGACACAAGTTTGCTATCACAAATGAAAGAAGATGCACAGTTAAAAAAATATGCATAACACCCTATCATGTTAAATAAATTTAAATTTTTTTATATAAAAAAACAGAAAATAATGTTGGCTCCCCAAAATGTCCATAGTATTAAAAATATATTACAATCTTCCTGTAAAGATATAAGACAATATATAATTAGTTGAGTATCTACCAAATTAATTGCAAATACTGTGATCAGGTGTATATTGCAAAAAATGAAAAGAAATTTGGAAAGCTGTATCAAAGAACATTTCAGAAATATCCGTTACAAACATTTAAAAATTGGTAGTGGCAGCCCACTTTTGGTAAAAAAAAACAAAACAAAAAATTATAGAAACACACAACACACATGCAAACTTTTGGAACTATCGATATGGGAAAAGATTTACATCATCAAAAACAAAAACTGTTATGAACTTTGAGATACTATCGTTGGATATATTCAATAGATTTCTCTGACTGCCTACAGCGTATGCTTCTACTAGTTGGTCTCCTACTGATGATGGGAGCAAACATGTCCAGTTAAAGAAACCAAGCAAGTGAAGTATGTCACCAAACCAACTCTATATCAATGTTAATAAAGAGATAATTTTATGATTAAAAAATGGGGGCATAAATCTCTTATGGAAGAAAAAAATAAAGAATTGGGGGAAGAAAATTATTAAGAACTAACAGGAGGCAAAAGGTTAAATGAGAGTAAATCAAGTTGGTTGTAAGTTAAGAGATTGTGCAAAAGGCAAGTAGCCAAAAATAAAATTGGTTGTAAGGAATGGGGTTAATACTTAGAGCATGGGTTCTTCACCTTTTCCAGTAATGTACTGTTACATTCAACGCAGGATATTAGATGTACCAGTAAGCAAAATGATGAGGAAAAGCATTGATTTAGTTTTATAAGGGTCAAAACAAGCTTTTTTCTACATTTATAACAATACTAGTGATTTATTTAGTTATTGCTTGTGTGTAGTATTTAAAATTAGATATTTACTGAAGAAAAACTGTTCAATCTAATCCTGTTCAATGGACTGTTCTGTGAAATCTCTTAGAATTATTTTGTTAAGGTTAAAATATAGTAAATGAATATATCCTAAACAAACTTCGGCAAGCAACTAGCTAAACATAGTTTTTTAATGTTTGATTTTAACTGACTTAGTTTTAGTATTAAATTGGGATCAACATTCAAATTATTTCTTTACTTTGTTTTTGACATAAATTAGAGATGAAAATCATATTCACAAAGGTTACAAACACTAACACCAAGAAAACTTTTACAGCTTTTTTTGAGATCATTGGATATTTGTTTTTTCTTGCCACCCAGAAGTCTGTTTAATCTTCTTGATAATTTGCCAGAGTCTGTTAAATCTATCTTTTTGATAATTTGCCTGAAACTTCTGTCACATAACAGCTCGATCAATCCATCTTTCTCAGAAGGAGTTAACCCCTGAAATAAATTCCATTTTCACAACAGTATTTGCCCTCAAGCTCCCTATTTATACTTCTCCACTTATCCCTTACTTTTCCTAAGAATTCCTGAATCTTGTTTTTTTTTTTTTTTTTTTTCTATACCCTCATATCTACATTTAATTGCCACTATATCTTCTTGCAGTTTGTTCCATTTTTCATCCTATACCTTTTTATCGTTTCACATTCTATTATACAATGGAAAGCGCTATCCAATTTCCTACACGTAATACATCCTTTTTTAAAATTTTTCCTTAATCCTGTTGGAAATAATACCTCTGTATGCATCCATACAAAACCTGTTCTTCCAAACTGATCACAATTATCTCTATATTTCTCCTATCCCAAAATTCCTTTAATTATCTTAAATAAGTCTAAAGAACTTGAGTCCTCAAAGCGAGCTCAAATCTCTTGCTTCTACCATTATGCTTCACTTTTCATAATCCACTTGCATTACTTTCACTCAGTTGTTACACATCCCCCATTCCAATTTTTTTCTAATAGTTTTCCCACCTCTCTAAACCAGCTCTCTCTTCCCAATACATCTCTTTGGTTTAAAAGGTTCTTTTAATTCATAGTTATTATCTAATTTTAAATATTTGTGTCAATAGTTTTGAATAGCTGGAATTTTCACAGTGAAATATAGTATAATATAACAAATTATTATTGAGGAAATGACTCAATTTTCACTAATTTTGTTCCACTTACTTGGACATGTTTCAAAGATTGTTCAGCATGAAGGCAACATGGTTAATTTTGATTTCCCAAACAATAGTAACCTCATATAGGTATAACACCACCTACATCAAAATTTAAGTGCACAAATGAAAAACAAAAACCAGAAATTAAAAAGAAACTCCAAAACTTACAAAAACATCAAACAAAAACTGTTCCACCCTCACGCACACACACAAAACAGATAAAGTAGTTTATTTTTCCAGTGCCACATTTTCCGAAAATGAAATCAATCTCTAAATAAAGGTCTAAAAACTTGCATAGATTTCTCAGATAATATAGAAGATTACTTAGTCGACATGGACATAGCAACCCA
Source organism: Metallyticus violacea (assembly GCA_030762175.1). Classification (NCBI taxonomy): domain Eukaryota; kingdom Metazoa; phylum Arthropoda; class Insecta; order Mantodea; family Metallyticidae; genus Metallyticus; species Metallyticus violacea. The sequence continues at coordinate 119,830,117 of CM060845.1, read as the reverse complement.
ACAACTAAATGAAAGGGAAAAATCGTTCATCAAAAGTAAATGCAAAAAAGTGTTGGAGAACAAATAACTGAAAGAAATCAATAAACTACAGATCAACATTAAAAAAACTAAAAGAAAAACCAGTGATATACATAAAAGCAGACAAAGGTAATAAAATAGCCATTTTAGACGAAAAAGAATACATAAATAGAGTTGAAACTATGTTAAAAGGACAAGACTACAAACCAATTGGAAAAATCCACTCAATAAATGCAATAAAATGTTAAACAAAACATTAAATGAAGTCGAAACACTATCCACTACTGAAAAACAGAATATGACCCAGAGTAATCCAGTACTACCCAGGCTTTAAGCACTACCTAAAATACATAAAAATGATAACAGCATGAGAGCAATAATAAACAATATCAATTCACCCACATACCAGGTAGCCAAAAAAGTTGATCAAAGTCTTCAATTCTTTTAAGAGATTCCAAATTTGAGCATTAAAAATTCAGTTGATCTAGTTAAAAAAACTTAAAAATAGCAGAATTACGGCTAGAGATATAATGGTTTCATTTTATGTAAAAGCCTTATTCCTGAGCATACCTACAGAGAAACTATTGCTTATGCTAAAAAAATGGTTAACATCAATAAGTTTTAAACAAGAAATAGAAGATTTATTAAAACTTACTAATATTTTAATTAAACAAAATTACTTCAGCTTCAACAAAAAATATCACCTACAAGTTTCAGGCCTAACTATGGGAAACCCATTGTCACCTTTTCTAGCAGAGTTATTCATGAGTTAATTTGAAACACATATCACAAAAGCATTCCCTTTAATTTTCAAGTCATGGTTATAGGTATGTGGATGACATTTTGCAATAATACCGAAGCAACACTCAATAGATGCCCTGAAACTTCTTAATTTGCAACATGAATCTATACAATTTACCATAGAAGAAGAAAGAAATGGTTGGGTACCATTTCTAGATTTAAAAATTATAAGAAATGGAGATAGTTTGAATTTTGGAATGTACAGAAAAGAAACACACAAGAAAACTACATAAAAAATGAGAGTTATAACCCCATTCCACATAAGTATGCAGTATTTCACATTTTGGCACACAGATTGATGAATATTCCTCTCACAGAAGCAGAGTACAAAATAGAGTACAAACAAATAATAAAGACAGCTATAATCAATGGTTTCAACTAAGACACAGTGATAAAAATTATCAATAAATCTAAAAGACAAAAGGGATAAAGGAAGTTTCCACACTGAAAAACACAAAAGAAGAATACAAATTAGGTTGCGCAGTAAAAGACTCCATATCAACAGAACAGAAATCAGGAATTTACAAAATAAAATGTGTAGATAGTGAGCAGAGCTGCATAGGCAAAACAAAGAGAAGTTTGGAAATTCAGAGGAAAGAACATTTAGGAATATTCGGTTTAAGCAGATGGATAAATCAGCAGTAGGAGCTCACTTTTGGACCAAAAACCATGAAATAAAACCAGAAATTAAACTGCTGAAACATCTGCAGCTGGAGCTATCCACTTGGGAAAAAATGTTTATATTAAAAAATAGAGAAAACCTAATGATTTTCAAGTTTGCTCCTATGGATGAACTCAGCAATTTCCTACTTCAACCTACAGAGGCCACCACAGAAACATCCGGTTGTCCAGCTATCGTTTCGAGTAATGGCGATTCGGTGAGCAACTGAAGATGGGAGAGATTCTCCCTAAACATGTCTTACCTTTATGTAAGTAAGTGGAATGTAGTGTAAAAAAATGAATACCTAAGTTTAGGAAATATTAACCTCATTATCAAGTTTGTAAAATCCATTGAGCGACATTTTAATACCAAGCTGGGAAGCAAACGGTGGGATCATGCTGAAAATGAAGGCAACAGGCTTTGAAACATGTCCAAATAAGTGGAACAAAATTAGTGAAATTTGAGTGATTTCCTCAATAATAATTTGTTATATCTATGTCAATATTTCAAGATTCTTTCCATTATTATCCTTCCCTTCCTAATTTTCCTTATTCTGCCAAACACCTGTTTTAACAAACATTTGGTAACCTTAGAACTTCTCTACAAAATATTCCATGTACCACATCAACCCCTGTGACACTCCACAAATTTCTACCCCATACATTATCTTTGATTTAACCACAGCCTCATAATCTTTCTAGCCATTTCATTGGCAATATGGGAACTTTATACAAACTTATTCTTACAACTTTCATAGTTAATTTACCTTTAGTTTGTGTACATTTACATTGCACCTGTCATCTTCTATTATTCATAAACCTTATCCCAAATAATAAATTTCTTTCACTACCTCTATTGGGTCTGTATTTATAAGCCATCTCTGATCTTTCCTTAATTTTGACCCTTTTTACATATCAGTATTATTATTTTTTTTTTTATTTACAATTGATCCTTAAACTCCATTCTGCACCAAATCAAATAATTTCATCAATGATGTACTGTAATCCTTTATTTACTGCTCCTGTTATGAGATCATCAGCAAAAATCAATCCTAATACTTCTTTCCAAAAATTGGAGAGTACCTATTACTTTTCATGGTACTATCCAAGATATCATTAAACAAAATAAATAATATTGGACTCAGTTATATCCTTGTCTCAAATCTAAATTTTGCTTCATATAATCTAAGTTCTGTTATCCTCACATCTCTCAATACCTACTTCCTTCCTATAATTTTTGAAGTCCTAGAATAAATTAAGTGCCCACTCTCTTGCACCTCAATTTATATGCCACTGCATCCATATTTATTGGTTTGAATGCTTTCTCAAAATCTGCCAGGAAAATATATATATATATTTATTTCTTAAATATGTAGCTACTATAGTATGAATTATCTATCTTCTTTTTCCTTTTCTGAATCCTTTTTGAAATTCTGATAATTTATCTTCCAGTGTATATTTGCCTAAAATGGATAACAGATTAATTCCTCTGTAGTTACTTGGTTTATTTATCATTCCCTTTATAAGTGGTATAATCATGCTCATTTTCCAGCTCTCAGATATTCTCTTCCTCTTCTTAATCCTGCCTAATGACTCTGTTAGCAGCAGCCTCATCCTCCTCCTATTTCCCCAAATGTTTTCTAAAATTCTCTGGTAATTCCATTTTTTAAAATTTTGTCATTTTTATTTCTTGAGATATCCTTAACAACTGACCATATAATTATATTTACTATCTTTAGCTGCCACAGTTTCCTTAATTTTTTTCACCTATTCTCTGCCTCCACTCTGTCTTTTTATCCTGCACTAGATATTTATATTCTCTCTTTTTTTTAACAAAAATATTTATCTTTTGTCTTAAACACTTTTTTCTTTGCCTTTACACACTTTCCTTCACACCATCCATAACCTTTTACTTTTCCTCTTTGGTTTACTTCCATCTTATTTCCTGCTCACTTTTAACATTTACTCACTCCTTTCCAATGCCCTCTCTATCTTTCCTGTTATCAAGACCTCAAATTCCATCTTTTCTTATTTTCCGGATTTTGGATATCAAAATATCCCAGAAATACTCTGCATTTTCCTATTTCTTTTTAAAACATATTACATATTTCAGTTTTATTGCTTCTCTTCCCTATGACATTTCCCTAAGCTTATCTTTATTTTTAATGGAAAGTACTCACTACTAAATTAAAAATAAATGTCATGTCGAAACTAATACAGTACAGCAATTTATTTATTCGTAATTTGACAGTAGATACCGTTGCAGTGGAGCATAAGAGTATTAAATCGACTCACTGTCTAATTAAGAATAAAATACTCACTACTAGTTATCACATGCGGAACTTTAAAATCTACAAGCACAATCGACTCCTTCACTGTATAACTATAATCAATCACATTCTGACTTGTTACATTCATAAATGTGAATTCTCCGCATTGGTCATCCCCTTTTAAACCATCATTATTCAACTCACAAAACCCAATCAACTTTATGCCCTGCTTATCGAGTACCTTATCTCTAATTTTACGTATGTGCTCATCACTTTTCACCCATACACATTCATTTTGTATACCCGCTAACCTTATGTCACATTCACCTACTGTGGCGTTGAAATCACATACTACAATAAACGCCATACTAGGGATTCTGTGTGCTTGATTTCTCCATACTTTTATATAGTTTTAAATACAAGTTTCATTGTAAAACTCTGATAATTCAGGAAGGTTATGCGCTATACCTAATCCTAGGCATAATTTGACTCCCTTCATCTTAAATATCTTTAACCGCATTACTTGCCCTTCTCTGTAAATAATATTTAATTCACATTTACTTCATTAACCTTATTTAAAGTATCCCTATACCACCAGAAAGCCTCCTTCTATTACCGTTGCTTATATCATCTTCACCTATATAATCATAACCTTCCACATCTATACTTTTATCTTTGTCCAACCAAATCTCAACCATTACTATCATGCCTCCTATATTTAATTCTTCAAACACTTCACCATTTATTATTTTTGATCTTAAACCCTTTACGTTCTATAACACCACCTTCCAGCTCATTTCTTGTCTTGAACCACTACTTCCTCTGAATTTCTCCATCTTTGCTGTATATCTCGTTCTTTTGCATGCAGCCACATTCTGATTATCAGCTACCATCATTATGCTACCCTCAGCAGTTGACACCACTTTAAGCCCACCACATATTTTCCTCCTGGCTGATGACAAGGCTTTTGCTTCCACTCTTTCCCTATCATTTGGTGCATATCCCTCCTTGGTGATGTGCACAGGTTGCCTCTTCTTCCTCTTCTGTTTATACCCACCACATGTGTCTTGCTGGTGAATCTTTTCTTTCCTCATGTTTGAATACCACAGCTGCTTTTGTTTCCACATACTTCATTTCTTGATATCCACCCTTGTATCTTGTTGCTGACACATATCCTGTGTCTTCCTGTTTTTCGCCCTTCCTGCTTTTTTTAAAAATTTTTTTTATTTTATTTTATTTTTTTTAATGCCTGTTTTACTAGTGATGCACTACAGGCAATGTTTCTTCCTGTGATCCATTGTTCCATACCTTTTACATATTTTTTTTCCCTCTTCCATGGCCTGTTTCATTTTCTTTAGTAAAGAATTGGTAACATCCCTCTCTTCTTTTTCAAGATCTTGTTCTATGAAAATTCCCATTTTCTTGCATTGCTCAGAATTGGTCACTCTAATACAGATGTCTTCTTTCCATTAAGACCACAATGTTCTCAACTTCCATAATTCTTCATATTTCAACATTTCTAATCTTTTCTAATACTTTTTCTTGCAGGTGTTGTTTGGAGCAGTTCTGGGCTTGGCAAGTGTCATGATGTGCCTCAAGGGTTTCAGTGGGCCATGGTACAGATATATGTTCAGATTTGTGTTGCTCTTCTCATACATCATTCCTATCAGGTATTCACTATATTTATTAAAGAAGAGCAGGTACATTATTATTAGAGGCATCTGTTTTTGGTGAGAAATTTTGCCTAATTTTGGTTTAAGTAATTTTGGCATATTTTTTGCTAATTTTAATTTGTTAACAACTTTGCTGTTCTTTTATATAGAATTTTCAATACCAGACTACAAATAACATTTAAGATAACATTTCCAAATAATTAAAGCAATAAGAGTGTGTAGTTCTACTCAATCAAAAAATGATCTTAATTATGTGATTAACTTCACTATACAAGCTCCAATTAACATTTTTAGTTAATTTAAGAGTATTTTTGCAATAAAACAAATTTTAAAATCATTGAATGATGAGTTGAACTACACACTCTTAATGGCCCCAATTGCTTGTTTAAATCTGGAACATGTTTTGAAGACCATCGCCCGCATCCTCAGTTAACCGTTGACCTCTGGACAATTTGTGTTGCTTTGGGGATGTATATTCTGCTCTGGTGAATATGTGATGAACTTAGTTTGTTTTTATCCATGGAAGTGTCAAAATTCATTAACCTATCTCTTAATTTATAAATGTAGAATTTCTCCCAATTACTAGTTTTGTAGGTCCCTGTACTGATTTTAATAATTTTGCTTTTTTCACTGTCATTTTTTGTCCTGAAACAAGATGCTACTGCTGATTTCTCTATTTGTTTGCATTTTATGTTCCTGAAATTTTCTTCTATGTGCCTATGTTTCTTTTTGTTTTTCCAATACTTTTTCGCATTCTGCATATGTTAAATATGGCAAATACCTGATTTTTTTTAGTGAAAAAAGCAAAATTATTAAAATCAGTACAGGGATCTACAGAGCTAGCAACATGGGAGAAAATCTACATTTTATAACTACAGAGACAGATTCATGAACTTCGACATTTTAGAGATGAAAACAAACTTTATGTTCATCACAGCTCCACCAGAGCAGAATATACATCCCCAAAGTAACACAAATTATCCATCTGTCAATAGTTAACTGAAGATGCAGTTGATGGTCTGCAAAACATGTTCTACGTTTGAAAAAGCAAGTGGAGCCAATAAGAGCAAGTTAATAATAGGCTCCGAGCCTACAAGAAACAAATGACATGTAAAATTCACTAGTAAACATTCTGAGATGGATGTACTGATGAGATATGTTAGCCTTGATTCAATTGCATCTTCCATAGCTTCAAAAAGAACATTAAAGAATATATTGATTAAAGAAAAAAGCGTATAATTTCAGAGAATATACGTTTTGTAAACTTGTGTCTAATACTGAAACTATGCCCAAATTTTGTATGTAGAATCATAAAGTATAACCATTATAATTGCAAGCATTTAGCCTCAGAGAAAAAGGAAATACAAATAGAAAAGGCAGATAATCGCACAAAACTGGCAAATATAGACCTAAAACTATATGGAAAACACTTAATGCTTTCAAAAAGGTTAGGAAATATAGTATGGAATAACGTATTAGCACAGCTTTTGGGCATATACAGTATCAGATAAACAAAAAAGTTACCAATCAAAAAGTAAGTTTAGAAATCTATATCAAAAACCGAAGAAACCCAGAACTTAACCTCATTACTAATTATGTGGAACCTATCCAAAGAAAGTTCCAAGAAGGAAGAAACCGCTTTCTAAATAAAGCTATGTTCAACTTCAGTAAAACAGAAGATTATTTGGTAGATTTAGAAGTGACGATTGAAGGGTTAAACCATAAAGAAAAAGAGAGAGAAATAGATCTGAAAAATTATTAAAAGAGATAAATAAAAATAAAAAACACAATTCCTAAATGATAAAATGTAATTTACACAAAAGCTGACAAAGGTAACAGAATAGTGATATTAGATAAAGAAGATGAGGATGCAAGAGTTGCTAAAGAACAAAGAATTTGTATATGTCCATTCATACATAGTGGATGTATTAATTCAGTCAGTGAGGCTCTGAAAATATGCACAGTTATCCCAAAATCATAATACAAAATAAAACAGAATAACCCAATAATAGTGAAAATATACGATTTACCAAAAATTCACAAGACTGGTAATGGTTTGTGACCTATCATTAACAGTATCAAAACACCTTTGTACTATATAGCAAAATGACTAGCTAATAGATTCAGGACACTACCAAAATATGCCAGAGCATAAACAATTCATTTCAACCAACAAAAAAAAAAAAAATGAAGGATATAAAAAGTTACAATCTACTGACAAATTAATATCTTTCGTAAAATTGCTGTTTTCAAGCATACCTAACTAACATATGTACATGATTGGATAAGAAAAAGTGGAATTTGTTATGCATACATAAAGGAATACATAACACTCACTGAAATTTGCGTAAAACAATCCTATTTTTCATTCAAGAGTAAATTCTATAAACAAGAATTGGGACTTACTATAGGCAGCCTCTTATCTCCATTTCTAGCTAACCTCTTCATAAGCACATTTGAAAGGCACATCAACATGCATTCCTATACATATTTAAAATCTGATACTGAGATGTTGACGATATATTTATTTCCATAAAACTTTTGAACATACAAGATAAAAGCATATCGTTCACATACAAAACAAATAACATGTTACCCATCCTAGACATTAAAATAATAAAACATCAAGGGAATTTGGAATCTACAGAAAAAACATGCATGAAGATAATCACATCAGAGCTGTTGGATATAACACCAAAACATGTAAACATGCAATGTTAAACACCTTAACACACAGGCTTGTTGGCATACCCATTAACAAGGAAGAATACTTCAAAGAATACAAGCAAATAGAAAGAACAGCAATTAAAAGTGGATTTAATAAAGAACTAGTTCACAAAAAAGTACAGAAGTTCAAGAGACAGAAACTTATTAAAGAAACCACAACACTTTTAGCAGGAAAAGATACTTGTAATCTTTGTATATGTATATCTATAAGTATATATAGGAAAAGATAGCTAATTTTTAAAAAATTCACATATCATCCATGGGCTATGAAAAAATTTCACCATATTCTAAAAGAGTTTATTATCTGCTTGGTACCTATAAACAGAATTAATGTTAAAAATCTCCTAATAGACAATGACAGTAATCCACAGGGGTAAAAGGGGTGTTTACAAAATAAGTTGTGCAGATTGTAAAAATTATGCATTGGAAAAATTAGTGAAACATAGGCACATGATTAAAAGAACATTTCAGGAACATAAAATACAAGCAAGTGGAGAAATCGGCAATAGCATCAAATTTCTGGACAGAGAACATATTGTGAATAAAGCAAAATTATTAAAATCAGTACAAGGACCTACAGAAATAGCAACATGAGAGAAAATCTACATTTACATGTACAAATACAGTTTCAACACTTCTGGGGATGAAAATATAAACTTTAAGTTAATCACATTTCCACCAGAGCAGATTACACATTCCTACAGCATAATGAGTTATTCAGTAGTGGACAGCTGATGTTGCGAATAAAGTGTTCGTGAAACTAGTACTACATATTTTTAAATAAGTGGAGCAATAAGAGAGCATAGTTTGACTTAATCATACAATGATTTTAATTATATGATTAGCTTCACTGTAAAAGTTCCATTTAACATTTTTAGTTAACGAATCATAGGTTTATGGAAATGTGATAGTTAAATAACACATTTAGGCATTAAAGTCAGCAATTTATTTGACTCAACTTAAAAAGTTAACAAAAAATAAATTTGTAAGTGTGCTAATCAAGAATAAAAAATTTACATTGGCCTATGTAATCCAATATAACATATATCTTTGAACAATGTAGCAACGAGGGCTTGGAGTCTTAGGTAAATAAATGTTTTTATTTTACTGTAATAGGAAGTTAGGAATTTAAAACTTTGGATATGATAAACTCAGTTTATACTTTAAATTTTTTATCTCATGAAAATGCACATTTTGTTAACTATTTACATAAAAACTCATTAAATTTCTTTTTTCATTAAATCATTTTCAACATAAGTTCCAATATTACACTTAATCACAGAAACCCAAGTAACACACATAAAAATGATGACCTTTTATGGCTTTGCCTTGTAGGTTATAGCTTTAACAAAGCTGTTTTCACTGTCAAATATCTGCTTTGAATGCTTTAGTGGCAATTTGAATCATGCCCCTAATGTGTTCAACTCATGACATTAAGATTATTCTTTGCCTTAGACTTTCAAAACTTTCATACTGTGTGCCTAACTCAACAGTATTAATCCACACAGATAGTTAACATTGATGTATTCGTGTAATTATCCACTGCCCTAAATATCTCTAGCTAAAGTATGTTATTTTAATGCTGCAACCTTTTATAAGGAAATCACTTAAATTTCAGGGTTGTTATATTATACTATATTTCATTGTGGTAATTGCCACTATTTAAAACTGCATGTTATTTTGTTTATTAGAATTGTGTTTTGCCTAACATGGGCCATTGTTTCATATTGCTGAGTTGTATTAATACTATCAAAACAGTAATCATTAGTTGAGATCACTCAGTTGTAGTAATTTCTGATGTTGTGAGGTGGTGGTTTTCACAGTTATATTATTTTAGTGTATTATAATGATACTCAAAGTAAAAGCAATGACAAGATATCATTTGCAGCTACTGACTGAGAATTTAAGGACATTTTTAGTTCAAAAGAAATATCCTGTGGGAAAACAGTAAACTCTGTAGAGTGGTTTGTATTGACTGAGGATTCATCTTAGAGAAAAAATTATCTTCTAAAGTGTTACAAAGAAACTCTAGGACATATATGTTCAATTTATGAAAATGAAAAATTCCATTTAGCTTAAATAAAACTTCCGATTATAGCAGCAGTAAAGTTAGGTTTGTCACTTAAGGTATAAAAAATTATGAGTGATTTCAAAGAAATATTTTCTGTTAATATGCCAAGACATGACTGTTGCTAACCATGTGTCACTTGCAAGATTATTTAATGAAGAAATGCAAATTTTATTGCCAGATGTCCTTAAGTATATCAGTGTTTTTACTTGGATACTACAGCTTTCATGAAGATCTTATTTAATTATATTTATTGATTAAATAAGAAACATTAAGTAATTCTGGCCCTAACCAATTTCTAGCTGTTGCTCATTAGAAATTCTTATACAAATAATATACTGTAATTACATCAAACCTTCATTTTAAACAAATAATATACTAACTAAAATTGTTAATTGGAACATTACACAATGAAGCTAATCACATATTAAGTTTTGCTCCACTTGTTTAAATATGAAGAACTAGTTTCACAAACCCTTTGTTCGCATTGTCAACTGAAAGTTGACGAATGCTGGATACTTCGTTATGCTGTAGGAATGTGTATTGTGCTCTGGTGGAAGGGTGATGAACTTAAAATTAATGTGTTCATCCCCGAAAGTGTGGAAGTTCGTAAAACTGTCATTGTGTTTGTACATGCAGATTTTTTCCCCAAGTTGCTAATTTTGTATGTCCTTGTATTGATTTCAATAATTTTGCTTTATTCAATATGTGAATTAAAAGAATATTTCAAGAACATAAAATATAAGCAAATGCAGAAATCAGTAGTAGCATTTCATTTCTGGACAGAAAACCATGACATATTGAATAAAGTAAAATTATTGAAATCATTGTCATTGTCAAATTATTGTCAACAGTTTCGTAAGTACAATATTTATTGAATTACAAAACAAAGGCAGTTTAATGGACTTAGACGCTTCTGGGGATGAAAACATAAACTTTTAAGTTCATCACACCTCCATCAGAGCAGAATACACATTCCTACAACATAACAAAGTATCCAGGAGTCCACTACCTAGCTGATGATGTGAACGAAGGTTTGTGAAACCAGTTCTACATATTTAAACAAGTAAGTGGAGCAAAAGAGTGTTAGTTCGACTCAATCACACTATGATATTAATATATGATAAGCTTCACTGTGCAAGGTTCCAGTTAACAATTTTAGTTAAAAAAAATAAGCCTTCCAGCCGCTAGGAACAGGTGACGTGGGTAAATTCATTAGTGACATTCTAAGGTGGGCTATACATACGAAAGATACAATAACATTTATAACTTCAACTGCAATTTTCATAATTTGAAAAAAGAAATTAAAGAATATATAAGATTAAAAGAAAAAGGCAGATTAATTTCAGAGATATTAATTTTTTAAACCTGTGCTTAAAACACAAAATATGCCCAAATTTCGTATGAAAAACTGTTAAAAGAACCATCACATTCTGGAGCAATCAGCCACAGAGAAAAAAGTAATTCAATTAAAAAGGCAAAACATTACACAAGTTTGCCAAATATAGATCTAAAACTTTATGAAAAATACTTACAGATTTCAAAGAGGTTAGGGAACATATTATGGGATAACTTAATTAGAACAGCTTTAGAACATATACAATATTGGGTAAACACAAAAGTCAGCAATCAAAAAAGAAAGCTTAGAAATCTAAATCAAAAACCTAAGAAATCTAAAAATTCCATAACCTAAACAGGATTTTGTGAAATATATATCTATGAAACTTTCAAGAAAGAAAAATTAGCATTTTTAAATAAAGGCCTTAAAACTTGTGTCCAACACTCCAGTAAAATAGAAGATTATTTGGTACATTTGTAAGTGGGTATTGAAGGATTAAACAACAAAGAAAAAGAATTAGTTAGAATCAAGTCAGCAAAATGTTAAAAGAAATAAATAAAAAGAAAACTTCAGTAAACAAGACATATAGGAATACAATAAAATTGCTAAATGAAAAAGATGTAATTTACACAAAAGTTGACATTCGGAACAAAATAGTAATATTAGATAAGCAAGATTACTAAATTACTAGAATGCTAAATTTCCTAAATAAGAAAGAGTATATTCACATCCATTCAGACTGATTGAGGGCATGTATTAATTCAGGTAATGATGCTAAAAAAACTTCCACAATTATCCCAAAGGAAACAAAATATAAAATAAAACAGAACAACACTAACATAGCAAAAATATATGATTTACCAAAAATTCATCAGACTGGAAATGGTACGCAACTCGTCATCATCAACAATATCAATACACCATCATATTATTTAGCAAAATGTCTAACTGATAAATTCAAGACACTTCCTAAATTTCAAAGCAAGAGTATAAACAATTCCTTTCAATTTATAGAAAAAAATTAAGGACATAAAATTACAACCTACCTAAACAAAACTCCCAATTTATTTAAATGATTGGTTAAAAACAAGTGCAATTAATGATACACACATAAAAGAATATATTAAACTCACCGAAATTTGCATAAACCAATCCTACTTTTTTTTCAAGGGCAAATTTTATAAATAACAATCAGGACTTAGTATGAGCTGCCCCTTATCTCCATTTTTAGCTGACTGCTTCATGAGCAGCTTTGAAATACAAATCAACTCAGCATTCCCATACATATTTAAAACATGGCACAGATGTGTTGACAATATATTTGCCATAGTTAACAAAAAACTCATTAATGATAACTTCTGAATACACAAGATAGAAACATATCATTCACAAACAAAACTGAAATAGATAACATGTTAGCATTCCTGGACATCAAAATTATGAAGCTTCAAGGAAACCTAGAATTTGGACATGTTATCTGTTTCAGTTTCGTATGTGAATTGTATGTTTTTATCTTGTATATTCAGAAGTTTATGGCATTATTAATGAGTTTTAAAACAAAGTTAACAAAAAACTTGTCAATGATGCCATAAAACTAGGTTAATAGTAAACTCATTAATGATGACATAAATCTTAAGTTAACAAAAATGTGTACTTCTATTTCCAGTTTACGTGTAAACCTTGACATGGGCAAAGCATTTTACTCATGGTCTATACAAAAAGATGAAGAAATTGCTGGAACGGTAGTAAGATCAACAACAATACCTGAAGAATTGGGCCGGATTTCATATCTGCTAAGTGATAAAACTGGCACACTGACTCAGAATGAAATGGTTTTTAAAAAGCTTCATCTTGGCACCGTTTCTTATGGGACAGAAACTTTTGATGAGGTATGAACTGCCATTAAAAAAAACAAAAACAAAAAAAAACTATTCTTAAACATGTCTACAGCAGTTATCTGTTTATATTCCCAAGGTGTCATCACATTTGAATACAGCATACTTGCAGCTGAGCAAGCAGTCAAATTCAGAACTTTTTAGCAGCATGACTTCCTCACCAGCAAGAAGCTCCACTGCTACTTCTGCAGGTCTTGGGAGTTCAAAGGTATGTTCTGTAAAGTGGAAAGCTTTAACGATGGTTATTAGTGCTTTTAGTAAACAGCAGACAGTGGCGCAGAATAGGACACAGGTAAAATAATTTCTTGCATGAGTTTTTTCTTTGGCATGTCCCAAAATAAAATGGATTATATTTTGCTGTGAATTTTCTTGAATTTAAAAACAAAACTACTGGAAATTCATTTCCCATGTAATTCAATATTTTTCAATAGTTGTACCCCTAAAATAACACTGTCTCAACTTCTCAAAATGCAAAGATAAAATCAAGTTTGATACAACTTGTAATTTTCAGTTTAACAAACACAAAAACTCTTGTTAATTACTACATTCTTAATATATGTGCTTTATTGTGACCCATCCATATGGTAACTTGAGTTGTTGCATTTTTATTGTTATTAAGGAATGTTAGATTATTATCAAATTCACTGTAGTAACTATTTACTGCATTTTTATTTTAATAAACGTATGTTTCATTATTGATAAATACTCTCTGTGGGTCGGTGGGTCGTTGGGTGGGGGGTGAGAGAGAGAGAGAGAGAGAGAGAGAGAGAGAGAGAGAGAGAGAGTGTGTATGTGTGGGGGGGTTCCCCTTCTTTTATTTTTTTTTCTTTCTTCCTTAACAATTAGTTGTTAACCTGTATATCTCTTAAGCAATATTTACCTTAAAACAGCACAATATAAAAACTTATTCTTAATAAAGGATTTCTTTTAAATCATATTGCATCTGGAGAATATTCCATTACCACATTGAAGTATCATAAACCAAATAACTTTTAGCCTGAAACCTGAGATTCTGCACATTGAAAAAATAAAAATTACTGCCACTTCAAAATGATTATGAACAGATATGTTGTGTTATTTTAAGCAATTACAGATAGAAATTGTATATATTTTACAGATGCCAGTTATTGTAACATTTACTTGAATAAAATACTCAAGAAATTGATGTCATGAAATATGTTAAATGTTTGAGTTTCGTGTCTGTTAGAATGGATGCATTAAGTTATTTTCCCATTTTTTTAAAGTTTTAGAATAACTAGGAGTATTATCCAAATTCATTATAAGAAAAAAGTATTGCTCATTCATGCAAAAACAAAATAAAATGTTTGAAAGGGTATAAATAATTTAAATGAATTTTTTAAGGTGAAGTAATTTGGTTGTGACCATAATTTAGAGTAAAATAATTTAGTCTAGTCCTGTTATAAGTTTTGTTTTTTGTTTTTACTTTGAAGTGACTCAGAAAGCTATGATCAATTTCAATTTATGAATATCCATCCACACCATCATTCATTTAAAACTATTACCTAACATGACAGTTTGTTAGGCCAGTCTATTATTGCAGTATGAATGACATTTAGAGATATTTTCTTCCTGCCTTCACTATATCTTACTTAAGATGATCAACCTGAAGTGAGGTATAATGCTAACCTTTGTTCTTCTAAGATATCGTTATCCTGCAGTCTAATAGGTTCAGGCCTAAGCTATAGGGGCCAGTCTTCCACAGTAATTTCCAAATCATTATTCCTGAGCTATGCTTGTGTTGTCCATGATTTAGGAGATAAGCTGAATCTTGTTGAAAGACCCAATGCTCTCCATCCAAGAATGCCATGTATAAGGGCCTCACAACACTTCCAAATCATCTTCTTCAGATTTTTATCTTTTGTTTGCAAAAATGTCACCCTGTAGTGTCAATATAAATTCACTGATGCTGATGTTGTCTTCTCTGGATCTGAAAAATTGTTTTCTAAGCTTTCTAAGAGCTTTGAACCCATATTTTGCTTTGGGTTTTTTTTTTTTTTTTTTTTTTTTTCCCTATATTGTAAAGTTTTCTAATCATTAAAAAGGATATTTTCATAAACATTTTGAGCACACTACTGCAGGAACTTCTTTGTTAGGATTTTTTTAAGTTTAAATGTTAATGTCCCACCAGTTACCAATAAGCTTTCATATAAAGGTCCTCCTTAATTATGTAGACATGAATTTGGTGCACATATTTAACTCCCAAGCCTTAATTTTAAAAATAACCTGCACATTTTTTTGCAAATATTTCATTTTACCACTATTTGTTACTCAAGGGGATTTTGGCAAATTGTCTCACATGCTACTTTGACTACCCCTAACTTTTCTTGTGATGCATTGCTTGTGAGATCTTGGACATTTGAATTTCTTTATAGTGCAGTAAACAAATTTCAGTGAAATACTTCATTGTTTAGTTAATTCAAATTTGAGTTTCTTACTACAACTCTTTATTTTCTTTTATACTCCAATCCACATTTATCAATTGATATAAAAATCTGACTAAGCATGTTTAAACATGTTAATGTTCAACTTGTAATTTGCCAATACCAATTTAAGCTCATCTGTTTTTATTTCATTGTCAGGGTTACCAGCATAAAGGACAGGCTAATGGCAAGACTATTACAAAAAATAAAAAATCAAAAGATGTAAAAAAGCTATTGATATGCATTAAATTTTATCTTTATTTAAATATATCAATTAATGGAACTGGTGGTCTAGTGGTAATCATACTTGCCTTATGATCCAAGGTTGCAGGTTTCAAAACTGGCCAGGGTTGATGGATATTTTAGGATGCAGAAATCCTGTTCAGAAGGAAAGTAAAGCAATTGATCCAGTATTGTGGGTTTATGGCACATAAAAGAACCTTAAACCTGAAAGAAGAGATTTCTGAGCAAAATTTATTGACTGTTTCATTCCCTGAATTAAATGGGATGCTAATGACCAAAGATGTTAAAATATGTCCTTAAGTAAAATAAACTTGGAACTTGAGTAAAAGAGAGGTAATTGTAATTGCTTATAGATAGAAATCTTACTTAAAAAAATGAGTTGGGTTGGAATATAAAACTGCTTGTGAAGGAGCTACTGGATTTACAGCTGCAGGGATGGAATTTGAAGATAAAACTGTTAAAGGGCTTCACATAGATGGCACCATGTAATTTTGAAATACATTTCTTTTCCCCAGAGGCTGTAGTATACAAAGTGTGTGTATCCTCTTTTATTTCATGATTATTTGTATTGAAGTGTTGGTAGCTATGTTGTGTTAGGAAAAATGCACATTTGCAAGTGCGAAAACTGTTCCCGAAGTGGCAAGCTGAAGGAGAGAAAAGTCTTGTTGAGGTATCAGTGCAGAACTCTCCTCTGAAATCTATCTGGAAAGGGCATGCAGACCTTGGTATCATTTAACCATGATGAAACACATGAAGCAGGATTTAAAATACAAACCTTACCATCCAATGTGTGCCAATGAATTAAGTGGTGCTGAGATATGAATGTGTGTGAAGTGGAAGAGATTCTGAAGATTATCCAGCTTCCTTACCCTGGCCTCCAAGAAGTCCCAACCTCACAACACCTGGTTATGATCTTTGGGAATTTATCAAGGAGAAAGTCTGAAATAAACAGTATTTCATAATGAAAGAGTTTAAGCAGCTGCGGAAGATGTCTTCACAAAATGACTCCGGATTATAACCACAAAACATTTGCTAGAGCATGGCATAGAATGCAGCTTTGCTCTGATTTTGATTTTGATTTGGTTTATTTATGGATGCTCTTTAACATCTCAAATAATCAGCATCCCATTCAAATCAGGGCATGAAATGGCCGCGAAATTTTGCTCAGAGGCCTCTTTTTCCAGGCTTGAGGTTCTTTATGACGCCATAAATGTACGACATGGGATCCACGGCTTTACTTCCCTTCCGAAGGAAGTCATACTTAGGATTGTATGTCCGAAAAAATTCATTGGTCCTGCCAGGATTGAACCCGCAATCTTGGTTTGGAGGCAAGTATTGTTACACCACCAGGACCAGTACTTTGCTCTGAAAATGGGGTATTCATACCAATGTGCTAGACTCTTAAACCATCAGGTAAGTGTCCCTATCAGTCATTCAACTATATCCATTGTAGTGTCAAAAAAAAGGGGTGGGTTTGCCTACTTTGTGACAACTGTGTATTGTAATGATATACTTGGTTTGTTTATTGATTCCTCCAAATTTAGTAAAAATGCAAGTTTTTTTTATAATGATAACTTGTATCCTTGTGTTGCAATTGCCTGCACTTTAACAAGAGAGAATATGGAACTATGCAGCTTTTGAAAAGTATAAGTGAAAGTTATGCATATTTAAAGGCATGGCTGATGTAGCAGGTTGCATTAAGTAATGCTGTTTTCTTAGTAAATGAAACAGTTGTGGCAAGAAAGCCAATTGTATGCATGTATATTGGCCTCAGTAATATGCCTTCATTCCAGTGAACATGTTGTGTCATGTAAGCAATTAGTTTCTCTGAAGAAATATAAATGCATCCCCTGTAAATTAAACTAGAGTTGAATTTGAATTGAATTTATTAATCACTAATTTCTCTACATGTTTAATATTATAAACTTAGCTAGAAATGTTAATTGGAACTTGTACAGTGAAGCCAATCATATAATTGAAATCATTGTAGGATTGATTTGAACTAAACACTCTTATTGCTCCACTTACATGTCTATAAATGTAGAACCGGTTTTACGAACCCTTGTTCACATCATCAGCTAAAAAGTTGAAAGTTGAGTTGACTTTTTAGTTGACAATGCGAATGAGGGTTTATGAAACCATTTCTACATTTACAGACAAGTAAGTGGAGCATTAAGAGTGTTTAGTTTGACTCAGTCATACAATGATTTCAACTATTATAAACTTAGTTTACCTACTTTTGCAATTATTTATGAGGAAATCACTCAAAATTCACTAATTTTGTTCCACGTACTTGGACATGTTTTGAAGACTGTTACCTTCATCATCAGCATGGTTCCAATGTCAGCTTCCCAGCGTGGTATTAAGATATTGCTGTGTAGATTTCATGAATTTGGTGATGTGGATGCTGTTGTTTTTAAGATCAAAATTAACTATTTTTTTTAATATATTTTCCCATATTATTAATTTTACAGGTTTTTGAAGAGCTGTTACTAGTTTTGGTTCATTTTGGAATTTGTGTTTTTTTTTAAATACCTCATTGCAGAATTTTTTCTTTTGTGTTGGTTTTTAGGTTTTTTTAACTGCATTTTTTTTACTAGAGTCAAAATAATTGCATCTTTAAAAATTCCATTCCAGAAACCAGTTTTTGACAGGTCCCCCGGAATCACCTCTGCAGCCTCCACTACTGCTTATTATGATTATGATGATTATTATTATGATGATGATGATGATGATCATGATCATGATGGAAAATATCTCCCAAGTTTCTTCAATTTTAGTAAATGGAAAAAGTCACACAGGGTTAAATCTGGATTATAGAGATGGTGAGGGACAGATTTCACGTTGATTATTGCAACCACTTTGCTTTTTTTGGTATTATTGATGATGGAGATACCCACACAGAGCTTAGTTGTTTGTTTTTAGAATCAAAATGATGGAACAAGGTTTCATTTACCTTTGAAAGAAATGTTGCATCTTCCTTTAACATTGTCTTCAACCTGCACACAACGTTCTTTTGTTTGGAAATCAGCAATCTTAGAACCTAGTGTGCACAAACATGTATCATGTCAATTTTCCAGTTACCAGCATGTAGCTGGCACAGAATTTCTGAAAGTGTTCTAAATGTTATTTGATGATCCTCTCTCACAATTACAGCAACTTTGTTCGTTTTCAGTTGGAGCACTGTATCCCCTTCCTTTGAATGTGGATCTTTAACATATTAAACAATTTATGAGCTATTAGGGAAAAGCAAACTCTCAATAGGCCTCCTGTAACGTTGCATAAAAATCACCTCGGATGGCTGAGGTCATTAAGGTGCAGGCTCGTGAGTGGGAGGTCTGGTGTTCAATTTCCACCAGGACCACCTCCGTAACTGAAGTTTGAAGTTTTTTCTAAGTTTTCCTCAGTCCTCATAAATGGCAAATGCTTGGGAGGTACCCTAAATTTAGGCCTGGAATACTTCCTTCCTTTAAAAAAAAAATTCCTCTGCCTGTATATCATTTCATCATTAGTGTCCACTGCCTGTGATGCCTCAGTAGTTAAATAAGGCATTAAATACTATAAATAAATAAAAAAAAAGTGTAAGCCTCAGCTAATGAATTATTCAAAAAAGAGCAGATTTTCAGAGCAGCATATTGTTATTGCATTTCACTTACATTTTGCTGTATGCAGAACGAAACATGTCTCAATTAGCACACCTCTAACAGGCAATGATCAACTGTGGCAACAATGGGACATGGCACATGCACATAATGCATTAAGCTAGCAAAATAATGTAAAGTTAAATTTTTAGCACATAAAATTAAGCCTTTAAGAATATTATCACAGCCCTTGTACAAGTTGAGCTTGCTACATCCATAGTTTTAAACATGTTTGCGAGTTTCTTTTGTTGTGCAAATAAAATATTTATATATATCCCTAAGAATCTGAGCCCTAGTTATTTAATTTATAAAAATCCTTGTGATTTATTTAATTATTAGAGCATTATATTGATCTAATATATCATTATTGAGAAATCCAAAATCATAACTTAATTAGAATTTTCAATTATTTATGTAACTGTTATTTCTAAAAGCACAAAATTTGTTAGAGGAAAAAAAACTGGTAACAGGCGGACATCATAAAACATTTTTACATATAAAAACTATTATCAGAAAGACATTTTGCCAAACTCTTGACTGCAGAATGTATAACACACACACACTATTAATTCTCTCCATTTCTATAAAGTTTCGGCCATATTCAGAAATAATTATGCACTTTTAAAGGAATGCAAAATGCTTTCTTCTATTCAAGACCATTAAATATCTTTGATGCATTTTGAAACTATGGGATGTATGATAAGTGATACCAAAGTTTAAGTTTTACAACTTTGTTTATTATTAATGGTGAAA
Organism: Metallyticus violacea; assembly: GCA_030762175.1. Classification (NCBI taxonomy): domain Eukaryota; kingdom Metazoa; phylum Arthropoda; class Insecta; order Mantodea; family Metallyticidae; genus Metallyticus; species Metallyticus violacea. The sequence goes on along the minus strand of CM060845.1, from coordinate 119,809,588 downwards.
TAATGGTCGTTAAAGCAGCTTTAGAAAATATACTGTATAGACCTAACATAAATAAAAGAATTGTTATCTTAAGTGACTCTAAAGCAGCACTACAAAGTATAATGAATTACAGTTACTCATCTAAGCTATAAATGAAATAAGAAAACTATATCATACAATCCAAATCGGAAATACAGAAATAGTGTTTTACAATGGAACCAAAGCCATGTTGGATTGAAGGAGAATGAGATTGCTGAGACACTGGCAAAAAAGGAGCCACCATAAAATTAAAACCACCTTTTCAACTAGAACTTCTCTCTAAATTGAAACTCAGAAAAAGATTAATAACTGAACAAGAACAACAAAATAAAGAACAAAAATATTAAAAAAAAAAAAAAAACACACACATGAAGATCTAAATACTTTCAAACTTTTCTTATTGAAACCAAGAAAAATTGGAGTTGTCTAATTCCACTGAATTGTTGGGCATGATTGTCTGTCAGAACATCTCTTCAGGATGAAATTAATCAAGGACAGCCACTGCCCATTGTGTAAGGATATGAATACTATCTTAAACAAAGAACATTACTGAAATGCAGTGAACTTAATAGCAACAAACAAATGAAAAATAGTTTGTAAGCTCTTTTTGGGAAGCTAGGGAAAAAATGATAAATATCAGCATTCCAGTGGCCGCTAGCAACCAAACAACTTTATTTATTGCATGAGTCATTGTTTCAGAAAACAGAATCACCATTGCATGAGGTTTAAAAATTCATTGTTTGCCCCTGCATTTTCCACAAACTTTTGTAATCTCTTCAAGTGCATTAAGAGTTTATCATTTTGGTTTATAAACCACCTCTTCTGGCCACCCTACAAGAAGAAATCACATGGTGTAAGGTTTGGACTATGGGCAGGCCAGTCAGAAGAACTGACTGTTAGTCCATTTTCCAGTGAAATGGCCATTTTAATGTTCATAACATGGAAGAACTCTCTTTGCATAAAATGTAAGGTGTTGATATTCCATTGCATAATCACTAGTCACACTTGGTCAGTTAATATATCCAAGTATTGTGCTGCATTTATTGAATCCCATAGGATAAAGAAACAAAATCATTTAGCAGATGATCGCCACGGGTGGCCGAGGTTGTTAAGACACGGACTCGTGAGCGGGAGGTCTGGGGTTCAAATCCCCCCAGGACCGTCCTCCCTGACTGAGGTTTTTTCCAGGTTTTCCTCAGTCATAAATGGCAAATGCTGGGGAGGTACCCTAAACTAAGGCCTGGAACATTTCCTTAAAAAATCTTTTCTAATATATCATTTCATCTCATGTATCATCAGTGTCCACCGCCTGCCAGTGCCTAGTAGTAAAAATGAGTGTTAAACACCACTCAAAAAAAAAAAAAACTTTAGCAGATGCCTGAAATTTTTTTGCCACATTCACGTGTATTATGTACTGCCCAGTAATGACAAATATGTAGGTTGACAAGTACACTTACATGTAAAACAGTCTTGTCACCCAAAGGATATTATGAAACATTTCAGACCAATCTTTATTCATGCCGAGACATGCATAAGTTTAATTCATTGATATTGCCTTCAGGAGGAGTACATGATATTCATTGCTGCAGAACTTTCTGAAATCTGGGGTGTTGAATAGAGTCCCGATTCACGACTCTGTAACACAGTCAATGGTCATTCATAATGGTGACACTTATTGTCTTGGAGGTGTTTTCAAATGTCATAAGAATGCATTATCTCTTTTCATTCTCATTGCACCAACAGAGTTAAACTACATATCCTGTACCTAATAGCAAATTTTTGTATTTAGTTCATGCTCACAACTGGAGGCATCTTAAGGCAGTAACAGAACAGAAAAATAAACTTCATGTACTTATAATGCTCATCTTTTAAAACATTTATGCTAGTAAACCAATTTTTAAATATGGAATCATTTATCATACATAATGTAAATCTCATATAATTAGAAAAAAGTGGCAAAAAGTTCAGCTTAAAAGACATTTTGTGTGCTGTGCAGATGAGGCGTTCAGAAGTAACAAGAGTACAAGAAGCTGTTAAGGCTATAGCATTATGTCACAACGTCACTCCAGTATATGAAGATGCAGATCAGGCTAACTTTGAGCAACAAAAAAGAGACATGGATGAGAGTCCAGGTTCTATTGAAAGCCAAACTGAAGCAGATCAGCATTACTGGCAGCCAAGGACTGAAACCTGCACATATCAGGCATCTAGTCCAGATGAAGTAAGTAACAAGGCTTATTTTTTCTCTTGTCTTATTTTATTTACAGACTGCATGAATGTACTGAAATTACTGTTGTATAATGTTTATAATCTGTTTGTTGAACTTTACAGGAAATGAAAAATCATAATTCAATACTTTTTTCATTCACATGGTTTGATACTAGAATTTCAAGCTGTCATTTGATCATGTTTAGATTTTAAATTTATTAGTATCAGTACAGTTTTTTATTGTATTTTAATATGAATGTATAGCTTTTTCTAAGTTATTTCTTAGTGCATGTTATCAGATAATTGAAAACTAATGTGTTATTAGCTCACTTTTTTATGAAGTTTTTCAAACTTCTGTTGTCTAATATCATGTACATAATCGAACCAAGTTGACTTTAAAGATTTGTCACTAAGAGCATTATGGGAGGAAAATTTAATAGTACAGACCAGTAAGCCTCCAGGTGGGCACAACTGCTGCTGCTATATGTGCTTGAATTGAAAGTGTTGTGCAACTCAGGCTTTGTATTTCTATATCAGTTCTCAGTTTATTTCTCTGTTGTGATTGTTTAGTTGTCTTATAATGTAAACAGTTCTCTTGTATTCTGACATATTTATGGAAATACAATAGCGATATCTACAAACCTGAAGATAACTTTACTCCAAAAGAATTTTCTCAGAATGAACTTTAATGATAGAGTGCAATATGCAAATTTTCCTAAGAAATCTGCTGAACTGCCCATCTTGTGATTTAAAATTAAGAATCTTCTGACACCAAGTAAACATTTTTCATGATCCAGCTATAAACAACTGATTTTTTTATTCTTATAGGACAATTCCTTGGTTTACTTCAGTAATATAGAATTTATTACTCAATCTCTTGACATAAACAGATTTTTCAATGTATTAAGTTTATTTTGACAAAGTGCTGAACCCTAGTCTTCACCAGCAGTTCCCCTCTGAAATATGCAGAAGCCATGGGCTCAGCCACTCCTAAATAATAATCATTTCTTTAATATTAACTTCAATTTATATTCTTCTTAATTTACTATTGTAAAATATGTAATTTAAATCAAACAGTAGCCATATTAACATTAACTTCTGAATATATTATATTTACACAACTTCTAATATGACTATCAACATAATGAAGTTAGTGTACTTCAATGGAATTCAGTGTGATCCTACTTAGTGGAGACTTTGCATTGATCTTCGGAGAGGATTTTCAAAAATATGTTTTTGCATAATGTGGGAAGTTTAAGGCTCCATTCCTATGGTTCATTTTATTCAAATGAAAGAAACATGTAAAAACAGAGATGCTGTTAAATGTTCAATATGAAGAACACAAATGGTCCCAAAATGTGGGGACCTCAGGAATGTGTTTAGGACAACAAATACAATGTACTTTAAAATTCTAGCTTTCCATGGGAATGGGATACTTGGGCAGAGGAAAGGCATTGAAAGGTTCATTTAAAACTGAACGTAGGAATCAACACAGTGAAACTATTATAAAATCTGGTTTAGATTAAAAGTACTTTTAGTCTAAACCAGCATTCAAAGGTTTTGATTTTAGCAGAGAAATATTATGCCTGGAAATAAAAACTTTCTGAATGAACATTGGCAGGCCCTAAAAATTTTGTTTACACCATTATACATAATATTCTGTTTGATAAAGCAGTTTATAAGAACTCTTATCACAAGAGGGTCCTGCTTCAAGTGTCTTCATTGAAATTGCTGCCCATCATACAAGAAAACTCGAAAACTGGAATTTTAGTTGGTTCACAAATTGGACAATCATTTTGAGAAGGTAATAAAAGAGAGAAAAATATGCATGAACCACCTTCATATCTACTACTGAAAACTTTCTAGGAAATAAAAATATATCAAAATTACAAGAAATTTGTTGAAACAATGTCAGAAACTTCAAGAAGTTTGAACTGTAACTTAAGTGTAAAACTTCTTTTTTTATATTCTCGTATAGACTACCTTTTGAAAAATGTGGAATTTTATAGGGAAAGATTTCATCAGGATATTAAGGAGATGGAGAAAAGAGATACCAGGGGAAACGGAATGAGCATTTTATGGCCAGTTGTTGTTGGATGCGAAAGAGGGATAGTAAAAATCAAGGATCTATAAGGAAGTTAAAAAGAGGAGGAAGCTTGAAAATTAATGAGATTTCTTGCTTTTTATTTTTTTATGGAGTAGTTAAGAAATTATTAGCACAGTTCTTTAGAGTATTTTAAAAATGTGTTTTTGAAAAAACAGTTCCTTGTATGAAATGGTATATGAATATTTGTGCTTAAATCTGTAGAACTTGAACCCTTATTTTGTATAAAAACCTGATATAATTGATAAAACTGGAAGTAATTTCTGCAATCAACATAATTGTTTCAAGAATATTTAATTTTAAGAACTCTCAAAAATTTTAAATATAGGCTGATATCATCTAGGTACTGAAGCATGCAAATATAAGGGATCACTTTGATCAGTGCTATATTACAAACGTTGTTGTTGTTATTATTTAATTTAAAATCATCTATTTTATTGATGACTTAATAATGTATTGAATGACTCTGAAATAGCTTTGGAATTTGATTTGGATAATGATATCTGAATAGTAAATATGGCTTGAAGATTGGTATGGCTCATTCTCACTTCTCATAGATCGATATGATCTGAAGATGCTCTGGACAGAGTATCTGAAAGGAAATTGTGATGTTATAAAATGAAATCATTTGAAAATGTCATCTGCACACTCTTTATGCTTCACTTACTTTTTGATTAAAGTATTACCTCAAATTAGGATTGTCATTGTACAAATGGCTTACAGAGTATAATTTGTACAATGCAGGGTCCCTTGCTTACCTACATTTTCTTGTAGGTAATTAGGTTACATCATTATTATTTAATTAAATTATTGTATTGATTTTTATGGCTATTGCTGTCCCTTTTATTATTATTATTATTATTATTATTATTATTATTATTATTAGTTTTGTGATATGAAGCAAAATTCTAGTTGGCTCAGACACTTAACCAAACCAAGTGGTAATCCTAATGTCATTCAGAGCTGAAATACCAATGCTCAGAGAACAGCTATTCTTGAATATGATATAACAACTTAGCCTCCTTGTAGAATGGCAACTCAACTGTGAACTTGTTTGATTGCCACCAGGACCATTCTTTCAGGTTTTCCTCAGTCCTCATAATGGCAATGCCAGGGAAGTACTATAAACTTAAGCCTGGAACATTTCCTTCCACAAAAATACTCCTCTCTGAATTTTCTCATTTCATCTCATGTATCATCTTTGTTGATTGCCTGTGATGCCTCAGCAATAAAAACAGGCAATTAAACACTTTTAAAAAAAGCTGGGAACTCATATCTCAAAGCAGGATAAAATTTCCTTGATAAGCATGACATCACAGATTGGACTGTAGGAAACTTAAGCATTGCTTCTTCAGGTAGGTGCATTTGACAAAATATATTATAGGGAAGAATGACTAGCATTGCATGGAAAAAAATATGTAGGTTTCTAGAAATCTTGTAACTAGTCATGACATATGTTAGTTGTTGAATCAGTGTTCAAGCATTATAAAGACATAGGCATGTATTTATTTATTTAATGTTAACTAAATTACTAAATAGGTATGAAAAGTTGTTTAATGCTATAAATAGAATTTGAGTTTGGAAGAATTGAATGCATTTGTTGCTTTATAATGTGCATGGATGTTCAAGAAGCCAATAGCATAGTGAACATGAAATGGGGACATAAGTAGGAATGGCTTTGAGAAATAGTAGATTGCCAGTGATTTTTAGCTTCGAAGCAATTGACTTCTGAGCAGAACATGATTAAGCAGTACCTGTAGCATTTGATTGAAAAGCATAATAAATTTGGAATTTGGAATTAAATTGTAGATTATACTAGATGTTTGCATAGTACTTTTGTCATGGTAAGTAGTTTCATTTTGATGAAGATGAACAGAGCAACTGACTGTAAACTTCCCAGAACAAATAACGGAAATACTCTCTTAGTTGCCATTTTATCAATTATATATAATATTTTTTCTTAGGATTATCAATGTCAAAAATTCTCTGAACAGTAGATAAATATTCTGTCACCATAGAATATTTTACATTTTTTGCCAGTAACCCAATTTAATTTAAAATAGATTATGAAACATTATTCTGGGGAGATATTTAATAAATGCAAGCTTTTTGAAGCTTTTTTTCATTCAGTTTTTTTCTGCTTTTAGTTTTCAACTGAAGATTATCATATATTTCAGTTTTAAAATGCTTTGAGCTAACTTTTGAAATGGAAAAGATTAACTGAGTATATGAAATCAAAACATTGCAACAAATTATGCTCGTCAAACTTTATGAACATGGAGGAGAAAAAAGTAAAAGCTTGTCAGAAGAAAATAGTGGGAAAAATCCAGATATTACTTTATCTGCCACAAATTACATGTGTATGCACAGTCTATATTTTTTCAATTAACGCTTCCAATATTTTTCAAGCAATAAAATGCTTTTTACTTTAAAAAATAAACAGTTTATGCTTTCGGAGAATTTCATTTCAGATGAATTTAACAAATTTATCAAAATTTGAACTGAAATTCAGGTGGAACTTTCATCTTTAGGAAATACAAGAAGTATTCTAGCAGTTCGTCAGATGCTTATGCTTAAAGAAATGGTCTAAAGTAATAATGCATACCTGAACAAAACACAGTTCCAAAGTTTTAAAATTATTCTTATAGTAAATCTAGCTTAATAAGTTTAAAGCACTTCCCTTCAAAATATTAATTGTTGTTTTGATTCTTACTGGTTAAATCAGGTGGCTCTGGTGAAATGGACAGAACAAGTTGGTCTGGCATTAATACGGAGAGATCTTGTGAGCATGCAGTTGAGAACTCCAGCAGGAACAGTACATTCGTACACAATTCTACAAATTTTTCCTTTCACTTCAGAAATGAAACGCATGGGAGTTATTCTAAAGGTGAGAATATATAATAGTAGTTGGTTAATTTGATAAAGTAAGAACAAGGTCTTAGGGGCAAAACTGAAGTACTGTGTGCTTAGAGATCATAGCCAGTTAAATAATTCCATTTATCGACTTTACTTTGAAAGGTTCTGGTTAGCAGAATAATATTTAAGAAATGACTGCACTTAGACACATGATATTGTGAAGCAAAGAAATATTTTATACTTAAAGATCCGAGTCAACCACTTTCCAGTCGCATGAGGACTGCAGGAGCTGGCTGACTGATGTAATTCCCAGCAATATCAATTTGTGATTTTCCCATTCAAGGCACCAAATCAGTTCTATCCCAAAATCAGTTAGTATTTGATTTGCAGAGCTTCTTAATGTGCAAGTGACTGTATTATCATATTTTTAAATTGAATTTAATATATTGAAATGCCATTCCACAAGTTAATACTTAAATGGGGACATTTGCATACGACACTTATGTGAAACAAAAATTGTAGAGCAGGGTGTATGCAATTTATATGGTGTTCCATTTGCACATAAGGATACTCTAAGCCAGGATAGACAGGCTCTGCCCACGTGAGCTTGCTCTTGCTCTTCCTTAAACATGAAGCGCACATAATGATCTTGCAACTTGCTTGTCTCAGCCTAGTTAGTAGCATGCATCACCAAAGGCTGAATTAAATCACTGATTATGAAACTAATAAAGCACATTAGAGTATAAATATTGTACTTATGAAGATTGTGAGCAGAACTACATAGGCAAAACAAAGAGAAGTTTGGAAATTCGGAGGAAAGAACATCCTCCAAGAACCGCCATGGGTGGCCGAGGTCATTAAGGCATGGACTCATGAGTAGGTTGGGGTTCGAATCCTGCTAGGACCATCCTCCCTGACTGAGGTTTTTTCCAAGTTTTCCTTGGTCCTCATAACTGGCAAACGCCGGGGAGGTACCCTAAACTTAGGCCTGGGACGTTTCCCTCCTTAAAAAATATCCTTTCCCAATTTATCATTTCATCTCATGTATCACAACTGTTCACCGCCTGTGGTGCCTCAAATTTAAATCTAAAGAATGGTTATAGTCCAAGAATTATAACTTTGATGATATAAGTAATGTGAATTTTAATTAGGTTGCAGAATGTTGGTGATCTACAGTTAATCATTTTCTCCCATTTTATTTGGTTGTGTTTGTTTGCAAATCTTTAGCCTCTGGAACATAGAAAATTCAAAATAAATTCATGAAATAATTGTTGCAGTATGCTGTAATTGAAAGGAGAATAATATGAACTATACTTTTTCATTATACAGTAAATTTAGTGAGGTATCAACACAAAAACTTGCACAGGTATTAATTAACTATTACTATTAATGAGAAACAACATAGACAATTTTATCAATAGTCCGCCTCAGCCTACACTGCCATTAATTCTTTGGGGATTTTAAGGGATATGTTCAGTAACAGAACCATCTCTCGTGTTAGACACTTACGTTTTCCAAATCTTTGAGTGTGGGATTGTTATTTGTGAGGAATCCTGAAAAGTATTCTATAGAAATAACCTCATACTTAGGTGAACTGAAAGACAATAAAAGAACAGAAATTCAAAGAATTTCGCAGCACAACTTTTACATGTCAATGCTAATTTTATCAAAAATGTCAGAGTGCCTGATTGCAAATTGACACCCCTTTAACATGTGTTAGAATACAGATATTGCTCATTGTAACATAAAATAAGTAGGTGCATGCTCTTATTAATCCACGTTGTATAAGTATTTAATGTATGGGGAGAATACAGATTGATAAGGGTGGGGTCTGGTTGGTCAGCTCTTCACCACAGCCTAGTGTGTGACTAACTGATGACTGGCAGGAATGCTCAGTGGTTTGTTGCAAAAAATGTGTAAGAAAATTACGTAATTGATAATATAATGAATTTATGTTACAGGAAGAGCATACAGGTGAGATAGTCTTCTATTTGAAAGGAGCTGATATAGTTATGTCTGCCATTGTTCAATACAATGACTGGTTGGAAGAGGAATGTGGCAACATGGCAAGGGAAGGCTTGAGAACATTGGTTGTTGCTAAGAAAACACTCACTGAAGAGCAGTATATGGATTTTGAGGTAGCTATCAGCTTTAGTTTATGATTGAAAAAAATGTTTTATTCATATTACCTGTTTTTTGCTCAGTGTATTGACCACATTTCACCTATACATTTGGGCTTGTGATATACAGTAGAACCTCAATTAATCATTCATTCCCAGAACCATCATTTTCCTGTATGTATTATTCAATTTATGTGGTCCCAATCTTTTTACACTATAACATATGTAAATAAAAGTCACATTTATCATTCCTTGAAGTATCATTTTCCCGCATTATTCATTCAAAAAGTTCAATCCCAAAGAAATTCTACCTTGAGTGATGTTTTCAAAACTGAAATAATAAAGCAGTGATTGTCTTATGTACAGAATTTGAGTCACATATGACTAAAGACTAACATATGTCTCTCTGGTCATTGACGTGAATTGGAGCCCTGCTTCACCTACTTTTCCTCCTTAATATTCACCCAAATTCCTACCTCTTTCCCATCCTCTTTGAATATTTTAATTGCTACAATTTTATTTTCTATTTTATTCTAGTTTGGATCCCATGTACCCTCCCTCCAATTATTTGTTTCCTTGCACTGATATATCCTTCCCTCCCTTGCTTGTCAGAGCTGTCAACATACTTCTCCCAACCTAAACTTTCTTTAATATATTACACAATCTCAAAGAATTTTATTCTCAAAACTTTACCATATCTCTTGTCTCTCAATATCTTCTATCCTACTGTTTAGTAATGACTTGAAATGTAAAGTGAAAGAATTAAAATCTAAAATTAATGGTTTAATGTAATATTCTAGAATAGAATTTATGTATCAGGATAGTTTATAACCTATCCAAGAATGCAAGTTTTACAATCCTGAATTCGTTTAGTAGAAAGTGAATTGGATATAATAAAATGGGAAAATGTATTTATGGAATTTGAATTAGTGGGTGACTAATGCTGGAGTTGGTGAACTGTATATTAAGTAGTTAAATATATGGGGCTCTATGGAAAGGGAGGAATGCAATGTAGTATGGGAAAGTATAACAAGAATAGAATGGAATAGAAAGAGGTGAATGAGGAAGGAATAAAATTAGTTGAGTTTTATGAGAATAATGATTTTATAATCCTAAATGGAGGCTGGGAAGGAGATTGGGGTTGGTGAATTTACATTTTCAAGTGCAGTAGGTCAAAGTGCTTTTTTGTGAAGCACATTTACATTTGTGAAGCACAAAGTACATTTTGTGAAATGGTAGCTAAAGTGTGTGAATTTAAAATTATGAATGCCTATGGTATCAGTTCTCATTTGCCAGTATGGGTTATATTGAATAATAACTAACAAAATATTAATGTAAACAAATTTGATAGTGAAGAAAACTACTAAAATAGCAAATAATAAGTTGAACCCTAAGAAATGTGAAGACTTAGGTATTTGGTTATGTATTGAATTTGAGATTGGTTAAAATGTATATGTATGGGATGAGTGTAATAATTGTGCAAAGTATTGGTTATAAGGCATTAAAGATACATGAGTTTGTGTTAAAATAATCAGGGAATAATATGGCTAGAAATAATAAGAGGATTAAGAAGTTGTATGAAATAATGTTGATATAGAGTTGGTTTTGCTCAGAGTATCCCAAAACTGTTACAATTGACAAGATTGTGACAAAAATTCATAATATGTACTCAATGATCGCCATTAAGGTACCCAAGTTGACTAACATTGCAAAGACCTCATAGGCCATGTTCCATTACATGAAGTTTTGGGTATGAGAAAGCTTTCAGCTCAAGTGCAACATTTGTTAACAGTGAATCAAAAATGCATTCGAATGAACATTTCACAAGAGTGTTTAGATCTGTTTAAATGCAATTCCAGTCAGTTTCTTTGATGTTTTAATACAGCAGATGAAACATGGATTCATCACTATACAAGCCAAAGATGAAGAGCAGTCCAAACAATGGGTGGCAACAGGTGAAAGTGTACCAAAGAAAGCAAAAATGGTTCCACCTGAAAGAAAAGTCATGACTAGGATTTTCTGGCATTCTCATGGTGCTCATAGACTGCCTCCGGAAGGGCAGAATCATCACCAGGAAGTATTACATTTCAATAATGGACCAACTGAAGGATGCTATTCAGGATGAACATCCATACCTTGCAAAAAAGAAACTTCTCTTTCATCATGATAATGTGCATTCACACCTATCAGGGATTGTTACTGCAAAACTGCATATCCTTCGCTTCCAAATACTTTCACATTTGCCATATTTGCTGAATTTGTCTCCCAGCAATTTCTTTTTGTTCCCAAACCTGAAGAAATAAATGGGTGGATGAAGATTCACATCAAATGACTGGGAGGACGAAGATTCACATCAAATAACAAGGCTGCAACTGAGACAGAAGCTTGTTTTTCATAGTTAGTTAAATCTTATTTTACTAAGTATGTTAAAGATTTGGAAAATCGGACTAAATGTATTGATTTACAAGATAGAAAATATAATAAGCATTTCTCTTAAATCTCGTGTTTTCTTGGTCAGGCCGAGAACGCTCTTCATAGCTGTATGAAAATTTGTTCAAAGATGAGTGCAAAGAAATGAGTGATATGATTTGGAAAACAGTGATAGACAGAGATAGAGTAATGAACATGGAAGTGATGCAATTAATACAGGGTTATAGGGTTTTGTTTGGAGAATAAGAAATGAGATTGGGGGAAGGGTGAGAGCTTTAGAAATTGAAGAGAAAATCAAATGCAAAGGGATTCACAAATATGGAAAATCATTGCACAAAGGGTAGGCAAGGTAATGTTCATATAAAGCCAAGGGCATAAAAAAATATTTCCAAAGTTTATATGATGCAGAGAATAGGGAGAGTGTCAGTTTGGAAGATGGAGTTAAACATTGTGGAAGAAGTTCAAAAATATTATATTTCTTGTGGAGTTCTTAATCAAGTTCAGAAATTTTAAAGAAATAAAGTGATAGAGATAGGTGGCTTACCAGCAGAGTTTATTTTTTCAAATATGGTGTGATGATCAGGAAAGGCTATGAATGTAACTAAAAAAAATAAGGGCATCCCCACCCCAAAAAGCATATAATGATTATACACCCCATTTACAAGGGTGAAGGTAGGGAATCAAGTCTGAAGAACTATAGAAGATAGCTTTACTATCAAATTTTGGGAAACCTTTTATAGGCATGTTATCGGAAAGAGCTAAGGAATGGCTGAAGAAACAAAGATTATTTCCATTTCAAAGTGGTTTTAGTGGGTAAACCATTTCAAAGTGGTTTTAGTGGGTAAAAAAGAACTCTGGATTGGCATACTGATAATTACAACCTATCAATAAGTATTTAACAAGGAAATGGGGTTGACTATATGCAGTGTTTATTGATTTGGAAAAACACATTGATAGGGTGGTAAAAGAAATCTATGGTATAAGTTAATGAAGAAGGGTTTAAGCATTAGAACAATAGCAAATAAATTATATTGTCAGAAAATCTTTTGTGTCAAATGCGATTATGGAGAGGTTGCGAAGAAGGTTAAGCAAGATAAAGGTCTTAGACAAGGGTGTAAATTCAGTCCTAAATCTGTTCCTAACTTTATGTATGATCGAACAGTTAAAACAAGTCAACTTATTTGCCAGTTATTAATAATGTAGATATTCCCATGGTACTCTATGTAGATGATTTTATAGAGGCTCGAAATCAGTTACAGGTTTAATTAGCTATAGATGGAATTGTAAGATATTGCAATAAATAATGTTTGAAAGTAAAACAGGGTAAACCAAAATTATAGGGTTTAAAAGAGGTAATAAATTGAGTAGAAATAAAAAATTGTTTTATGAATGATAAAATGCTTCAAGTTGTTAATTAATTCACATATTTTGGAGTTAAGACTGGAGGAGACTGGAAAAAAACATTAAAAATGGCCATTACAAAGGGAAGATTGGCCAACGGCTCAGTTATAAGATGTTTATATGTTGTCTGCCCAAATGAAAGTCAGACTTTTTATTTTCCTGTAATGACTTATTGCGTGTAATTTTTTAACATATAAGAAATAAGAAGAGTATATGAATGACATATATGCTGCACATAGTCACTTTGTGTGTTCAAGCAAGTCTCCCAGCATGTCACAAGGTTATAGATACCCCAAGCAAAGAATGTCCATGATTGACTATGGAACCAATCTTCAAAGAAACAAATTCCCCTCTCATTAGGCATATGGAAATTAAAATGTGAAAGGGGAAACATTTTGCAGGGCTCATTTCTAATTTGTAGGAAAGAAGCAGGTGAACTACATATGTTGTTTGATTTTAAGGGGATGGATGGAATGGAGAGTTAATAGGAGAGAAATGGTTATGGTAGAGGAGTCATATTAAATAAAATGTTTGCTGATGAAAATCAATTAGGAAATTTAAGAGAGCTTTTAGGAAAAGTGAAAAAGAATTGGAAATGGTCAATAGAGATTAGATAGATCAGATAGAAGAAGTAGGTTAAGGTGACTAATTTTCAGTAAGCATAAGGAGAGGGCATAGCATGGTTAAGAGCAGGTGTGTGGAGATTAAAAGGAATAAGGAAAAGGTTTCCTCAGAATCAGTGCCCAATATGTGGGGGAAAGGAAGATTTGGAAGAGTGCAAAGGGACAGGATTCTGGAGGAAAAAATTTGTAAATGAGAAATGTTTTAAATTAGATAGAAAAATAGCCTTAATGAAAATCTTTAGTATGGATAGCAGGAATGTAGGGGAATTCCTGAGCAGAGTGAAAAAAAAAATGGAATTGGGTACTAAGAAGAGAAGTAAATCAAATAACTTACAAGGTTGCATTTGTTTCATCATATTAGGATGCAGATAAAGGTGATTATGGTTGGGAGTGGATTATAATGTTATTAAATTTGAAATGTAGCATTTAGTATGCATTTGAGAAACAAAGTCATTGGTTTGTGAAGGCTGTAGCTAGCTAACAAAATAATGGTATTGATAGAGTAATGGAAAAATTTTATTTAGGGACCTTGGATTGGTCGGAACCTGGTTCTCTGGAATTCCAGTAGACTGCTGCTGATGAACCAGGGACTAGGGACCAAAGCAATCATGGTGGAATTTGTATTGTTCAATTATGTTAGAACTCGGATAAAGGTGATAGAATAAAACTATTTATTTATCAATTTACATTTAACTATTTGTTGTATTTATATTTTTGTAATTGTGAGGGGGCATACCCTAAAATGGCTTGGGCCAGATAAGTGGAGGTCCCCTGGTAGTTCGTATTTGTTCTTAGCATATCAATAAATTTCAATTTCAATATCAATAAGCATAAATAACTACTGGAGCTTATTGTGTTGTCATTTGAGAAATTTGCATTGGCCTTTAGGAAAAATAACCAAGGCCAGAACCTATAACTGCAGCATGCAAAATGTCTTTCAAACTATAGAAAATATTGAAGAAGACTATCAAAAATATTTTAGGTTGCTAGTGGACGCAAATTGGAATAATGAGAAAGATTAATTGATATCATTGTATGATTCGGTTGAACTACACACTCTTAAAGCTTCACTTACTTTTCATAAATGTATGAAAATATATCAACTGAATCATACAATGATATCAATTAATATGATTAGCTTCACTGTGCAAGTTCCAATTTGCATTTTAATTTGAGTGATTTCGTAACAATAATTTGTCATATTTTAATCACCATTAGAAAGCAGTACCAATGATCCAGAAGTGACAGCAGTGTGAGAGAAACAAGAAAATAGTATCTGCAGGAGAAAAGGAAATCCAGAGCAACACTCAGAAAGACAAACATATTCTTGGGTACTTTTCTGCAACTTCACACATCCTTAAATCCTTGGAATGCTACTCATAAAATATCATTCCTAAAAATCAAAAGTAGCAACTACTTAGAAGCATCTTCTTTAATCATAAATATGGCAGATATGGTGCAATTCATGATAGGTTCCTTCATGTCAGAAGACGAAGAAATGGATAATGAGTACCATAAAGCAATGAGAGCTGAAAACAACAAACCATAGAAACAGCAGCAGACAACAAATTGTTTGCACTAGCAGAAATATGCATTGCCATAAGTGGAATGGACAGATGAAGCTCCAAGTAAGAATGGCATAACAAATGACTTCTTCATTGAAGCTTAAGCTTACCTCCCAGTTGTATTACAGCAAATGTTTAAGGATGGCTAGCTGAGGGCAAAAATAATACCAAATATCAAGCCAGGGAAAGAGAACAGCAACAATATTTGAAGATATTGTCCTATTAGTGTAATATGCAATCAGCTAAAGTACTTGAAAAATTATTAATCAATAGGATAATGTAATGTACACACTGAAACAATTTAATGAATTAAAACCTATATGGATTTATACCCCAAACAAGTACAGTTAATGTTATGGTTTTAAAGGATTTTGTGCAGGAAAGTTTTAATGATATGCAAAATGTGACACAGTAAGCCTGATGCTGCCTAGTCAAGTTTCTAAACTATCTGAAGACATTAAAAGTGCCCTAGGGAACCTCTACAACCTGTTCAAGAGCTATTTCAATGATAGAAGCATAACTCTCGTCACTAACCCGTGCTGAAGATAAGCACATGTGTGTACTAATTTAAGCTTTTGTGTGGAAGGCCAGTCAGTTATTGAGTTTGAAAAAAATCGAAGGGGCTTCAGTAGAAGAAAAGAGGAGGAAATTAGCTATCGAATTGCCACAAATCCAGTGGAAATGGAAACAACAAAGTCCAAGGATGGAAATGGATGCAGATCTAGCTGAGTGAATAGGATGTTAGATGTGAATGGCGAGAATACTAGGTCAAGAGGGAACAGAGGATGATGTCATCAATGAGAAGAATTTCTCTGCATAAATGAGAAGTGTCCTCTCAGCTGACTAAAGAAAGTAGATCAAGAGCAGAAGATAGATGCAGGGCAGTGACGATGGAATCAAACTCATCTAGTATTATCTCCAGGCCAAGAAGGAATTTATTGCAGATAGAAGGAGCAGTTGAGGGGTGTAGTGAATCTGATATTGTTGGTGTTCAAGAGGCAGGAGTTAATATGCCGGTTAACAGTGGGAGAATCTTAGGAGCAAGAGTAAACTTGATACCTCTAGACACCGTTGTGATTTGCAATAGAGAGGTTGTGAAACTTGGTTTTGAAACTGCTAAGGAGGATTGAGTGAGGGTTTCCTTAATTAAGGCTGACTGGTCTATTTGTTAGCTTTAGAAGTATTATGGTTTAGGGTTTTGATTTTATAGGCAAACGTGGTGTGAGGAAGAATATTAAGTGTAGAGTCTCAGGAGGTTTAGGATTGTTGTTGAGGAATGATTTAATAAGTAAAACTGAAGAAGAGGAAGTCTAAAATTAATGGATTAATATGGGGGTTAATTTGGGAGTGGAATTTGTGCAGTGGCAGAATTTACAATCTGCCCACAAATTCCAAGTTATACAGTCAGAACTCTTTTAAAAAGTGGATATTGAATTAGAAAATTGGAATATCCTTTGATGGAGTATATGTTAGTAGGGAACATGAATGAAAGAATGGGAGAGTTAAAAATTTAAGAATTAGGTGTTTAGGGTGAAAGTAGAGACAGAAGATTATAATATAGTATGGGTTAGGCACAATAAAGATAAGGTAATAAATGAGGGGCTTACATTATTTCAGTTTTGTGAAAATAATGATTTTGTTATTTTGAATGGTTGTTGAGTTTAAAACATGGTGCTGGCGAATTTACAATTACATTGCTTTTGGGCAGATCATTATAGATTATTTTCTGTGTAGTGATGATACATTATACAAAATTTATAATTTAAAGGTAATGGGTATTTTTGGTACAAGTTCACTTTTCCACTTATGTTTTTATGGAGCTGTGGTGAGAACTTTGGAAGTGATAAAGATGGGGCAAGTGGCTCTGGTATCAAGGTAAATAATTACAAGTGGACTCCTGAGAAGCGTGAGAGATTTTGTAAGTTGTTGGATATGATCATGGCTGAATTGTGTGTGTATGGAGTGGATTGATGATTTCACTAGGAAAAATGCAGTAACGGTTGAGTTATATGAAATTGAAATTTATTGAAAATGCTAAGAAAAATACAAACTAAAGGGATCTGCACCCTATCTGGCCAAGACCATTTGGGTATACCTCCTCACAATTACAGAAAATTTAATACAATAATGATTTATAGTAACCCTTTATCTAAATTCTAAATAAATATAGTACAAAATTTCCACCTTGATTGCATCAGACACCAGTTCATCAGCAGTATCATACTGGAACTCCAAGGGACTAGGCTCTGACCCAACCCAGGGACTAAAATAAAATATTTCAATTACTCTACCTATCCAAATTTTTTAAAAATTGTAAATCTTTAAAAAAGTTTTCCTATGGAACTAACACAGTGAAGCTCATGTGAATTGAATCTGTCGTCTTAACACTCTTCCTGTTTCACTAACCTTAAAAATATACGGAACCAGTTTCAAAGATATGTTATCTCTATTTTCGGCCGTGGACGACTCTTTTTTAAAGATTTACATTTTTTAAAAAAATTTGATTAGTAGACTTCAAGCCATATCGGAACAAGACTTAAGTTGTTGTCATTATGGATACATATGGCTTAAGTGTTAATATGATTCAAATACTTCAGGGATTGTATGATCAAAACAGATTTTGTGTTAAATGTGATATTGCAGAGGTAACTGATGTAGTAAGTCAAAAGAAATGTCTTGGGCAAGATATAAATTGACCATGGTATTGTTTAGCTTATTTATTGATATCTTGAATTATTTGAAAAATGTTAATATTCATGTGCCTGCAATTAAAATTGTGGATATTCCAGGGTTATTGTATGCTTATGATCTTGTGATGTGTTCAATATCAGCGATTGGTTTAAAGTTAGCTATAGGCGAAATTGAGAAGTATAATGGAGAATGGGGACTGAAGGTGAATTAGGATAAAACTAGCAACAAACTGTGTAGTAAAGATAAAAATTGCTTAATAGAAGAAAAATTCAGGTCTTGTGAATTGTTATACTAGGGAATGAAGTTCAGTAGTAACAGAAGTTGGAAAAGGCACAAAAGAATGCCATTGGCTAGGGAAGAATGGCAATGACAGCAATATGTAAATGTTTACAGTTAGCACCAAATATGAGCATTAAGTGGTTTGAAAGAACGTATTCTTCTTTGGTTGGTTGCAATGGATTTATGGAGTGGAAATCTGGAGAATAATCTAGAAATATTTATTGGAACTTGTACAGTGAAGCTAATCATATGATTGAGTCGGACTATACACTTTTATTGCTCCACTTACTTGTTTATAATATGTAGAACCGGTTTCATGAACCCTTTGTCCACATCATCAGCTTAACCATTCACTGCTGGATAATTCGTTATGCTGTTGGAATGTATATTCTGCTCTGGTGGAATGTGATGAACTTAGAGTTTATGTTTTCATCCCCGGAAGTGTCAAAGCTCATTAAACTGTCTTTGTATTTATAAATGTAAATTTTTTCCCATGTTGCTAATTATGTAGGTCCTTGTACTGATTATAAACAAGTAAGTGGAGCATTAAGGGGCGTGCAGTTTAACTCAATTATACAATCTCAAAAATAATTATGTTTAATTTAAAATTAAGTTAAAAAAATGTATTATTATTATACTACAATGAATATCTCTAAACAAGAAACTGTTTTTACATTATTGATGGCAATGAATAGCTTATATTAAAGGTGCCAAGAAACTAATTACAGACTCAAAATAGAAGCTAAATTGTGTTATATCAAGGTAAATTTTGGTTCCTTCCAGCTGCAAGCAGTTTCAGAAAAGTCTCTGCTAAGTTAGCTGACAATATTTATTTGTTGAAGAAAGTAGTTAATGATTTAGGTAGTGTTTCTGACCAAACTGGAGATACAGTAAAACAAAAAGATAAGACAGACACTAGGAAAAATGTAGAGCTCAATAATGTGCTTAGCAGCAAATATTCTCTCTTGGAAAAATCATTCCTTCAAAGGAAAGTTCAGAATTTTTATTTTAATATGCTCCAGTTTCCTCTGTAAATGTAGAGAAAAGCCTTCCAGTGTATAATGCTATGGTACCAGTTATTTGCCAGTCTTTTACTTTTGTTAAGTTGCATAATTATTGTACATTTCAGTATTGAAAATCAATCAGCAATTGTGAGACATATTAAATTATATATTGAAACCCTTGTTAAATGTTGTTGATGGTATTCCAAATCTGTTCTTAAAAATTATATTATATATGCTTATCTTTAGCTTAAATATTGTATATTTTTTGTAGATTTTTATTGCCTCATTCTTTTTTTCCCAATTAAAAACATTAAATTTTGGTAGTTTTGTCAACAAACCTCAGTCATAGGGTTTTATTTATTGTACTCTAAATCTGTTTTTATTAATTGTATTAATTATTAAATAGTTTTATTACTTAGTTTTGCATTAAGTATGAACATTTTTTGGATGATTTTTAATTCATAAGTGCATCATTTAAATTAGGCTATTTATGCAAATCTATTTAACAACTTTTTTAACTGAATTTCAACTATAAACTTTTGATGCACATTAAAATTGATATCATATTTAATTTCAGCGCAAATCTGAACCTAATTCATTTACCCTATCTTCCTCCAACTTTAAAAAGCCAAGTGCTTGGTGTCTTTTGTTAAGCTTCATTTGGCTTCAGTTTAACGATGGTCTGTTATTGTTGGGATTAAAGCAGTTAGATACAAATTGCATTAAAATTTATCTGAAGAAGGATGTCATATGAAGCAAGACTCAAACAAAATGCAATTCTTCATGCTGAGAAGCATGAAAACAAGAATGCTGGAAAGGAATTTGGTACAGTACAATTGATGTTTGCTTGTGGTGCGAACATAAACTGACAAGTGTTACTGGAATAAAGCATAAACATAGCATTGTATAAAATTGTTAAGGTATGCTGATATAAAATTAAATGCTTCGCAATAGTCTGATCCAAATATCAATTCAATTTTTTTTCTCAGGTGTGCCAAAAACTTTTTTTTTTAAATCAGACTTTAAAATTTGGTATGCACATTGGATTTGTGTAAATGTGGCACATTCTTTGTTCATTTTTATGCCATCAAAATCCCAACCATACTAATAACTGGCAGTATGCAAGTCGTTATGGAAACACTCCAATATTCTTGCATCGTAGATCCAAGATTGTGGGTTCAATCCTGGCCAGGGTAGATAGATTTTTTTCAGGCATCTAAATCCTAAGTATTGCTTTCTTTGAAAGGGAAATAAAGCAGTGGGTTCTGTGTCAGATTTTTGGCATGAAAAAGAACCTGAAGCCTGAAAGAAGAGGCCTCTGAACAAAATTATTGGCCGTTTCACGCCCTAAATTGAATGGGATGCTGATGACCTGAGGTGTTAAAAAGCGTCTGTAAATAAAACAAATCAACAATAACTCAAATTATAATTGTCAATACAGCACTCATTTTCATATTCTGCAAATGTTTGACAAAGGAAGGAATAATTCCATTCTCATATGACATGTAAAGCTCTTCTTAAAGTATTCAGCATGTTGAATGTAGTAATATATACATCAAATCTCCTACATATGGCGAAAGCCAATAGGAGCCCACTGGAACTTAATGATATTACTGGCTCATGAAGAAAAGAACCAGATAGCATGATTGAATGAGAATAATGTAACAAGTTGTCTTATGTATAAGACATCAAATTAAGTAAATTTAACTAACAAAAGAGACCTGTTTTCTTTCCAAACCAGATGCAATAACTGATAGCTATCTACAAATGCTAAATGACAGCTGTTCTGTTCTTTTTCTTTTTCAGACCTACTTTTCGTCCTTAAAGCAAATGCATTTATAGTAAAACTATTCATAAAAAGGAATAGTTCAAGTTAAAATTACAATTTTTTCATACTCACTGCAAATTCATTTTCATTGCATCAGATTGGCTTTTGAAGCTTGCTTGCAATAAACTAACCAGAAATGTTAATTGGAATTTGCACATTAAAGCTAATCATATAATTAAGATCATTGTACTGATTGAGTGGAATTACATACTCTTATTGCTCCACTTATATATAATAACATAGCATAGTTTCACAAACCTTTTGTTCGCATCATCACTACCTGTCGACTGCTGGATAATTCATTATGCTGTGAGAATGTGTATTCTGCTCTGGTGCAGGTATGATGAACTTAAAATTTATGTTTTCATTCCAGGAAGTGTAGAAGTTCATTAAACTGTCTCCCTATTTGTAAATGTAGATTTTCTTCCATGTGGCTAATTCTGTAGGTCCTTGTACTGATTTTAATAATAATTTTGCTTTATTCAGTATGTCATGGTTTTGTGTCCAGAAATGAGATGCTACCACTGATTTCTCTATTTTTTTAATTTTATGTTCTTAAAATGTTCTTTTAACCATGTGTTCTTTTAAAAATGAATCATTATATTCGTTTTGTGAAGCTAAGATGTGAATTAATACTTACCAGACATAATGGGGTTGATTCATTAACATTGGTCAAGTTCTGGTACCATGTGCTGAGGGGGTGGAGTTACGGATTTCAAGCCACAATATTGCGTAATATGTCTTGTAAATGTCATTTTCAAATTTGACATTTGATTTATAAGCATCATCATTGTCATTGTTTTGCTTTTGTTATTCTGTTATATTTGTTACTATCACTATTTGCACTGCTCTCTTGAATAATATTTTCTACAACATCCTTTTGACTCTAAAGAGAAATTGTATAACTGTGGATTATTTAAAGACAGTGTGTTATTTTAATGATCTTTAGGAGCCTCCACTAAAATTGGCTTAGTGGTTTTGGTTCTCCTTGGTTCCAAACTAGAACTGCCATGTGTGGTTATTCCCCTTGAAATTCTTATTAAAAGCAATGTTAAAAATTCCTATTTAATTCAAATTTTCGAATCCTTAATTCCGATAATTTGAAAGCAGGATTTTATTTATTCAAGAAGTAATACTTATTTCTGAATTACAATTTTTGCGATGTTAACAGGCATTTCCAAGAGTTTTTAGCAGTGGGTTAGACAGCAAACAGAATAAAGCAATTTCAACTGGTTTACATTTAACTAAAAACATATGTAGGGAAGTATCTTTTGTTTATTTGTACTGTACCTGCAGCTTATACTGTCTCAATAGTGCGGTTTTCCCACCTCTTTTGTGTGCAGGTGTTTGTCCTTCAAACCCCCGTACCCATTAAGGTTTGTAAGGACAAAGAAGTTTGCAAAAATCTTCTAAAATCTTCTAAAAAGTACGGAAGTCAATAGCCAAAGGACTCTTAATTTGTCCAAGTATAGTCTAAGCTTGACATGTATTGTAGCTTATTACAGAAAAAAGTAAAAATTTTAAAAGGTGCGAGAAAGAAATGTGATGTTGCTGAAGACTATGAAATACTACTGAAACCATTTTTGGCCTACATTAAATTACTTTCATATACTACTAGCTTAATGATTGTGAGTGATTTTTGTCTTGCACACAAACAAAATACGGTAGTTTTTAAGGTAAATACTACTGCATGTTCATTATTTCTATGAAAAGTAATTTGACTTAATAATTTTCTTTAAAATGTGGCTATTTTTTCCAATTTAAATGCTAATTAGATATTTTTGTAACTCCTTGAAGTTAGAATCAAAAAGAGTTTACCGTTTTTTTTTTTTTTTAATGCCCATTTCAATTTACTGTATTAAATGTACTATGGTAATATATAATTGAAGAAAATTGCTTTATGCGGAAGTTTTACATGAGAATACTTCTCTCTCTCTCTCTCTCTCTCTCTCTCTCTCTCTCTCTGCTACTTCTGAAGCTTGCCATGCTCCTTTTCTTCAATGCACCTTTTTTGTCAGAGCTTTGGGGCTCTCTGTGTAATTTTCTTTTCCTATTAATTTTGAAGTAATAAAACGTACTGTTCTAACCAAATTAAAATATATCATTTCTCACTTTATGAATTTACTATTGTCGAAAATAAAAGCTTGTGAGTTCACCTGGAAGGCATTTTTCAACACAGCATAGATTTTATATAGACTGTACAGTAAAGTTGATAATGGGACTTTGTGTTATCTTTTGGAAACTCACCTGTGTCCAGATGCATTAAGGGGGAACCTAGGACTTAAATAAGCAGTCAGCTCACTGTACAGAATCAGCAATAACATGTGTTTCAGTCTTTCATGTGATTACTTTTGGATTGTATTTCAAAAATCTAGAACTCAAAGCTGTGGTCACCAAGAGAAAAAAAATATGTTTCGGAAAGGTGTCCCTCTACATTACCATATGTGGCATACACAAAAAAAACCTATTGTGTCAGATCTTATTTTGAGTGGAGTATTTTCTCTGAAAGATTTTCTTTGTGAGATTTGTGACATGAAAACACATGTGAAAAAATGTACATTGCTAAGCTATTTTAAACATGTTGTGACATACAATAATATAAAGTGACTGGCAAGCATGTGATTTTTTAAATAGTGTATTTACTAGTGTAATGTCATAGAGTGTATTTGATGTAATGTTTTAGACTGTTGATGGCACAATTAACTGCTGCTGAACTTTACACCAAAGCAGAAAACTGTAAATAAATTTGCCTGTTGGTTAATTATTATAATTGCTGTGCCATGTTAGTTGCAACAGTATAGGTGATGAGTAAGCAGTGTGACTATATGTGGCAATACTACTCCCCTCCAAATGTAACTGTCAATCCCTAACTTGTTTTAATCAAGATATAGTTGTATTATAATTTCTAGTTGTTTTCATACTTTAAAGTGTTATAATCAGGATTTTATTTTAAGAGTTTGCTAAATAAATTAGTATAATAAAATTATGAAACAATCCAAAAATGAGGTGAACTTTGATTTTGCATTTAGTAGTGTACCATATTTGTTGCAGACAAGATACAATGCTGCAAGAATGTCAGTATCAGATAGAGTAGCACGTGTTGCAGCTGTTGTTGAGAGTTTGGAAAGAGAAATGGAATTGCTATGTGTCACAGGAGTAGAGGATAGACTTCAGGATCGAGTGCGACCTACATTAGAGTTACTGAGAAATGCTGGTATTAAGGTGTGTGACAATTTAAAAAACGATATAAGAATATATACATTCTATAATTCATAATTTTTCCTTTAGTCTACCTCAGAATCGTAGTGATAGTGGTGATTTTATTACTTGTAATACTAACACAGGAGTAGCTGATATTGTAAAAATCTGTAAATTGTAAACAATTCAGACCTCAGCATTAGCCTCACAAATATCGTTGCATTAACATGTACAATGGTCCAGTAAGTTTTCCTATTATGAGTAAAGTGCATTTTTTCAATTTAAATGAATCTGTTTTTACATCAAAATTCTAATTTACTACTTCATTTGTCACCTTTTTTCAAACATTTTCAGGATTGTGACATCTTTTTTTTAAAACCTTATTTGAAGCATAGTGTATCCTATTTACAGACCCAACTATACACTGCAGTTTTTACTCATCATTTTCAAATTTCTGGCCATAAAGGTACTTCTTGAGTTTGGTTTAAAGATGGAAATCACATGGGACAAAGTGTGATAGATAATACAAAATTTGTGAATTGCAAGAATGGCACTGTTACCTATTACTGCAATCTGTCTTCTGCTGTCTGTCCTGGTGGTGTAGTGGTAACCATACTTGCCTCCTAAACCCAAGATCGCAGGTTCAAACCCAGCCAGGACCAATGGAATTTTTGGGTTTAAAAATCCTAAGTATGGCTTCCTTCAGAAGGGCAATAAAGCCGCGTGTCCCGTGTCGTACATTTACGGCACAAAAAAGAACCTCAAGCCTGAAAAAAGAGGCCTCTGAGCAAAATTTGTCACTGTTTCATACCCTGAATAGAATGGGATGCTGATGACCGGAGATGGTAAAGAGCATCCGTAAATAATTGAAACAAAAAATGTCTTTTGCTGCACGTTCATCTTGCATGGTTTCAGTCTTCCATGAACCATGCATATCAATGTTAATCATCTTTATGTCCCCATAGGCATAGTGTAATTTATGAAGGATTTTCACAGTAATTTATCTTTTTGTTGTAAAGAAACATACAACTATGCATAATTTAAAAGCAAGCATGCTTCATGTGGTATGCTCCATGATGTCCAAAAAATACTGAATTATGTGTGCCACTTAATGAAATCTCTTAGAGGAAATCCAACACACCCTAATTAATTTCATGGCCCAACAGTTTCATTGTCACTGTTTTTTATTATTATTATTATTATTATTATTATTATTATTATTATTATTATTATTATTATTATTATTATTATTATTATTAGATAAGAAAATAGGAAACTCATAGAATGAATGTCTTTCATAGAATTCATGCAGCCCATTCTAGTAATGTTAGTAACAATAAATATTGACTGATTCTAATTGACAATGAAGTAATTGAAAATGAAACATTTAAGTACTATGGTATTCATTAGTATTGCTGAGTCAGAATTGTTATGGGCTTGAAATATAGTCTTGCGAGGACTTTGCTTAAGTAAGCAGGACATATGGCCAGTTGCACCAAATGTTGAAAGTTAGCAAGTTGCCATTCTATTTTAACATTCAAATTAATAAAAATTCTGTTTCATTAACACATGTTAATTTTAGCAAATTATTAAACCTCATATAAAGTTAAAATTAAATTTTTCTTATATTAAAAGGTAGCAACAAAATTGGTGGAAATGAACCAGAGTTGAAAAGTTTCGATCTCAACTGGGATTCAAACCAGGGATCTTCAGCCTTCTGATGCTCTAACCAATTGAGCTATCGTGTCCTCCAAACATGGAACCACAAACTTTTCTCATCTGATTCTATGTACTCTGGAGGCCTCACTAAAGGTTTCTGTATATAAGAGATAATTCCTTAAGAGACGATAATAATATTATATGTACTTATTACTCAGGCTTCTAGTTTATAGTTAGTGATTAAACTAGAAGCCTGAGCATTTGTAGCTAGAGTTGCCTCTTATGAAATAATTTCCCTGGAAGGCTGAAGATCAAGTTTGAATCGCAGCTATGATCTGAACTTTTCAGTCTTATTCTTCATTTCCAACTTATGTTCTACACATAGCTAGTGTGAAAGAACAATTCCCATATGTAAATAATTTTGTTAACAGTGGGAAAATGGTGGCCAAAATGCTGTATTTGAACCTTTTAAATGTGATTCCTAACAGAGGAAGGGCTAAGATCCAGTGACTTTGAAATTTTGATGAAAGAAGCACTTTTTACAAAGATACATAATTAAAAGCCATCATCATGAGGTTATAAATGAAATACAAGAGAGGTTAGAATATGACAAACAGAAATATGCCTCTCTTGCTCTTTCCTTTTGGTTATATTAAGGATTTATGCCACTGGTTCTTGCCATTTCATGACTGCGGACAATGCCAATAATTTAGAATCTATTGTTTTCAACGTTAAAGATCTCCGTAGTATTTATCTAAAAGAAAATGCTTAACATTCCCATACTAAAAAAAATTACAGCAAATTATAAATAAATTCCATAATTTCTTTATACTTTCTTACTTGACATTTGACGATTTTTAAAACATAGAAAATGTTTTACCTCAATTGCTCATAACATTTATTTCCTGCCCTATGTTTATCAATACTGCAACGTAAACAAAAGCACATTGAAATGTGTAAGTCTCAAGGCTTTAACATCGCCTCCTTGATCCATGCTACTTGCAATTCTCAGGGACTTTAACAATATGTTATAACTAACATTATGCTGGTAAAGCTTGGTGGAACACAGGAATTGTAACAAGCTAAAATTTTAACATTATGTTAGACAACAGGTTAATGTAATTTAATTTTATGTCATCTAAACACTCTTAATGCTTCACTTACTTGTTTCAATTTTTTTAATGTTTTTAATTTTTAAATAGGTTAATGTAATGTTAGCATCTATTGATGAAACTGGCCATAGCAATCTACCGAAGGCCTTTTAAATATTACTAAAGTTATATGATCATAAATCATAGAAAATATAGTGTCTTTTACCTCTGAGATGATCCCTAAATTTAACATAGGAAGTAGATAATCTCTGTCAGCAATATGTTATTTAAGTTAATGCTATCCATTTGTTTCCTAATTCCTTGGAAAATGATTTAATATCACTTTGGGAGTACTAATGAAAGCCAGTGTACAATTATGTATAACTGTGAACAGTAGGCTTACATATAATAAATACTAAGTGAGCAAGTTAAGCTTGAATGCATTTTGTATGCCGTATACCAGCATTAATTTTCTTGGTAAGCAGTACAGCACTTACAGAATAACTTGATGATGAAAATCAGCAGCTAATGTTTGGGAAGCTGATATTTTACTCAAAAGTACCACTTTTATTCATTTGTCAAATGGCTTGAATAATGGCAGCAGAAAGTCTTTCATGGGAAAGAAAATGGCACCCATACATGCATTTTTTTTTCAAATTTAGGAATAAGTTGAATCTGGGGGACTCATGTCTGAACTGTAGGGCAGATTAGGTAACACTTTGCATCCATATTTGCACAGGCACATTCCTGGTGTGCAATGAATTTATTCTGGAGGATGAGTGGCCCAGTCTCTAGAATTGAAGTGGGTTTTTGTGCATTTTGCACATTTTTGCATGAAGCCATTATAATATGCCTCTGTGACACTGTTCCACATGGAATTTTTATGTCATAATGATTTCATGGTGATCCAAATCAAATATCATTTGTTTCACCTTTGATTGCTATGTGAATATTTTTTTGGTTATGGGGAAGATGAACCTCTCCTCTCATTGGACTGTGGTTTCAACAGTGGCTGAAAGACTTTAATACAGTGACAATTTGGCTCAAGAATGCTTGACCTTCAATGTTGAATCTTTGTTTCAGCAAGTTTGCAAGTCCTTGCATTTCTGTTTCTGTTCAGCTATCAAGGAGTAAACAACCCATCTTGCACAATTTTTTCTCTTCTGTAAATCATTTGTCAAAGTATGGAGGGTAAAATCCCCTTGGTTTCTTAAAGTTCCTCACATGTCAAATGACTGTCTTCTTGAAGAGCATCTGCCACAAGTTTTACACTTCATTTACACTGTTAATGTCTTTGGTCTTCATAATCACAAATCATCACCTATGCTGATACAACCAATGAAAACAATTAACCCGAGGAACTGTACCATGGTTCACTGTGTTTCACTCAAAGCACTATTCATTTCTTTGAGATTTTTAACATATAAAGTTTCAATCTTAATGTATGAACTTTGATCTTCAACAGTCAGGTACTGATTTATCTGCAGGCTCCATTTCTAGCTTTGTTATCTACATACAGAGTATTCTATGCACAAAATGAATGCACTCATATATAACTCTTCAGGATATGTTCAAATCAGATTTTTTTAATAGTTTAAAAATAGATTTAATGAATTATGGCAATTTATTTACAAAACTCCTTTGCTATATGCTTCCTTATTAACAGCCATTTTTGATAAGCATTAAATGATAGTTCTTTAATCTTTGGTTATTATACGATCATTATTCTTTATTTAATGATCTTCTCATTTGGCACTCCAGCCCAGAGAGAGCCTTGGCCTCCCATGGCAACCTCTGCTTCCTCTACTCCATGTAACAACTGATTAATGGAAGACAGTAATACAGGGGGCATGTGATCAGCATGCTGGCACCCAGCTGGTTCCCTATCATGCAGCTTTCTTGGTCGAAGAATGTCACCTCTCCATCAGGCAGCTTCCAAATTGTCTTCACAAGGCAGGTGGACCTCATCTCAGATTTCCCTAACTTAGAAAAAATCCTATGTACCAGGAATTGAATCCAGCAATGCTAATCACCAGACCAAGGAGGTGGTCTTTGTTTAAAGATAAAATTCCATATTTGTTTTAATCAATAAGATATCTATATCTTTATATATGGCACTTATACAGCATCCTCATTCCACTAAGCAATTGAAAATTGATTTTGCTAATGGGAAGGTACTGCATAATGGCCTTGTCACTTGCCTAGAGAAATAATGGCCCATGGTCAGAACTCAAGTGTGCATTTTTTGTTTCTTGATTATTTATTAGTGGTAAATATTAATATTGTTTTACCATCATTGTATATGCTCAAATCACCTGCCCTCTGCTGTGAGAATGCCTGAATCGTTTGGAGAAGATTTTGCGATGCAGCAATTTATTTTCCTAAATATTGTAAACTACCTCCCAGATCTTGTTGAATTAAATGTAAAATTTCTAAAATCATGTCAATATATTAAACTCTCTTGACGTTTCATATTAAAACTTTTTTTATTAAAAAGTAATGTGGGACTAGTTTTGTGAGTTACTTGCTCACATTGTCAACCAATTGACGACTAATGGATCTCTTCAAGTAGGGTGTGCGCTCTGGTGGTATGTTGATGAACCTGTACAATATGTTGTCTGCTTCTGGTATATCAAAATTCAAAGTCTATGTTCATATTTTTTTTTATATAAATCTTTTCCCATACACGAAGTTCCTTTGGGTGCTGAACCACTCTTAGCATTATTATATCTTTTTCTATTTCATGATTTTCATTCCAGAAATGTGCTGCTACTGCCGATTTTTCTATTTGTTTGTACCTGATGTTTCTCCAGTGCTCTTTCAATCTAATACCCAAGCTTCTTTTGGTCTTGCCTATATCTACTTTATGACACTCCTTACAGTTGATCCTATATATGCTCGACCTATCTTCTTTTGATCTGGGTTCAATTTTGTTTAGATTCAGTGATTTGCCTACACTGTATCCATTTACAGGTGCCAAAGCGATGTTGTATTGTTTGAATATTTTTTGAAATTTATGATTGATGTAAGGGTAGTACGTAAACTTTTGATAAGTTTTTTCTTTATATAAATTGCTGAGTGTGGTGATTTGTTTGATTTTCTTTTTCCCTTTGAATCTTTTTATTTTTCGATCTATCATTTGTTTATCTCCCAGATATTTTGTTTCAGCACTTCAATGAGTTTTATTGCAATAATTTTACAAGGATGAAGATGCAGCAACTGAGCAACTTTATATTCACTACCAACAGATACATAAACTCGTTGGGCTAATTGTTTTAAAGATTTTCGAGATTAAGTTTCTAATTGATAGCCTTTTTTGTCAAGCTACTCCTCTGTTAAAATGCAGTTTTTGGTCTCCAGATCTTGATAAAAATGCCTTGGGCTCAAACTTTATTAACCAATCTGAAAATTTCACTTCCTGATGGAGTTCCAGTAAATTTAGCATGAAATTCTCTCCTACAGTACTTATGATTATGATAAGTAGATTTTGCCCCTCCCCTTTTTTTTGAATAGTATTTAATGCCCGTTTTTACTACTGAGGCACCAGCACAGGTGGTGGACATTGATGATGCATGAAATGAAATGATGTATTGGGAAAGGATTTTTTTTTTTTGAAGGAAGGAAACATTCCAGGCCCAAATTTAGGGTACCTCTCGGGCATTTGCCATTTACGAGGACTGAGGAAAAACAGGGAAAAACCTCAGTCAGGAAGGATGATCCTTGTGGGATTCAAACCCCAGACCTCCCATTCATGAGTCTGCACAACAATCTCGGCCACCCTTGGTAGTTTTGTCATTAATGTGGATTGAGAATAAGCAAGAGCAAACCCAACATTATAGTAGTATTGAGAAGAATCAGAAATTAGGAACGAATGAGAAATGGAAAGAAAATAAAGATGGTAAGGAAATTTATCTATATGGGCTTTCATAAAGTATTTATTATCAGTTTTAACAATAAAGAATAACTCCATGTTTTGTACTGTAGAGTGAACATGCATCCCTATAGTGTTTGCTACTTAAGTTTTACCTGCTATTATTATGCAGAACTCTACTAGAGTGCAAAATCCATGAAAGTGCACTCTCTTGAGAAGACAGAAACATGTCATACAGTTATTAATTTCCTATTTTTGAAAGAAAAATGCCAAAGAAATTCATGGAGTGATTGCCATGTATGGAGACACTGCCCCAAAGTATGGCAATGTGGTTAAGTGTTGCAGGCATTTCCAATGTGGAAAAATGAGCTTGGAAAATCGGCCAAGAAATGGCCACCCATCTCTCAGTGAGGAAATTGGGAATTGTGGTTCAAGTGAAGGCCCTAGTGCTTGAAGAGAGTTGCAATAATACAGAAGGTGTATATTAGTCATGTTTCAGTGATTAAACATCATTTGCAATGTTTGGCATATGACGAAGATTGCCACCCTGTGGATACTGCACTTAAATCTGAGAAAAACAGCACCAAAAGAAAGTAGCACTAAAATGTTGCAGCTTTGCAGTCTGTTCCTAATGACTTTTTAAAGGACCTGATAACCAGGAAAGAATGTTGTGTGTATCATTATGACCCTGCGACAAAGCAGCAGAGCAAGCAGTAGAAGTACATAGATTCACTGCCATAAAGAAAAAAATGAAAACAGGCATTATTGGGGAAGGTCATGTTCAGTGTTTTTTGGTACCCTTATGGTGTGCTTTTAACAGATTATTCTTGTAAGGGATAGGCAAAAACTGAAAAATATTACCAGGATTTCCTGATGAGATTTCAAGAGGCCATCATTAAAAAAGCAATGGGTACCTATTAAAGAGAATTCATTTGCTGCCTGACAATGCACCAGCACATTCGCCACATCAGATAGTGATGCATGCAGCTGCTTTGGGGCATGAAAGTTTACCCCATCTTCCATATTCATCTGACTTGGCCCCCAGTGACTTCTTCCCTTTCCCCGCATGAAATACACCCCACTGCCTGGCAAGCATTTTCAGGGTGATGGTGAGGTTTTACAAGAGATGGAGCAGTTCTTCAGTAGCCAAAGTGAGGAGTTCTACCATCAGGGTATGGCATCATCTCATCCATCGGCATATCATTATGTGTGGTGCACATCCAGGACTGAGACTGTTGACCATTGGCAACTGCATCTATGATAATATGAATTTTACGACTGCCCTTTGTATGAATAAGGTTGAGTGGCAATGGAGAATGGAGTGAAAAAAAAAAAGGACCTGTATCAATAAATTTACCCAATTACATCATAGAATCATATTTATATTTTTATTTTTTTAAAAAATTGTGGCAGCAACAAAAAACATTAAGATTGAACCAAAACATAATTACTCAATTATTATAGAATTTTGTAGTTTTCTTTTGAATTTTCATTTTACAATCTGTGTTATGGCTCAAAATGTTTAGCACAAAGTTCCCATTGCATTTACCACAAATTGTTGCTGGTTTTCCTCTTGTGCAGAAAGCAATGAAGTTGTTTCCTGGTTGGATTTTTTTTTGTAGTAGGTGCCCATAGTTGTCAAATTTTATATCTGTGAGACATTTTTTCTTGGCTTGTGGCCCAGGTGTTGATTTTGGAGTAGTGGCTTAGTAGGAAACATGTAGCCAGTCTGAAAATAAAAATATATATATATATATATATATATATATATATATATATATATATAAATGTACTACTGCCACCGCCACAAGCAAAATAGATTCATGCATTGTTACTAGTTTTGTTAATTTTCAAATAAATGTTCTATGTTGCTTTATTACAATATATTCTTTATTATGTACATTGTGGAATAGATGTACTATTTTGTGAATAAGTTGTATACCTTTAAGGTGTAACCTACTATGTAATTTATGGCTTGCTTATTTAATGTACTTTTGTTTATATGCCCTTAAGATTATCTTAATGAAATGCTGCAAAAGCAAACAATTTGTGAACAGTAGATTTGTGGATCAATTTGCAACAGAACAATCCTTCCTGATTTGAAATATTTTCCAGGTTTTTTTGAGTCCTCATAAATGGCAGATGGAAGATTCCCTAAGCTTGGGCCTGGAATGCTTCTTACCAAAAAATTGAAATACTTTCCCAGTTTATCATTTAATCTCATATATCATCACCATCCTTCATCTGTGATGCCACAGAATGAAAATAAGCCTAAAATAATTTTAAAATAGTGATACTTCATTGTAGTTTGAAGCTTATCACAGAAAAAAAGAATTATTAGAAGTAAATGTAGGCTTCATGTTCATTTTTCCTTGTATTGCAATGTCATAAATGTATTCCGTTTCAGTATAAGCCATCTATAGAAGTTTTGTTCATTTTTGATCACCTCTATACCAATATATATTTTATAATGTTACAAAAGCAAAAATTTTTACTTTTTTTTGTCACATCATTTATGTGCACAATTCCATTAGGCTTAAAGGCTAGCTTACATTTAGATCTTAGTTTTATACCAATGATGAAATCTGAGCATGTCCATTATCAGGCTCTACTAAGTATCGTAAGCAAAGTCCTATGTTTGGACACTGAGAAGCCCCAAGCAATTCACAACAGTTTTCAGCTGAGAATGGATTATTGCTTGATGGTACTATACAAATGAACACAGAAAGGCAGTGTCTAGACTTAACATTCTACTGATAAACAAGCCTACAGATATAGTAGCAATGAGATGGCTTCACTGTAGCTTGAATTTTGACTCGCCATGCTCTCTGTTCAAACCAAAGTTTCTGTAATTGACAACACTGACATGTATCCAAAGTGACCAGATGTAAGACTCTAGTCATAAGGCAGCTCTTGAGTTGAATATTTAGCTAGTTCTTGTAACAAATAGACAGCTCAGAAATGAAGGATCCAATAACAATTTCTTTGTTATGTATCTCTATACAGTCAGGTATAAATATAATGAAAAAAATTAATAAAATTGGTTCAGCTTAAAAAAATGCAAAGATATTTATAATAATCACAATGGTTATTTCATTATATTTTAGAATTTAAATTAATACCTCATATTAAATTTAAAATTTATTTCATGTTGGAACTAATACAGCGAAGCAATTAATTTATTCTTAATTAGATTGTGAATCGATTTAATATACTCTTATGCTCCACTTATCATTGAATTAAACAGAACATAAATATTGCATTTACGAAGCTGTTGACAAAGAAGTGGCAATATAACCTAAACTTAGGTTTCATTTTTACACTAAACTCCACCACTTACACAAAAGTTGGATGCGTTTCGGGAGGATCTCTCCCATCTTCAGTGCTTACTGAACTGCCGTTACTCAAAACGATGGCTGGACAACCGGATGTTCCTGTGGTGGTCTCTGTTGGTTGAAGAAGGAAGCTGCCGAGTTCATCCATAGAAGGAAACTCAAAATTAATTAGGTTTTCTCTATTTTTTAATATGAAAATTTTTTCCCAAGTGGATAACTCCAATGGGTTGTAAAGGTGTTTCAGCAGTTTAATTCCCAGTTTTATTTCATGGTTTTTAGTCCAAAAGTGAGCTGCTACTGCTGATTTATCCACCTGTTTAAACCGAATATTCCTAAAATGTTCTTTCCTCCGAATTTCCAAATTTCTTTTTGTTTTGCCCATGTAGCTCTGTTCACAATCTGCACGTTTTATTGCATAAATTCCTGATTTCTGTTCTGTTGGTATGGAGTCTTTTACTGTGCAACCTAATAAATTCTTGATGTTGTATGTGTTCTTTGGGGCTAACATTATCCCATGTTCTTTGAAGATTTTCTTGAACTTGTTGTGGTAAATTGGATGGTAGGTGAAACTTTTG
Organism: Metallyticus violacea; assembly: GCA_030762175.1. Classification (NCBI taxonomy): domain Eukaryota; kingdom Metazoa; phylum Arthropoda; class Insecta; order Mantodea; family Metallyticidae; genus Metallyticus; species Metallyticus violacea. The sequence continues at coordinate 119,774,732 of CM060845.1, read as the reverse complement.
AATTTGTATTCTTCTTTTGTGTTTTTCAGTGTGGAAACTTCCCTTTCCGTTTTTGTCTTTTAAATTTAGTGATAATTTTTATCACTGTGTCTTTGTTGAAACCAATGATTATAGCTGTCTTTATTATTTGTTTATATTCTATTTTGTACTCTGCTTCTGTGAGTGGAATTTTCATCAATCTGTGTGCCATACTGTGAAAAACTGCATATTTATGTGGAATGGGGTTATAACTCTCATTTTTATGCAGTTTACTGTGTGTGTTTCTTTTCTGTGAATTCCCAAATTCAAACAATCTCCATTTCTTATAATTTTTAAATCTAGACATAGTAGCCACCCATTTCTCTCTTCTATAGTAAATTGTATGGATTCATGTTGCAAATAAGAAGTTTCAGGGCATCTATTGAGTGTTTCTTCTGTATTATTGCAAAAATGTCATCCACATACCTATAACATGACTTGAAAATTAAAGGGAAGGCTTTTGTGATTGTATTTCAAATGAGCTCATGAATAACTCTGCTAGAAAAGGTGACAAAGAGTTTCCCATAGCTAGGCCTGAAATATATTACCAACAAGTTTTTCAAAATAAAATGTGCAGATTGTGAACAGAGCTACATAGGAAAAACAAAAAGAAATTAGGAGGAAAGAACATTTTAGGATTATTCCGTTTAAACAGGTGGATAAATCAGCATTAGCAGCTCATTTTGGGCCAAAAACCATGAAATAAAACCGGGAATTAAACTGCTGAAACATCTTTACAACCCATTGTGGTTATCCACTTGGGAAAAAATTTTCATATTAAAAAATAGAGAAAACCTAATGAATTTTGAGTTTCCTCCTATGGATGAACTCACCAAATTCCTTCTTCAACCAACAGAGGCCACCACAGGAACATCCAGTTGTCCAGCCATCGTTTCAAGTAACGGCGGTTCAGTGAGCAACTGAAGATGAGAGAGATTCTCCCGAAAAGCGTCTAACTTTTGTGTAAGTGAGTGGAGTTTATTGTAAAAATGAATACCTAAGTTTAAGTTAAACAGAACACGTTTCACAGGCCTTCGCCTTCATCATTAGCTGTGTGTCCACAATAAGTGGAGCATAAGAGTATCAAATTGACTCACTATCTAAGTAAGAATAATACCTGGTATTTGTTTCAGTCAAATAGATGAGTAAATTACATTTTAAGAAACATCTCTACATTTAAATCAATAACTGGGATTTAGGTAAATATTAGCTAATGTATGGGAGTATCAGGGAAATTTAAATAGTTTATAGCAAAAGGGTTACGCCTTCTACACTGACAAATTAATTTTAAATTACATTTTAAAGAAATTGTGCAGCTCATTAAACCAAATGAAGTTCTGGTCTGTAGGATTGGGGATACTGTCATTCATGTGGACTTTCAACAGTATGGCTTGCATACATAATTAAAACTCCCTAAATATAAGAATGTGCTTTACATATATGCAGTAGTGCATGTATAGTTTTCCTATGTATTGTCCCAAAGAATTTTAGATACTTTAAGCATTGGTCCTGTTTTTTATTCCAGATTTTGTATTTTTAGATTTGGATGCTCACAGGAGATAAACTGGAGACTGCAACATGCATTGCCAAAAGTTCTCGTTTAGTATCACGTACACAGGGCCTTCATATATTCAAATCTGTGGTAACACGAACAGATGCTCATCTGGAATTGAACACTTTCCGTAAAAAGCAAGATTGTGCCCTTGTTATTAGTGGGGACTCACTAGAAGTAAGTAGAGTTTTATGATTATCCAATTTTTTTTACTTGGTCTCATCATTGTTTTAATAACATGTTTTAGCTTTGAATAAATACAGAATATGCAAGATTAAACTTTCACTTACAAACAAGTAGAGAAATTGAAACAGGATTAATAAGACAGACTAATTGGAAATGACTTTCACAGCACACCTAATGCAATATATGAGTTTAGATAATTTCAAAATAATGGTAAAATAAACATCCCATAACAAACATAATATTTAGTTCGTTTTTAGTAATAACTTAACATACAATTTATTACCTGTCATTGGACAAAGTTGTTGTTGTTGTTGTTGATCTAATGTGCAGGATTTTGATCCATCAATTTTTCCCTGGCCAGCCAATATAATATGTATTTTCCTCAGTTCTGTGCATTTGAATAGATGTTTTGCATTTAGAATCTTGTCAGTATTGAAGGTCTTACATGTGTTATCATTCATAAAACCAAATCTGTGTAGATGTTCTGCCAGACAATCATGTCCAGTGGCCAATCTAAAATGAGTAACTGCTTCCTTCCTTGATAGATTTTTTTATTTTTTCTACGGTTTCTTTCATATTAGAATAATTTTTATTAGATATTTCTACTTGAATATTATGTTGATATTTTTGTTCTATGGTCATTTTGATATTTTTTAATTTTACATTTAATCCACAGGGCTTTATTGGTTTTGAATATAGCACTGCCCCCTTTTGGCCAGAAAGTCAGCATTCTCGTTACCTATCACTCCCACGTGTGCTGGTGTCCAAGTCGTATTATTTGTTGAAATTTTGTTTGGAGTAATCTATAATAAGATCTCACGTCCCTTACATTTAAGATTCATATGAACTATCATATCGTTCTATAGCTTGTATAGCTGAAGCTGAGTCTGTGAGAATCACTACTTTATTTTTTTTTATATCTGTCCTGTGGTATATCTGTTCCAATGCTCGTTGCATTGCCACCGTTTCACATTCATAACTTGTGGATTGTCTAGGCAGTGTGAAATAATGCAATAAATATTTACAATATATGCCACTTCCAACATTATTTCTCTGTTTGTCTGCAGATCCATCTGGTAAATTCTAAGCCACTCTGTTTCCCGGAATTGGTTGTGTAAATGTTCAAGTGCTATAGTTCTGCATACCTCTGTTGAGTCTTCTTACTTATTTAATTGTTCTGTCAGTTTTTTATCTATTACTATCTTAATATAATCCATTAGATTAGCTCTTGAGGGATATGGGATGTTCTTCTCTGCCAGGTTTAAATAATTGTAATTCTTCTCTAAGTGAGCTTTTTAGTTCATGTTCTTTGTTTTCGTTGGGTAGTTGATGAAACCATTGATGTTTACTTGGGTTTGTTTTTAATTTTATGTATAACTGTGCCGCTTGTGTTTCAATGCTGGTTTTCATTGGATTATTATTCGTTCCAGCCAGAAGTGCATTTATTGGTGTTTTTACGGCACCTGTTATCAGTCTTAAACATTGATTTTGGCATTTCTCAATCTTATTCATTTTTTCTTCTGTTGCTGTTAATAGTATTCATTGGACAAAGTGTACTATATAAATGTTTAATATACATGGATTATGAATTATTAAATTAAACAAATATAATTTCAAAAGTAGAAGAATAGAATGTAATTGTAAATCATTAAAATAAATTTTGTCTTATTAATGGGAGATTTGTGATTGATGTTGAGAACACAAATGTTTGATATCAGGCCTAGCAATTGACAATGAAGCACGCATAGCTCAAGGCTAAGCAATCAATTTCTTAAATAAATGTAAAATTGGAACTTAAACACAGTGAAGCCAATCATATTAATGGATATCATTGTATGATTAGTTGAATTACACACTCTTAAAGCTTCACTTACTTTTTATAAAAGTATGGAACCGGTTTCGAGAACATTTGTTCCCATCTTCAGCCATGCTAAGGTTCAACTGAACCTTAGCATGGCTGAAGATGGGAACAAATGTTCTCGAAACCGGTTCCATACTTTTATAAAAAGTAAGTGAAGCTTTAAGAGTGTGTAATTCAACTAATCATACAATGATATCCATTAATCAATTTCTTGCTTTGGATTTGAATATCTTTGTTTTGAGTTCACATGATGTGAGTGATTTCATTGCTGCCATGTTTTCAACATATTGAAGTTTAGTTATTCTTTGTATTATTGTACATTATAGTTTTAAATGTGGTCATTAAGGCAAGGTGTTCTGTTTTTGGATGTTATAATAACTCTGGTCCTGATCATTGTGTAGGATATTACTATTTTCTCAACAAGGAAATTTTTCTGAAGTACACAAAGTAAAACTGTTGAATTTAATCCATGGGTTGAAGACCTAAGATGAACCTTATTCCAACTAATGACTCTTCATCCTCATCACCAATACCAGCAATTGATATACCGTAATTTAATATATGTTTTAAATAGTCCCTATTATATTTTTGTTTATTCCCAAAATATCTCGTGGCATCCTAAGCCACGGCTCACCCATTGGGAATCCCTGTTATAAACCAACTGACGTTCTCTGGTTATTTGCAGAATAAGCTTCTTTAACTTAATGACAAACTCTTTGTCATTGATAACTACGTTGGGTTTTGTCTGCCTTTGTAATATAGGTGCCTTTTCAATGTCATGAATTATATACCAGAAATAAGCTGCAACTGCTGAATTTTCAGTTTGTTTATATTAAATATTCCTGAAGTGGTTAGAATTTCTACATTGATCTTTTTTTTCCCCTTTGTATATTTAATTACAATCTTAACAATTAATGTGATGAATTCTGACTTTTTTTAATTTAGCTTAAAAGTTCACTATTTTTTTGTGGGTGTGGAATAAATGAGTCAACCTTTAATGAGTATGCCTTAACTACTGCAAAACTTTCTGCAGAACAATATTCTACATAATAAATACCATCAACCATATATAGTATTCTTCAAATAGAGCCTTGGTCATTTCTCCTATATTTCTCCCCATTGGACAGATGTCAAAAGAGCCCAAAAGGCCAGAAATAAGAAAATTTGATTTTTCTGTGAACCCATATAAGACAAACCTCCAGGGGTATTGTAAACAAAGTAGTTCTTTAACACTAATGTCAACTTCTGATCAAGGCATCACATCACTTTCAAGAAAACCTGAAATCTCTTCCATCTGATGTACTTCATCTTAAAGAGTTAGATTCTTCTTCCAGAACTGGCATCTGATGGAGATGAAGAAAGTCTAAAACAGTGATGTTGAATGAATTTTAGGGAAACTTTTAGTGAGTATATTCTCATGGTTTTAGGCAGGACCAAGTATATGTAGCTTGGGTTATTCGTGCAGATGTTGCCAACAATATATTACTTTTATGGAGCTTTGCTGTATAGAACTGGAGTTGAAGGCACTATTACTGAAGCTTTTGAAATTATGTGTAGGATGCAGGCAGATGTGATGAGTGAAAGCATGACTGCTGCTGAATTTATGAGGATATATCATCACAAGATATATATTTTATATCTAAAACTTGAGTGTGCTGGAGTGAAACAGTTAACAGTCTAGCAGATTAAAATGTGACTTCATGGCTGCAAATGCTTCGATCTTTTTCATGCCTAGTTGGTGCATCCTCTTTGCATGTCTGTTTAGTGCTGGGTGAGGACACTAACACTGGCCAACATTGATTCTGCAGTATAAAGGAAAATATGTCACTTTAATGGAAATCACTGCCCTGATTTCAAGTCCATTTTTTGCTATCATATCTAATTTTTATGATATGTGCTTATATGTCTATGGTGCTAAATTCATTCAGCTTATACAGCTTGTCGGTCCTGGTGGTGTAGTGGTTACCATACTTGCCTCCTGCATCCAAGAATGCGGGTTCGAGCCCGGCCAGGACCGATGGATTTTTTCAGGCGTAAAATTCCTAAGTATGGCTTCCTTCAGAAGGGAATTAAAGCTGTGGGTCTCGTGTCATATATTTACGGCACGAAAAAAAACCTCAAGCCTGAAAGAGAGGCCTCTGAGCAAAATTTGTCGGCCGTTTCACGCCCTGAGTTGAATGGGACGCTGATGACCTGAGATGTTAAAGAGCGCCCATAAATAAATCAATAAAAAAAAAATTATACAGCTTATTGCTACATTTCATTAGGTTATTCTAAATTTAATTAACATGTAAATTGGAACTTGCACTGTGAAGCTAATCATATAATTGATATTATTGTGTGATTTAGTTGAACAACACACCTAATGCTTCACCTACTTGAAAGTGAAGCAAGTAAGTGGAGCATTAAGAGTGTGTAGTTCAACTAAATCATACAATAATATCAATTATATTCTAAATCTGTTGTTGATTTTCTTCCTTATCGGCTCACTTCCTTCCTCCCTTATAACCCAGATGTTTATATTTCCAGCACTTATCAGTTTTGTTCTATGGGTCTCGCCTGTCTTCTTGTGAGGTATTTATGTTTACATTTATAGCTCTCATAAATCTCAACTTTAAATGAGCTGAAAGCTTGTGTTAATATGCACATTCGTTTTATGTATGTATAGTGTTAAAATAAAAGTTTGAGTATGACTTCTACATCAGGATTATGCAGGAGTCAGTGTCTACAAAGTCCTCAGAAGTTTTGTTACATTTGTGGGTATTACATGTTTGATGGGAAGGTACGTAAAATAGACTCACAAACAAAGAATCTATATTACTCATAATTCAAAGAGAAAGTTGGTGATCAGGATAAATTGCATGTAACAGTTTGTTGAGGGATTACATTATTGTTATGAAGGAAAACGGAAAGCAGTGCCGTTTGCCAAACCAATGGTATGGAGAGAGTAGCAGAATCACCATGATAATTGTTACTTTTGCATATGCAAAGTTGCTGGCTACAACAAAAAAAAATAAGACAGGAATTAAAAAATATCCAAATCTGAACTCAGCTACATGGCCTATTTCCATGTACCCGAACTACCCATACCTACACCTACCAGCAGACCTCAATTTTAGTGAATCTGAAAGCAGCTCCACGACTTCAGAAAATGAGTTGGTTTCTGGTCTAGAAGAATTTGTCAATTTACCACAAAAGTTTAATCAATTTGAGTTAAATGATTTAGTGAGGGATTTAGGCCTTGCAAAAGAAAAAAGTGAATTACTGGGCTCAAGACTACAAGAGAAGAATTTGTTATTGCCTGGAGTTACTGTTTCTTGGTATAGTAATTGCAAAATACAGTTTCACAAGCACTATGCAAAAGAAGATCAACTTGTGTTTTGTGTGAATGTGTGTAATCTTATTCAACAGTTGGCAGGGAAGCATATGAGCCAAGTAACTGGCGTCTTTTTATTGATTCTTCCAAACAAGTCTTATGGCATTGTTATTTCATAATGGCTGCAAGTTAGTTTCAATACTGCTTCATATTCTAGGAACCTAAGAAAGTCTTATAAAACTCTGAGGCGTGTTCTTGAGAAAATTATGTCCCATGACCATGAGTGGCAACCTTGAAGGTCATTGGTCTATTACTAGGAACAATAGGGAGGATACACAAAATTCCCTTGTTTTCTTTGCAAATGGGATGGCAGGGCAAGGGACAAACATTGGGAAACTGACCAATAGCATGAGAGGCAGCAACTGGAACCTGGAACAAAACATTAATAATGTGCCTCTTGTTGATCAAAAAATTCTACTACCTCCATTACACATAAAACTTGGCATGATGAAACAATTCGTGAAAGCACTTGACAAAAGTTGCCCTTGCTTCCAGCACTTATGCACAAAGTTTCCATCATTGTCACAGGCTAAAATCAGAGAGGGAGTATTTGATGGACCACAGATAAGGAAATTGATGAAAGATGTTAACTAGCTCTATGAATGGAATTGAAAAAGATGCATGGAATGGATTCACAGAGGTTGTTAAGAAATTTCTGGGCAATGTGAAAGACCCTCAATACAAAGAAATTGACAGAAATAAGCTGGAAAATTTCAGACTGCTCAGCTGTAACATGAGTTTAAATCTTCATTTCCTCAAGTCACATGTTGACTACTTCCTGTTGAATTTAGTAGCTGTCAGTAAAGAGCAAGGTGAAAGGTTTCACCAGGACTTGAAAGATGTTGAACGACGTTATCAGGGACATTGGGACATGTATATGATGGTCGATTACTGCCGATGTCTTGCATGCAACAAACCTTTCAGAGAACGCTCGAGAAAATCACATACACTGCAGTTCCATGGGAAAAGAAAAAGGGGTGCAGAAGATAACTAACGTACATTCTCAAATTCAGGTCGCTTTCATATTATTATTCTTCTTCTTTATTTTCTTTAAAAGTTGTATATGAGCATGTAATATTTTTGCAAATTTTTACAATTATATTTCCATTGAACATTGTTATATTGCCAAAACAAGATGTGCTATGGAAAAATGGAATGCATTTTTTAATTCTGCGCGCCTAAATTAGTAAACGTCACCTCTTTTAATCTTGTTGTAGAAAAAAAGTTTTCATTTGTAACCTATTTTAATCTATTTGAAGAAATATATCGAAATAAAATTCTAAATCATTACCAGACACATAGTTGCTATTTGAGAAGAGAAATGAGAGTCATTTTCTCTTTATCATTTGGTATCTGTGACATTCAAAATGTGTGGAGGTATTTGGCACATGAATTCTGTATAATATAAAATTATGCACTTAATGAAAAAACATTCTAGAATTTTGGAATTTGCCAGAGTTTAAATCATTATTACTATTCATTGATGAATAATGATGGCTGATTTAAGTATAGCCTATTGTTCATATACCTCTATGCTCTTGCACATATGCTAACATCATTTGATTTTGCCTTAAAGTTCAAAAGTGCATGAATTATATCACTTCTGCTTTAGTACTATATTACTTAAGATTGCTATGCCTTTATGCCTTTTATTTTCATATGTAGTTGAAAAAAAAGTATACTTCCATCATTGCTAAAAGAGTTCTTAGGTTAGATTACATGTTTTTGATGTGACTTGTACTTCAGACATTACATATCAGAAATGTAAAGGTTAATATCAACACTGCACTGCATCAGAACTTGTTGTGATCAGAATCCAACTTTTGTTTTAACATTATTAAGTAGTTATTAATAGTACACTAGTGTTATATATGAAACACTGGTTAGTAAATGACGTAAGTTATGTCTATATATACATAATACTTAATTTTTTTATCGTTTTTGATCATAACACCCCTTATAATATTTGTTGTGCTGGATGAAGGATGATAACTTTGGCTGAATGAGTTCAGGGGACTTTGAGGCCTAAGTTTTCCCAGATATTTACCTAAAGAACTGAGGGAAATTCCCTGAATAAAAACTCAGTTAGGAAACTTACACAGACAAAAATCAAACCAGGACAACCATGTGGGAAGAGCAAATGCTACTACTAAACTATGACAATGGTCTTTTTAATATATAGCGACAGCAAATTTTTATGTGTGGTAATGGAAACTTGCATCAATGGCAAATATTTTTTATTTTTAGCAAACTCACCTAATTTTGTTATATTAGCATTTTTTAAAAAAAGAGATACGTTTAAGTATTATAAATATGTTATTTTTGTTGTAAGCTTATTAATTATAGTTTAAAACATATTTAAGAACAATTTCATTGAACTTTTATATAAGCACTGATTACTGCTAACATTACAAATTAAAAATAGTGTGCAGAGCTCTGAAGTAGGGTATAATTTCATGATAGATAATATAACAACAATAAGGCCATTTTCTGTCAAATTTACTTTCCTGAATAAGATTCAGATTTGCATCTTAAACACTTGATGTGAATTCAGTTTTGATAGATCTTCATACATTTGATGAAATTATTGGCTGCAACTAACATATTAGGTCCCTTTACATTGTGGCTGCCATCAATACTCCTTGAGCATGTTCTACATAAATTATTTGTTTTGTCTTTCAAAGCAAATTCTTGTCTAGCTCCTGAAGATCATGGTATTATGATTTCTCCATGATTTAACTTTATTGGGAGCTTCTCTTTATTTGCCCTCCATTGGTCCCTTTCTAATTTCAGAGAAGGCAAAATTTCTGTATGGCAAATATTTATTTTTATAGTCCATGGCTAAGCTGCATGGATATTACTGTATTTTTGGAAAGTATCCCAATTAACATATCTTTTAGGCATTGGATTTATACTTCTCCAATTTCATAAGCTTTGCTGACCTGAAAAGCATTCACTGGAATTGCATCTCATTTCTGGGGGTTAAGCACCTTCCGTTCAAAGCTATGTATAACATTTTTTCAATTTATAGCATTTCTATAAACACCACTGACCTGCGGCTTTGTATATTTTGAATCTAACATCATGACTTCATTCAGGCATGTTTCCTTGACAGCACTAAATACTTCAATGTTACAGGTTAAAGAAGATAACTTTTGTAGTAGTCAGGTGAAATATGACTTTTATGGCAGTCTGTTATGAGCACCTGGGTTAGAATCAGGCCACATAATATTTGTATACTTAGTACTATTTAAATAAATAAAAAAACTCTTATGAGCATCACTGTTCTTCCTACAGTAATCAACTGCACAAAGTGCTTCACAAATTCCAAAAACAATTTGTAATTTATCCTGCCATTTTTAGAAATGCCATAGTCTTTGGTTAAGCCAAAGCCATCTGTTTGAAATTGCGTTGATATACAGATATCACCAAGAAACAATTCTATTAATTCCATTATTACACTTTTCTTGTTTAATGTTATATACTTGAACCCCAAGTGGCAATGTAACCCATTCATAAGGAAAGCCACATATAACTTGCAGATTTATGACAAAGTTGCTTCAAGTTGAAATTACTCCATTGCTTAAAAAATTATAAAGTTTCCAGTAGATTAAATCACCAGTGAAATTATCTGCTCTAGAACTACTTCAAATCTTATTTCCGTGCACTTCCCATAACTTTTCTCACAGTTTTGAGCTATTTTGCCACATGATCCATTACCAAGTTTGTTTTCATACCTGTTTGTATGTAAGTATTTATAAATTCATATGGAACATACTTATAAGTATTTAAAACTGGTGTTGACTTTACTTGAAAGGCATGCCAGTGATGACATTGATGCGTTTCCATTCTTAAGTTCACTAGCTTCAGCAACATGTTCACATGTACACCAACATGCACTCTATCTTTCTCATTAAAAATGCTGTTATCTGGGTTATCACTGTTGTTACCAGTATAAATTCATATGTCAGCAGCAGTATAAAATTTGGCTTCCACACTCTCCATATAGTAGCACACAAGATCATTTTAACACTAACTTGAAAAACTAGAAATAAAAAATGTAGTAAATAAGACTCCCAGGGAGTAAACATAAAGAAATCATTAAGATCATTATATGATTGAGTAGAAATACCACTCTTATTGCTCCAATTACTTGTTTATAATATGTAGTACTAGTTTCACAAACCCTTTTTTTTTTTTTGCATCATCAGCTAACCGTTGACGGCTGGATAATTCTTTATGCTCTGGGAATGTGTATTCTGCTCTGGTGGATGTGATGAACATAAAGCTTATGTTTTCATCCCAGAAGTGTCAAAGGTCATTAAATTATCTCTGAATTGGTAAATGTAGATTTTCTTCCATGTATCTAATTCTGTAGGCCCTTGTGCTGATTTTAATAACTTTGTTTATTCACTACTCGGGGTTTTCTGTCCAGAAATGATATGTACAAATACATACCCTTGAGCTTACAACTTTTTTGCCATTGGTACAAAACTAAAGCACTCTCATCAGCATTCCTGTCTGAACTTATTCTTCAGTACAAAATTTTGCAAGCTATCTGTAAGCAGTTACAGAAACTAACAATGTCTCTTTAGTTTAAGCAAATGCCCAATTTATAGACATGTTTTCAGATATTCTCATAGCAAGATCATAATTATGTGAAGTCTAATCACCAGTTCTATCCTGTTGTTCCTTCTCTGTACAAGTGCTTTTCATTTATTAATTTTTGCCATCATATATGCTTCTCATGTTATGCCAGTTGTTTTTAAGCTGAAGCTATATTCTTATTGGTATGCAATATTTGGCAAAGGAACTTTTTTGTTCTTTTTTGAATATAAATATTCCCCCATTTTTTACCCCTAGCTTCCCTGAAGTCAGCCCAGCCCAGCCCAGCCCAGCCCAGCCCAGCCCCAGCCCAGCCCAGCCCAGTCTTTGTAAAGGCACAGTCACCCTCTTGCATATCATGTTCTATTTTTCTCCATATTTCCCCATGGTTTTCCTGGCATCTGGAACAAGGACAACATACAAGAATGAGAAAAATATTCTAAATACATCCTAAATAATTTAAATATTTATGAATGTTTTGCACCTGAGAGTGCTATTGTAGCAGTGCACTAATATCAAGAGGAAAAAATGGCAACCTAAAGGGTAGAAGAATCTTAAGAAAATGCATTCCCAAGAGAAGTTACTCCCTATTCTGTGTATTCATAAATACAGTTCTTTCTGTAACTATAAAACAATTGCTATTGTTTCCATCAGAGCACAGCATAAATCTGCAGTATAGGATGTATGCAGCTATCTTTTAGTTACTTCAAAACTAGCATTTTTATAACTTAAATGTAAATTGGAACTTGCACAGTGAAGCCAATCATATTAATTGATATTGTATGATTCAGTTGAACTACACACTCTTAACTTCACTTACTTTTCATATATGTATGGAACCGGTTTTGAGAACATTTAGTTCCCATCTTCAGCCAGGCTAAAGTTCAACTGTCGAACCGCCACGAGTGGCCGAAGTCGTTAAGGCACGGACTCGTGAGCGGGAGGTCTGCGGTTCGAATCCCGCCAGGACCGTCCTCCCTGACTGGGTTTTTTTCCAGGTTTTCCTCAGTCTTCATAACTGGCAAATGCCGGGGAAGTACCTACACTTAGGCCTGGAACGCTTCCTTCCTTAAAAAAAAAATTATATCCTTTCCCAGTTTATCATTTCATCTCATGTATCACCAGTGTCCACCGCCTGTGGTGCCTCAGTAGTAAAAACAGGCGTTAAACACTACTAAAAAAAAAAATCAACTGTCGGATCATTCGTTGAGCTGTGGGAATGTATATTCTGCTCTGGTGACGGTGTGATAAACTTGTAGTTTATGTTTTCATCCCCAATAATGTTGAAGTTCATTATGCAACCTGGGAGAAAATCTACATCTACAAATATAAAGACAGCATAATGAACTTCAACATTGCTGGGGATGAAAACATAAACTACAAGTTTATCACACTGCCACCAGAGCAGAATATACATTCCTACAGCTCAGTGAATGATCCGACAGTTGAACTTTGGCCTGGCTGAAGATGGGAACTAAATGTTCTCGAAACCAGTTCCATACATTTATGAAAAGTAAGTGAAGCTTTAAGAGTGTGTAGTTCAACTGAATCATACAATGATATCAATTAATAGCATTTTTATGTTATAATTTTGTTCTAGAAACTGAAGGAAATATCACAGAATTACCATAACTGAATTATCTGAGTTTGCCTATTTCATGCTAAGTAAAATATGAAATCTTGAAATATGTTCTTTACAAGTTGTAAACAAAAGAAATTCTAACCTCAACTTAGGTATTCATTTTTTACACTAAACTCCATTCACTTACACAAAAGTAAGACGCGTTTCGGGAGAATCTCTCCCATCTTCAGTTGCTCACTGAACCGCCATAGTTTCGAATAATGGTGGTTCAGTGAGCAACTGAAGATGAGAGAGATTCTCCCGAAATGCGTCTTACTTTTGTGTAAGTGAATGGAGTTTAGTGTAAAAAATGAATACCTAAGTTGAGGTCATATTGCTACTCCATTGTCAACAGCTTCGTAAGTACAATATTTATATAAAAGAAATTCTACTTAAAAAGACTATGTCATGCTTGAAAACTGATATATTAACATTCCCTGTCCACATCAGATAAACTTCCTTCTGAAGGGAAGTAAAGCCTGGATCCCATGTTGTAGATGTGCAGTATGAAAAAGAATCTTAAGCATGAAAGAAGAGAGCTTTGAGCAAAATTTACCAGCCATTTCATGCCCGAATTGAATAGGATGCTGATGACTTGGAATGTTAAAGAGCATCCTTAAATAGAACAAATCAACATATCAGATAAGATCATTGCTTCCAAAATTCTATAAAGCAGCCTCACCTTCAGATACAGAAGTAGTGAAACCCATAGTTTTTTGAATTTGATAATGAAGTTAGCATATTTTCGTGCCTTACTAGGAAGAGACATAAATACCATATCAGCTATGATATTTTACATTTTGATGATATTATTATTATTATTATTATTATTATTATTATTATTATTATTAACTGTGCATGTAATATGCTGATTATTTAAAGGTAAAAACTATGTTTTTATTTAATATAGAATTTAAAATATATGCTTAGATAATGTTCAGAACTTTAAAACTAATTTTTAGTTTCATTTGTAATGCAAATAAAATATGTATTTACATAAGAATCTAGGCTCAAGTGATTATAGTATCATAATGTAGTACTAAATATTCCATTCCTGAAGGTGTGCCTGCAGTACTATCAACATGAGTTCCTGGAATTGGCATGTAGTTGTCCTGCAGTGGTGTGTTGCCGATGTTCTCCCACACAGAAAGCAGAAGTTGTGAGATTAATCCAGCAACACACTGGAAGACGAACAGCGGCAGTAGGAGATGGTGGCAATGATGTGAGCATGATTCAGGCTGCAGATGCAGGTAAATAGGGAGGAGTCTTCATGATAAACATGAGTGATACTTATAAGCATCTTATCACTAGGTGTTAACACTAGCAAGATAAATTATGGGGTAAGGTAGTTTCTTTCTCCTTTTGTTTTTTTATCTTCCTCCTTTTTTTCTCCAAATACCAGCTCATTGTTCTCATGAACTTGTTCCATTCTCCCCTGGCATGGTGTTAATGTAGCATATTTCTGAGATCAGGATACCCATAGGGCATTGCTATGTTATCCCAGTGGAGATGATTGTGAAGGTGAATATGGTTATGGGGCACCAGGTACTCCTTAAATTAATGGATACCAAAATGTAGCTGTAGGAGTAAAGCAAATGAGCTAATGTTATTGCAAATGAGCTCGGAGTGTTTAGCGACTTGAAACTACTTGGTATTCTCCTTCTCAGGGTCAGATAAAATCCAAAAAATATCTTACCCAGACAGCTTAACCTGACTGCTAATCAAACCCAAGAACCCACTATTGATAGTCACAAATGCTAATAATAGACCACTTAGGGAATCTTTTGTCAAATGTATTTTAAATAATCATAAGCAAAAATTGATAACACTTCGATGATTTTGTCAAAATTTTCATGCATTTATTTTGATATCAACATGTTGGTCATACAGGAATTGGTATTGCGGGTCGAGAAGGTCTCCAAGCTTCACTAGCAGCAGACTTCTCAATACCTCAGTTCAGTCATCTTGCCCGACTTCTACTAGTACATGGTCGGAGGAGCTACAAGAGGTCTGCATCACTCAGCCAATTTGTGATTCACCGTGGTCTCATAATCTCCACAATGCAAGCTGTATTTTCATCTGTTTTCTATTTCTCTTCTGTGGCCCTGTATCAAGGATTCCTCATGGTTGGGTAAGTCTCTGAATTATATGTATGTATATTTTCAACAAAAATTATTGTTTTCATCAATTTAAATGCAGCAAATCCAAATCTGTATGTATCCAATTCATGTTAGGTGTTTTTGTATACTTTTTTAGTTCAAAGGGGGGGGAAAAAAAAAGAAGTTAACTTTGACAAAGATCATACTTTTTTTAAAAGGAATTCAATAGTATAATCTAAATTAGAAAGTAGAAAAATAAATATTAAATTTTCCTTGATTAATAAAAAAAATCTTTAATCGATTTAAATGTTCTAAATGTCTAGTTGTCACTGGAAACCTTGCAGAGTTCTAATGCTCTGCAATGACTATGAGATAAATCCCTCTTTATGCACCAGCAATAAATAATCTGCAGCATTGTTTCATTCCACTTGCCCTGGTATCTTATTTTCATGTATAAATATTTTGATGAAACCCTGCTCCTCATTCATTGCCCCAAGATTTTGGGAGAAGTTGTCAATGTGCTGTGTATAAAATAAAGTTTAAAACTCAGTTTGAAATCTTGTGCTATGAAGTTAGTTAACATTTCCTCAGCATTTCCTTATAATGTTTAGTTTTACTATAGCCTTTTTATTCATAATGGATTGGAAATTTGGATCTTTCATTAGATCATATCCATTGCAATCCTTTGTAAATTACAGCTTTAATTTTTATATCAGTCCCCTTAGAAATTTTATTTTTGACATGGAATCAAATTATTTATGGTCCAAAAGTTTTCCATAATTCCAAGTTTAATATGAAGGGCAAAAGAAGTTTCACTTTAGGAATTAACGATTTATAAAACACTTTTTTCTCTTCTTCTTCTTCTTCTTCTTCTTCTTCTTCTTCTTCTTCTTCTTCTTCTTCTTCTTCTTCTTCCTCCTCCTCCTCCTCCTCCTCTTCCTCTTCCTCTTCCTCTTCCTCCTCCTCCTCCTCCTCCTCCTCCTCCTCCTCTTCCTCTTCCTCTTCTTCTTCCTCTTCCTCTCCCTCTCCTCCTCCTCCTCCTTCTTCTTCTTCTTCTTCTTCTTCTTCTTCATCTTCATCTTCTCCTCCTCCTCCTCCTCCTCCTCCTTCTCCTCTTCTGGCACAAGATGTGATGCTATGGAGGCAATCTCTTTATTTCCTTTTTCTAGAAAACTATATTCAAGGCCAAGGGCATTAATAAAACTCCCTGTGTTGCTGCTGTTTTAGAAAAGAAAAATCTGCCTCCCTTTGGTTTTACAATGAAAAGATAGTACAACTTAATAGTTCTGATTTAATTTTTGGGAGATTGAAGTCTCTGACTAATTCATCAAATTCACTTATATCAGAAGTTCAGGTTATTTGAATGCTTCAACTGTTTCAATGTTCAGTACAGTTTCCACTCCTAAAAGAGATATCAGATCCCTTTTGAATCTCTGTTTTACATCTTCTGAAGGGCAAATCTTCACTGTTAGAACAGGTTGAATGGCACATTTTAAAATGGGACAAATCATGGACATTTATATCTGGAAGAACAAAAATCATGTTTTCAACTTTGAAATCCTGCCAAATGACATCTCAATACAGAAGTTCATCCAACCACCACTAAAGACAAGCCAAACCACCATGAAGAACAAGGCTGGCAGTCAATCTGGAACTGAAGAGGGGAACAATTAGCTCCAGAAACTGTTTTCCTTTTTTAAAATATTAGTGATGTGTTACAAATTCGACTTAATCATTTAAAATTCTTAATATCATGGACAGTCTATTTTTTGCATTATCTAAATAAAAATAGCAACCTGTTAAATGATATTGAAGCTCATGCCACATTATCGAAATGCCAAACTCTAATGACTTTCACTTCGTGTTCAACCACTAATTCACATTCACATTACAAAAATTACACACTTTGTGTGGACACTTAGGTATGGTTTAAAAATCAAGTTTAATACTAAAATATGCTAAATTACTTTTCTTATAGGTATTAGTAATTTTTCCTCTTTGTTTTGGAAGTAATAGATGATTTTTCCTTCTTGGGACTGATCCACGCTTAATGGTCAGTCGGTTCAAGCTGATATCACAGTGAACGGGAGTCAAAGTCCGCTGCTATGATTGTTGCAACATGTAAACATTTAAAAGACATATTAATCACTATTATCAAGCAAGAAGATGCTGTAACTGCCTCCCTTTTTTTTTTCCATACATTTCTGGCATTGGCTTATGAAATTAATCATTATCCTCTGCAGTTTCCTCTAAGAAATGGAAGAAATTTCTTCACAAATATTATTTTTCAGTTCATCTAATGTGTGTAGATTTGTCTTGTACACATTTTACTTTAATGACCCCCAGATATAAAAATTACAGTGCATTAAATCAGGACTCAGGGGGATATGTTATTAGTGATGGCTGTATTGTCAAATCTTTCAAGAATTACATGCAAGGAGACATAGACTGTATATGCAAAAACCTGTTGGGATGTCTAGAACCTCCATTCCCTGATAGTTAATTTGTGAAAGAAGGTTTGCAAAATATTTTGCACAAACTTTGACTATTAATTGTTTAAAAAAAAATAGGACCTATTGTTCTCTTGCTGGTGATAGTGTACCACACTCCTATCTTTTGATCATATAGGGTTTCCTTGTGAAGCAGGCTAGGTTTTATGAATTCCAGTATCAGTTGTTTTGCAAATTAACATATCCGCTTATGTGGAAACAAAATTTGTGTATAGAGAACATTAGGTTAGGGTCAATTTCTCAGTCATTCTCACTATTCAAAACTATTTACTAAATATACTCCAGGATGCAGGGTCACCTGGTTTAAATTCTTGCACTATAGCCTTTTTGTAGGATTTTAACTTCAGTAAATGTGTAGCCATTCGAACAGAGGATTAGGACATTTTTGTTTGCTGAGAAAGATGTCCAAGTGATTTTTAGGGGAAAGCTCAAGAGCATGTCCAATGTTATCTAACATTTCTGTGTGTACTGTACATAGTTGTGCATTCTTTTTTTATCAAGAATACTTCCAGTTTCACAAAATTTATTTACCCATCTTTGAATCAAACTTTGACTTAAAATTAAATATCAAGGAATCTCTCTTGAAACTGCATACATCATCAGCAAATTCTGTGCACAGATAAATACTTTTTGGGGAATGGAATACCTGAATTGAGCCATATTAATATAATTAATGCACTGTATTAGGCCACCTAATGAATACTTAATTTCCTGTCACACAACACACAAGAATATGTCCATATGTTCCTAGAGTTAAACTCATACTGATATCTCCGGCTGGCTTTCAAATATTGGAACAAAACGAGAAGTGCAGAACTTGTTCAACTGCAGCCAATTGCATGTGGAGCAGTCCTACAAAGGAAAAATCACCCGGTACATTACTATCAAAGGTATAACAAAATGAGTTGAGATATTTAATACACAAACAGCATGAAATTGTAAAAAACAAAAAATTTTATTTGTAAATGCAAATTCCTTAATTGCATCCAGCATAAATTAAGCATGTGCTGATGTATTTAATCAAACACATATCCTTAAATATTGTACTTATGAAGCTGTTGACAATGGAGTGGCAATATAGCCTAAACTTAGGTATTCATTTTTTACACTAAACTCCTCTTACTTACATAAAAGTAAGATGCGTTTCGGGAGAATTTCTCCGATCTTCAATTGCTCACTGAACTGCCATTACTCGAAACTATGGCTCTCATATATCACATCCTTAGCCTATCATAAGGCTGAGATTATTTCTGGCTTTGCTTACTAAAATATACAAGCAGAATTCTTTGTTTCACCATTGCACTCCTCTCCTCAAAATTGCCAGATTCATTATTTGTCCTTGGAATTCTGTTCTTTGAGGAATATGTTTCAACATGAAGTAACTTCTTATGAGACTTTTTTTCACAACACTAATACAAATCCAGTGTCCACCAGCTCTAAGGAATGGCGTGCAAATAAAAGAGAAATGAAATACCTTGTGTACATGTTTCCAAGTAATTTTTATGTATGACAATATAGAAATTGAGAGAACTCAGTTAATTGGTGTTAAGTGTATATTGTTTATAACATCTTTATGGTGATTAAATCATATCTACAGTGCTTGGAATTGAAATCTTGACATGAAAGGAAGAAGGCAATAAAAATAACTGATATTTACTTTACATTGTTTTATTTCCACCGATTATTACAACTATTTCTTGGTCATAATTCCTTTAACTTTTCACTTTCAGCAGTCTTCTAGTCATTGAATCTGCTATATTTTCAAAGTATTTTTTATCCATTTTCACCTATACCTTCTTCAACATCCCTTGCAGCTCGTGAATGTTCAGTAGTTGCCCCTTTTCTGTGTTACGTTTCATAACATTGCAAACATTTCTAGAGGGTTTAAAGCATGGAAATTATAGGGGCCATTGAAGTACAGATATATTATCTTTAAACAACTTCTGAACTACTTCTGGGGCAGGGGCACCATCATCCATGAAGTACTAACACTGATGAATTGGCCAAAATGTCAGCAAATGCTGCTACAACCCTTCTAAATAGTTACTTCCCCTTATTGTAACATTCTTGGAGAGAAAATATAAGCCTCCTCTGCCATCATTACCACTAAATGCACCCTATTCCATATTTTTTAACTGTCAGTGGGTTTAATAGTCTGGACAGTAAACTTTGGGTCATGCTGTGACATACTTTTCTGCCTTCTCTCCACTTTGGACCATCCTCTGAGCAGCTTGAAAGTAATTTCATTGGAAAACATTATCTTATGCCAGTCCTCTGATGTCCAGTACTGATATGTGTTGCAGAAGTTTAATCTTTTCTTCTTCATAACTTCAGTTAGAAAAGGCTTCTTGGCATCGTTGGCAGAATCCAATACTGAATAGTCCTAATTAAAACATTGTTAAACTAATCTTCTTCAATCCTGGTGCTGTAAATCCATGTATTAGCTATCACTTCATGTTTTAAAGGTTTGATGATTCTTCCTGCAATTTTTTTTTTGGGAGGGTGTGATGCCATAAGAGCTTTTGCCCCATTGTTATTGTATTAGAAGCAGAAACACTTAGCTTCAAAAATAGCACTCATGACAAAAACCTAACAATTGGAATGATATGTAAAGGAAACTCTCTATGCAAACAACAGAGACCAACTGAGAGCTGGCCTTCTAATGGCTGCAAGCTGCCGCTATGCACTCAAGATTCACATGATTTTCAGTTCCACTCTTGTTCTCGGATAGTGATTGGAAAAGAACAAGCCTGGCACATTATTCATGTAAAGTTTTCCTTTGAGTTTAAAAATGTGAATATTTCAATTGTAGGTACTATACATTACTAGGTTTAATGTTATAATAGGTTGATCCAAAAGTTTTACAGAGCTTTTGAAACAAGTAGTCTGAAATTAAGATTATTAAATTTATTTTTTAATTGTCAGAAAGATAAATCATTTGATGATATCTGATTATTTTTAATATTTATATTAGCATCTCATGCATTGCAGGAAAGGAAAGTTATTTAGTGAGAGAGACAGAACATCCTATGCCTGCATACAACTTTCTTTCGGAGTAGTTATTTTTTATTTTTTCTAAGAAAACGTTAGTTATGTGCTTGAGTGAGAAAAGTATGTGCATGATAAATGAAATGTCATCTTTTGTTAATATCATCAGCTGTTTTGAAGATAATAGGTATCCATTTCACTACAATGCAATATGCGTTTAGTTTATATGATATTTGGACGGTTGTCCATAAGGTAAGTGTTATCATAGCAGAACAGAAAGACTGAGTGCAGAGATATCGTGCATTGGGTCTGCCTCCATTATTTCAATGCACTTCAGAATTGCTTTTCAGAAACTCTCCATCAAAGCTATAATTCATTGCTATTTAGTAAATGTCCATCCTTCCATGACCAGGTTCTCTGGTATGTGGTTTATGTAAACACAGTGTCATGCAGTCTAAGCCAACAAATGCTCAATAGCATTAAGTCCAGAGAGCCTGACCATTCATTCCAGATACTGAAGTTCTCTCGAATGCAATTCATTGTTTGACTAGCAGTGTGTTGCTTTTGTCCCATCTTACATAGAAAGCTAAATATATGACATGGAAACTGAGTAGGGTCATTTGTGTTTGCACTCATGCCGATTTTCCTTTTGAAAAAGAAAAAAGATATTGATTGAAGTTATTGTTATTTATTGTATTTGTGTATCACAATTGTTTAAAATTTGAACGCTTCAGAAATATTCAGTTTCTTCATTACACTTCATTTCCTGTCATCTGATTCATTGCACAGATGTCTCTCTTTTTAATCTTAGCAGTCATTGTTGGGACCAACTCTTTCAGTGTCTATGATGTTGCCATGTCTTATGTTTCTTTCAACATTCAAGGGTTCAACTGATCTCTTTAATGACATGCTGGACTGATAGCAACATTGAATTTTGGACCTACAAGCTGTCATTATGTGAGTGACATCTGCAGAAATCGGTAAATAAACCTTAATCGTGAATAAAGTAACAATTATATTTATAAACAATGTATACAGTTTTTTTCACACTAACTCCATTCACTTACATAGTGTGTGTACTTACATACTTACACTAACTTACATAGTTAGTGTGAAAAAAACTGTGTACATTGTTTGTTTATATACCACTCCATTGTCAACAACTTTGTAAGTACACTTATTTGAGAACAATTATATTGTTCGTGACATGAGTTGGTTTAAAGAAGTAAACTGTTGAGATTCTTTAAATCTGTAAAACTCTTCGTATGCATAATAATTTTGTACATTAGGTTCTGAAGATTGTGAAAATAAATTTTAAACTTTGATTTACCTCTAAATAACAAAAAGCCCAACCATCTGTGATTATCTGTAAAATCCACTCTCACCATTTTTAGCAGATATGTACATGATTTTCTTGTAACAAATTTAATTGAGGTTTTCCCATATATATATATATACACACACACAATTGTTGGTACCATTATGTTGATGTTGTCTTTACAATAGCAAATGAAAAATGGAAAGAGGATGCAATTTAATTATTCAACCTACAAGACAGCGCTGTTAAATTCACAATGGAAATGGAAAACAAGGTTCTTTCCTTCTTGGATATAAAAATTATAAAAAAATAGCTATATACTGAAATTTGGCATATTCAGAAAAGATACCCATTCAAATAATTATATAAAAAACAACAGCCACAATCCAAAACAACACAAACCTGCAATAATCAATAGCCTCACAATTACATTAACAAACTTACTAATAAGCAAGACAGAATACGAATCAGAATACTGGAAAATCATGGAGTACAAAAAATGGCTATGCAACAGATCTGGTCAAGAAGAAAATAAAAAATTCAAAAAACAAAAACAAATAAAAGACATCACCACACTGAATGGCTACAAGGGAAATCATATATATAAGAAATTTACATTCCATCCATGGGCCCACTAAAACTTCTAGAGGATTTTGAAAGATTATTTTGGCTCCAATGAACAAATGCAGTTTAAAAAAACTTCCTAAAAATGAACACAAAAGACAAAATTTTGCCAGGAAAACAAAAATACATTTACAAAATCAGTTACAAAGACTGCAATATGAAATATATAGGTAAAACAAAAAGGAACATTACACTACAGTTTAAGGAACACATGAGAATGAGAAATATAAAATAGCAGCGGCATATCATTTCTGGCAACAAACAAACAAAAAAAAAATCCAAATTGAACCTAAACTCTTACAAACTCTTCTAAAACCCAAAGAAGTATCACTGTGCAAAAACAAGGAACATTTATATTAATTTATATAATGTGGGTAAATTTCTTACACACTTCACTTACTGTAAATTAAGTAGTTTACCATGGTTCCAGAAACATATCCTAACATGACCTAACTTAAATATAGTAAGTGAAGTGTATAAGAAATTTACCTGCATTATATAAATTAATATATAATATCTTCACTGTAAACAGTTTCAAAATTAAACAAATAAGAAAAATTGAATTAAAAATGAATGTAGGAATCCACACAGTGAAACTACACCGATAATTACATAAAAGCTAAAGATTTCAACCCTAGAACGCACAAAGGAAGCAGCATTCAATACTATGATTGATGTACCACTTAAAAAAGAAGAATATGAGAATGAATACTCACATATAATATGCACAGCAAAAGTTAATGGGTTTAGTAAACAAATGATAGATCGAAAAATAAAAAGATTCAAAGGGAAAAATAAAATCAAACAAATCACCACACTCGGCAATTTATATAAAGAAAAAACTTATCAAAAGTTCACGTACCACCCTTACATCAATCACAAATTTCAAAAATATTGAAACAATATAACATTGTTTTGGCACCCGTAAATAAACAGTGTAGGCAAATTACTGAATCTAAACAAAATTGAACCCAGATCGAAAGAAAATAGCTTGAGCATATATAGGATCAACTGTAAGGAGTGTAATAAAGTATATATAGGCAAGACCAAAAGAAGCTTGGGTATTAGATTGAAAGAGCACTAGAGAAACATCAGATACAAGCAAATAGAAAAATCGGCAGTAGTAGCACATTTCTGGAATGAAAATCATGAAATAGAAAACGATATAATACTGCTAAGAGGGGTTCAGCACCCAAAGGAACTTAGTATATGGGAAAAGATTTATATAAAAAAATATGAACATAGACTTATGAATTTTGATATACCAGAAGCAGACAACATATTGTGCATCATAACAGACCACCAGAGCCCACACAACCAAGTATACATCCTACTTGAAGAGATCCGTTAGTTGTCAATTGGTTGACAATGTGAGCAAGTGACTCAAACTAGTCCGAACTTACTTTTTAATAAAAAAAGTTTTAATGTGAAACATCAAGAGAGTTTAATATATTGACATGATTTTAGAAGTTTGATTTTTAATTTTTAATTCAACAAGAAGGAAAATTTAGCTAATTTTGATCTTCCAAACAACAATAACTTCATTGCAACTCATAAAATCCACAGAGCCACACCTTAATGCCATGTTGGGTAGGTGACAGTGGAACCGTGCTGATGATGAAGGCAACAGCCTTCAAAACATATCCAAGTAAGTGGAATAAAACTAGTGAAATTCTAGTGAATTCCTCATAAATAATTTATTATATTATACTATATTTCATTTTGAAAAGCCCCACTATTTAAATCTATAGGCATAAAATTTTTTGGAATTAGATATGTGGGGAAGCTTTCCAAGTGAGAGAAACTGAAAACATTATATTAAGGGGATTTCAACCAAGCGATGTATACAGTGGGGATGAAAGGGTTCATTTTCAGGTATTTCCTACAAAATTGCACTCTTTGTGCAAAGAAAATATATAGGTGGCAAGAATTAAAAATAATGTTTCACTACCTGTCTTTATTTTAAGATATTGTAGCTGATGATATTGTGTATTTTAACTTATACCTGAATAACATGGAATTCTGTGCATGTCTGAAGAAAAATTGGAACCAGATCAGTTTCATCTTGAACAGATTTCGCTTTATGTCATTTATAAGAATTGTGCAAAGAATATAGAAAGATAAGTGTGTAAAACATATGGCAACATAACTTACAGAATAGGATAGGATAAGAAAAGTATGCAAGTCAAGTCAGTTGTGTCATATTTATTTAATTTTCAGTGATGATATTGTGAATGAAATAAGGAAAAATAACTTGCATCTTCCATCAGTAAATAATTAAGAAATGCCAGCATCATTATTTGCAGATAGTCTTTTTGTAGGATCCATTTCAGTTGTTGGCTTGTGAAAAATCAAAAGACATTAAAAAAAGTATCAACATTTTTTGAAGATTAATAAATTATCACAAAGAATATCATGAGAGGATCTGAATTTATCTGGAAATCTCAGACCCTCAAGTGATATTTATTAAGACCAATTTTTACAAATAAAATAAGAGTTTAAATATAATTCCTGTAAATTTGGCTTATAAAATTGTAATAATTGTACATTTTTACTTTACCTTTTCAAGTAACCTTGAAACAGAAGATTGCCAATTTTCAGCAATCCAGCAGAGCAAAATAGAGTTTAGGATTATTTCATAAATAGAATAAGAATAAAAGTGAATATATATTTGAAATTCACGTACATAATAATAATACTTATTATACTTATGAATATCTACTCTATTCAGAAACCATGAGACTGAAATGGACAAATTGGACTATTACAATTGATACTGTTCAATTTTCTAATACCAACTGAGAAAAACATCAAAAAAAAAGTTAACATAAAGTGTCTCTATTTTTCTTTATATTTTGTGGTTTGGAATTCAAAGATCAATTTGCACATTTGACGCATCACCAAAACGCTTTGAAGAACCCTCCATTTTGCATTATGATTGTCGATTGTCCATGCTTTTGTTAGCTCCCCACCACCTCTAGCAAAAGTGGTCAGTGATGCGTGTTCAGGAATTATATAGTGTAGGTTTAGAGTTGGCTACACTGATCACAAGACAAATGCACGTTGCATGATAAAATGAATTTGATAATTTTTTTCAATAATTTCATGCCATAATGCGGCTGTGGTTGGTCAAAATTCAAAATTTTGTTTCATTTCATTAGTTGATTTTAAGATGATATCACGTGAGTGAAATAGTCAAACCAACACTATGGTTTCAATATTAATTCAATTTGGAATTGAACACAGTAAAGCATGCATTAATAATCTCTTTTCAATTGAAATATTTAGAACACTCTTTATGGTTTCTCTTACATGAGAATTACACAGGACATGTTTTGTGGACAATTGTCCCGAGTAAATCTCATGTAAGTGAAACCATAAAGAGTGTTCTAAATATATTTACTCAGAAGAAATTATTAAAACTGGTTTTTAATAGAGGAATTAACAATGAAGATATGAGAATGAAGAAAGAAAGGGGAAAAAATTGAAGTGATATAAATTTTAAGAGAGGAATTAACTATGAAGAGATGATAAATGAAGAAAAGGAGGGAGGGAATGAAGTGATATTATAGATTGGAGTTGCAATAATTGCATTTTTATTGAGCTGTATTATATTTGACACCAAATTTTTTATGTCTAGTACACTGCTTTGAAGTGTTAAAATGCTTTGTCCTTTTATTTACCAGCAATGCCACAGGAAACACTTGGTGGATAAATGATATTATTTCCTAAAATGGATGGATATTCATGGTTTATGTTATTTATACCTTTCAGATATGCAACCTTGTATACAATGTTTCCAGTATTCTCACTAGTGCTGGATAAGGATGTGTCAGGCAAGATTGCATTAACATACCCTGAGTTGTACAAGGAGTTGAGCAAAGGACGTTCATTGTCTTTCAAAACATTCTTCATATGGGTTCTTATCAGTATTTACCAAGGTAAACCTTGAAGGAAATTTCTGTTTTCATATAGTAAATTCTGAAGCAAAAACAAAGAAAGATTGAGCTTTATTTTCTGATATACATGATCACATTCATTCATGTAATCAAATTAGTTTTCCTATTAGCATGAAAATTCACGTTATTTAATTTTGGAATTATAATTTAATGTTATCTTTTTAATGTCTCCATTTGAATCTAAGGATTTACCAAGGCCTTATTTATCTCCTAGGGGGAGTCATCATGTATGGAGCACTGATAATGTTTGAAGATGAATTCATCCATATTGTCGCCATTAGCTTTACTTCGCTGATCTTGACAGAACTGATTATGGTTGCTCTTACTGTTCGTACCTGGCACTATATAATGGTCTTGGCAGAACTGCTTAGTCTTGGCCTTTACATACTCTCTTTGGTTGTGCTTAAGGATTATTTTGGTAAGTAACTTTGTGGGTTAAAATGAGTTATAGTAAGCACTGATATTAATACCAGTGTAGATGGTATAGAGTTGGTAGTTTGATGTTATACTTCACTTATTTGGTTTTTTAATTCACATGTTTGGGGCACATTGGCTCACATCATCAGCAGAAAACCAATTGGTAGAAGTAGAAGCATACTCTGTTGGTGATTGGAGAAATTTATTGAGTATGTTCAATGATGGTGTCCTGGAAGTTCATGATGTGACTTATTTTTTGATAATGTAAATTTTTTCCATGTCATTAGTTCAAGGTTTGCAAGTATGTTTGAATAATTTTATTCTTTTATCAATTTCATGGTATTTTTAATCATAAATGGGCTGTTACTGCCAGTTTCTCTATTTGCTTATAATGGATATTGGATATATCTGAAATGTAGTGAGTTTCCTAATTACTTTTTGGTTTTTCAATATACACCTGATCACAGTCTTTGCAGTTGATTTACCACCATGGGTGGCCGAGGTCGTTAAGTCGCGGACAGGAGGTCTGGGTTCGAATACCTCCAGGACCGTCTTCCCTGATTGAGGTTTTTTCCAGGTTTTCCTCACTCCTCATAAATGGGAAATGCCGGGGAGGTACCCTAATATTAGGCCTGGAACGATTCCTTCCTTAAAAATAAATCCTTTCGCAATATATCATTTCATCTCATGTATCATCACTGTCCATTGCCTGTGGTGCCTCTGTAGCAAAAATGGGCATTAAATACTATTCATTCATTCATTCATTCATTCATTCATTCATTCATTCGTTTATTTTGCAATTGATTTGGTAGATACCGGACTTCCTGTCAGGAAGTATAGGACCTTTACAGGAAGAATGTAATAAATTTAATACAGGGGACATTTTGCAGAGACAAAATTATTTACTGTTTTAATTTTTTTTTTTAAATTTATCAATAAAAATTGCATCATGAATATTGAGACACCATCATTGAATATAATTGATTAATTTCTCCAGCCGCCTACATAGTATGCTTCTACCAATTGGTCTTTTGCTGATGATGGAAGCAAATGTTCCAGAAATATTTTCAATTAATAAACCAAGTAATTAAAATATAAAAATCACCAACTCTCTGTCAACATTATTTTATTACTTTACTGTTTATAGCTTCAAGAGTATAAGTTTATATGTAACCAGGAAATGGTTTTAGCACTGGAGAGTTTGGTGAAAGGTGTGTGAACAACATTCATAAAGAGATCTTGGACTGCTTTTACTGGGGTTTCATTGGAACAAGATGAAATGAAAAGAAAAGGAATAAAATAAAATAATACTGATGTAGATTATTATGCTCACTAGGAAGTAACATTTGGGGTAAATAAGGAAATAAAGACACAAACTGTTGAATGGAAAGGGCATACATAAGACTGTGGAATTGGTTTGAAATAGGAGCAAAGAAATGTGCAAGAGGTTACTGGAAATATTAATAATTAATTATTATTTTATTTTATTACTGTCTAAAGGTTCATATCTAAGTACATATGTATTACTGAGTCAAAAGTTGTTATCAACTTTAAATATAATCATCTTATGAGGACTTTGCTTAGGAAACAAAAGACATGACATGCAGAATGCATTGTATATAAATGCTATTATTTCTCTGTTATTGCAACATGATTCTGCTTGTTTGTGTATGCTTTTGATAAACTATAAATTTTCGAAAACACCATGCCTAATAGTCAGAAGTGATGTGTGGATGTATTATAGGAAAGTGAGAAGCTGCCATCCTGTAAATGAAAAAGCAAATGCCATCAGAAGAAATATGTAGACTTAAATCATTGTATTATATATTTCTAAGATAAAGGAAAGAAGACAGGACAACAAATCTTAATTCATACAGAGGTAATCATTTTAAACCTGTGACCTTAATCCTAACAGGACAAGATATTTATTGCAGTGCTGTTACATCAAGATGTCTACATAACAGTGGCTCATGAATAACAAGCAGAACTTCATCCATCACAGTAAGACAGTTGTTAAATTTGTAGTTAACTGTTTCAATGTGATTCAATTTAAGGTCCCAATATACATTGTTAAAATTAGTATTTTTCTGTTATTACAATATGAAAAATAACAGGTCTTATATATGGATTGTAACAGTGACATCTATGGATAATAGAATGAATTGGTCCTAATGGTCGAATGCTAACCATACTTGCCTCATAGACCCAAAATCACGAGTTCAATCCTGGCCAGGGTCAATGGATTTTTTTGGATGTTTCTAAATATAGCTTCCTTCGGAAGGGAAGTAAATCCGTTGGTTCCATGTTATAGTTTTATGGCACAAAAAAGAACCTCAAGTCTGAAAGAAGAAGCCTCTGAGCAAAATTTATTGGCAGTTTCATGCCCTGAATTGAATGGGATCCTGATGACCTGAGATGTTAAAGAGCATCCATAAATAAAACCAAATCAACAATCTATGGATGATAAAGAAAGCTGTGGTATAGTATATTGACTGCAGTTTTACAATTTTATTTTGTTATTCTTATTAATGTTATAAAATAAAACAATATATATAAATTATTTTAAATCAATTCAAATATAATGGTAAATCAAAAGTGTAATACACATTTTATTATGTTTTTAAAAGAATTAATCTCAAAAGAAAAGCTGTACACTTTGCCATGTGTTCTAAAATCTTCAGAAAATTATACAATATCATATCAGCAGTACTAATAAATGGCAGTGTACAATCATAAAATTATTAATAAGACATAAAAATGAGCAAATTTTTTTGTGTAAAAAGAGTTACAGCTTTAATTACTGCACATATTCTTAGTAAACACAAGTGTCGGGTATGATTAAGTAAAACAAAATAAAGTATTATGTGCATATTATGTTGTAAAATGTATTTAGTCCACATCAGTCCACTTACATAATAAGTATAATGGATTAAATTTTGTATACTGTATCATTCAACCCTTTTGACTTGATAAAATTCACTATTCTGATAATCATCTTCATGGCAGTCCATTTTGAGAAGTCTTCATGTTTTACAGTCATTGCTGGAGCTCCATCAATTACACCAGAGATTTTGGTAAATTGTAGCGAAAATAGATTTAATATTGACTGAACTTGATCCGTTAGATCTCATGATTTTGTAATTCCCATAAGTGAATACAATACTGCTAATTCTTTAGTTATATTGAAATCATCAGCACCGCAGATGAAAATTGCCTCAGTCACATTGTTGCTCTTGTCCATTCTGGGAAAATAAAATTACATTTTGATCAGATTTTTAATGTTTTCATTGTAACTCTCTCTATGACTAGTAGTTTGGTGAAAAATAATTTTATTTCCAAAACTTAGGTATTCATTTTTTACACTAAACTCCATTTACTCAAATAAGACGCATTTTGGGACAATCTCTCCCATCTTCAGTTACTCACTGAACCGCCGTTACTCGAAACGATGGCTAGACACCTGGATGTTTCTGTGTTGGTGTTGGCATCTGTTGACTGAATTCATCCATAGGAGGAATGGCAGTTCATTAGGTTTTCTTTGTTTTTTTAATATGAAATTTTTTTCTAGAGTGGATAACTTCTTTGGGTTGTGAAGATAATTCAGCAATTTAATTTCTGGTTTTATTTCATGATTTTTTGTCCAAAAATGAGCTGCTACTGCTGATTTATTCACCTGCTTAAGCCGAATATTCCTAAAGTTTTCTTTCCTCTGAATTTCTAAATTTCTCTTTGTTTTACCTATGTAGCTCTGTTCACAATCTGCACATTTTATTGCATAAATTCCTGATTTCTGTTCTGATGGTATGGAGTCTTTTACTGTGCAACCTAATAAATTCTTGATGTTGTATCTGTTCTTTGGGGCTAACATTATCCCATGTTCTTGGAAAATTTTCTTGAACTTGTGGTAAATTGGATGGTAGGTGAAACTTTTGCATTTATATTCTTCTTTTGTGTTTTTCAGTGTGGAAACTTTCCTTATCCCATTTTATCCTTTAGATTTATTGATAATTTTATCACTGTCTTTGTTGAAACCATTGATTATAGCTATCTTTATTATTTGTTTGTATTCTATTTTGTACTCTGCTTCTGTGAGTGGAATGTTCATCAATCTGTGTGCCAAACTGTGAAATACTGCATACTTATGTGGAATGGGGTTATAACTCTCATTTTTTAGTAGTTTTCTGTGTGTGTTTCTTTTCTGTAAATGCCAAAATTCAAACAGTCTCCACTTCTTATAATTTTTAAATCTTGAAATGGTAGCCACCCGTTTCTTTCTTCTTCTATAGTAAATTGTATAGATTCATGTTGCAAATTAAGAAGTTTCAGGGCATCTACTGAGTGTTTCAACGGTATTATTGCAAAATGTCATCCACATCCTATACCATGACTTGAAAATTAAAGGGAAGGCTTTCATGATATGTATTTCAAATGAACTCAAGAATAAATCTGCTAGAAAAGATGACAAAGGGTTTCCCATAGTTAGGCCTGAAACTTATTGGTAATAACTTTTGTTGAAGCTGAAGAAATTTTGTTGAAAGCAAATATTGGTAAGTTTCAATAAGTCTTCTATTTCTTCTGTTTTTAAATTTATTGGCGTTAACCATTTCTTTAACATAAGCATAAGTTTCTCTGTTGGTATACTCGGGAAAAAGGTTTTTAGGTCAAATGATATTATATCTCCAGCTGTAATTCTGCTATTTTTAAGTTTTTCAACTAGATCAACTGAATCACTGAATCAACCTACTGAACTGATGCTAGTATTAGCATAAAAAATTCAGTTGATCTAGGAAACATTGAATTTTTCCTTGTGCTCTGAATTTGTGTGAGATGTATAAGGGGAAAAGAGTTAGGGTGAGATGTATTGGCATCACATATATAAAAGCAAAAATCACCATTACTATAATTTCTATGTCTTTGCTTCGTTTTTCAGTTGCTACCTTTTCATTTTAACTTTGTACTAAGAACTGGTGAGTGACAGCCATATGCTCTTTCATATTCCTGGGACACTAATTCTTGGATATTTCTGCTTGCACAATGCATTTTTGGTAATTACAGTGGAAAAGGTATTATGCCAGAATGAACAGGGAAGAGAAAATGAATGTGCTTGTGTGCCAATGTGATTCCAAAATGTGAGAACCCATACAATATATAATAGGCTAACCCTTCCCACAAATTTGTTCTTAAAAATAATACTACCATATGCATTTTTACTATCTGAATTAACAGGTCTTATTTATGCTTTTGCATAGCATCTAAACCTTTCCATGTCAGCTAAAATAGAATCACTGCTTTTTCTGACTGTAAATTTGGTTTTATGAACAGCAATGTAGTTCAATAGTGTTTGGTAATCATTTTTCTTTTGCTTTCAGGTTTTCTTACCCTCTCATGCCACATTTTTTGGATTTAACAAAAGCATTTATATTTCCCCCTTACAGTTTATGATTGTTGCAAAATTAAACGCAATGTTTATGTAGATAACCATGAGCTTAGGGACAGGAATTGTTTCAGGATTTTTGGAACAGGAGCCAGCACTCTACAGAATATGGGAATCATTTAGTGAACTTGGAAGTGCTGGATAATTGAAAGTTTTTTTCTTTTGCGGGTTTAGTAAAGCTACTATGGTTTTGACTACTACTGCTGAGTGCTATAGAAGTTCAATAAAGATTAAAAATAAATTCTAGTATATCATTGATGTATATTGTAGTGAAAAACTAAGATTTAGTACATTCATGCAATTACAGAACAACTCATGCTTCTGCATTTTCTATGATTTAAGCTACCTGCTTAAGCAAGGAATATTCCCTGTTTCATATCTTTTTTCTGTTTACTACTTAAATGTTACCAATGTAGTACAGGGAAGTTTGTATCCTTCCTGAATCAAGTTGCTTAGATGGAGGTTTTTTTCCAGTGTTGTCCTCTCCCTGAAAAAATAAATGTCGACTTTAGACACAGTGGATTTGCAGCTCATTTTTACTTTAATTCTAGGGTCAGCAGGAAAAAATACTTAAGTTGAAAATCACTTAAGTCAGTTTTTAATCATAATATTAATTAAATTTGAAAATCACAGTGAAACATGCATTACTAATTTTTTGAGTCAAACTATGTAGACACACTCTTTTTGGTTTCACTTACTGGAGAATTACTCAGGACATATTTCATGCATTGTTTAACAGCTGAGGATGTGGACAAGAAAAATCAGCAGTAGCATCTCATTTCTGGACAGAAAACAACAACAGAGTGAAAAAATATTAAAATCAATACAAGGACCCACAGAGTTAGCAACATGGGAGAAAATCTAAATTTATAAATACAAAGACAAATTAATGAACTTAGACACTTCTGGAGATAAAAATGTTCTTAACCCTCTACCAGAGCGGAATATATATACCCAAAGCATAATGAATTATCCAGCAGTTTACTGTTAGCTGATGATGTAATGGTCTGAGAAACAATTACTACATTTGAACAAGTGGGGCCAACAAGAGTGTGTAGTTCGACTCAGTCATACAATGATCTTAATTGTATGATTAGTTTCACTGTACAAATTCCAGCATTTCTAATTAATACGTACTCTTGTGTTTTGGTTCCAGATGCTGAATTCATCCAAACAACAGATTTCCTTTGGAAAGTACTGGTTATAACACTAGTCAGCTGCCTTCCTTTGTATGTACTCAAGTTTTTGAGGAAAAAATTTTCTCCTCCCAGTTACTCAAAGCTATCATAAGTTATAAAAAGCTTCTTTGAAATTGTGATTTATTCTATTTATTATAATTGTTACTTGCTTATGACATTGCATTTCTTGAGAGAAACTTGAATTAGCAGAAAGAAGGAATTAGCAACATCGTAATGTGATTTTTATAAGTATTTTTAAATATATTTATTAACAAATCAAAGCAAGCTAGCTTTACATTGTAAGACACCAGGTGGGTAGGGAAATAAAGGGAGATTTTACTGGAAATGTGTTAGATATAGATGCTGTGACTAGTATATTTTTTATTTCTCACCTTTCTTTGGCATTAGCTGGCATGTATACATATCATTCTGCATTATCTGCATTCAGACTCTTTGCTGTAGTTCTACTGAAAACTGCTCCCAAATTTTTTTAGAGGGGGGAGAGTTCTGTATCAATATCAGTATCTTAGTGAAAGATTTCCTTGAGGTAAAGTAAAATAAACAATTGCAAGCACCAAGAAATGTGAAATAATATCAGAAGATTGATGGATTTGAAACAAAGAAAAAGGACAGAAAAATATAGTAAGAGGGGTGGTGGGTGTCAGAGATGGAGCAAATGTGGATCTGAAAGATTGCTATGAGATGTGATCATTTATAACAAATTTTCAAATAATATGTTTGTGGGTATTTTTCATAATTTTCATTTATTTTAGCAAATAATCAATGAAAAAATGAATTTATGTAGTGTCCATGGTTTAAGAAAAAAGTGTAATTTGTATTTAATAAAGAACTGTCTCTTTCAAATGAAATCCTGCGAACCCAGAAATATGATATTACAAGGCATTGGCATTAGTTTATTACAGTAATTTATAAACAATCTAATAAATTTTATGCGAATATTCTGACATTTTCAGTACATGGTAAAAAATACCCAATTGAGGTAATGCTGATTAGTTGTTATCCTGTTAAGGTGAGTTACATCGTGAACTTTTGTATAGAACTGTATATGACATTTTGTATCATACAGATTTGATCCACACAAAATAAATGAAGAGTGTTTACATTTGAAACTTTCTTGCTCTGTGCAGCTGCTGCTGCTTGTGCTGTTATTGTGGAATAAAATGGAAGGGAAAAAGCGAAACTAAGATGGACAAGATGTTCCATGTTGAAAAATAATTCATATGTCTCGTTCCTGCCTGATTTTGAAATTTTTTACTTGTTTATATTCATCATTTCCCTGTTATACTGGGTAAGCCATGTAGCTTTTTTTTTCCCCTCCATATGTGTCATTCCTGCATGATTCTGAACTTTTTGACTTATATATTTTCATCGATTCCCTGTTATACTGGATAATCTATGTAGTGTTTTTTCCCCTTCAACCTCAATTGTGAGGACAGAAGCAATTTCACCC
Organism: Metallyticus violacea; assembly: GCA_030762175.1. Lineage (NCBI taxonomy): Eukaryota > Metazoa > Arthropoda > Insecta > Mantodea > Metallyticidae > Metallyticus > Metallyticus violacea. Next base: position 119,739,515 of record CM060845.1, on the reverse strand, counting down.
AAAGAATCTTTGTATGCATTCCTATCTCTGTAATTCTTATTTTGAGGATCCCAAATACATTTTCTCATTTCCATTTTTTCTGTTAAACATAATGTTTTTGTGAAGGACCACTCCATGTTTGTTGTTTATGAAAAAGAAAAAAAAGGTAAAAGAATGCTGTTAATTCAGTGAATGTGCACATGATCAGGCTGCAGAACAAGAATGAATTGTTTTCGCTCATCTAGCAATACAAGGAACTTTGTTCTATACATGTATAGAACTCATTCATTTATATGAAACATGAAGGAACTTGATATCATTGTATGATTTAGTTGAACTACACACTCTTAATGCTTCACTTAACTTGTCATAATGTATGGAACCGGTTTCAAGAACATGTCATAATGCATGGAACCAGTTTCAAGAACTAAATGTTCTTGAAACCGGTCCCATACATTATGACAAGTAAGTGAAGCATTAAGAGTATGTAGTTCAACTAAATCATGCAATGATATCAATTATATGATTAGCGTCACTGTGCAAGTTCCAATTTACATTTTAATGAAGGAACTTGTTTCATATCAACCAAAACATGTGCAGAACACAAGTTCTATACAGAAAGTTCCAACTGTGAATGCATCTTTATAGTACGAAACTGGTCTGTGTATTTTGTATTCCTTAATATATGACACTTTATGTTTTTCTCCATAATAAGAACAAAAATTATAGATACTAAAATGGAAAAATAAAATAAAAAACTGTTTTGCAAATGAAATTCTGCAAACCCAGAAATATAATATTACAAGGCATTGGCATTAGTTTATTAGAATAATTTGTAAACAATCTATGAAATTTTATACGAATATTCTGACATTTTCAGTACATGGCAAAAAATACCTATTTGAGGTAATGCAGAATATTTGTTATCCTATTAAAGTGTGAAACCAGTCTGTGTAGTTTGTATTCATTATTATATAACACTTTGTATGTTTTTCTTCATAATAAGAGCAAAAATTATTGATACTAAAATGGAAAAAAGTATAACTTGTGTTTCATAAAGAACTGTTTTTTTGCAAATGGAATTCTGCAAACCCAGAAATATAATATTGCAAGGCATTGACATTAGTTATTGCAATAAGTTGTAAACAGTCTATGGAATTTTATAAGAATATTCTGATATTCATTACATGCTAAAAATATCCAATGAGATAATTCATAGTAGTTGTTATCCTAAGTGTGAAACAAGTCTTACATTTTGTATTCCTTAATATATTACACTTTATATGTTACCTTTCATTTATTTATTTATTTATTTATGTATTCATTCTTAATTCTGCACAGAACTTATATTTTTAATGTGAATAAGGAATCACATAAAAACAAACTAAAATTATTGGGGAAAAGCAGGAACTAAGATCATTACAGTTTAAGAAGCATAAAAATATTACACATATATATATTGTAAAATAGCTAAGAATATGGTTCCTCCTAAAAGTGGCTATTATAGAAGGTAATCATTTAAGTGTATGCTGATATGCATAATAATAAATTACCTTCATTTAAATAATTGTAATGTATCTCTTTTTTTCTATTTAAAATGGTGTCAAATTATGAACAGTAGTAAAAATATATTAGGTACTATTTTAATTTTAAAAATAATGTTTTGTTGAAGCACTGCAATACTTCTATACAAGCTGTAAGGCTCATAAATATTTACATTTTATTTTAATCATACTAAAGAGTCATGGTATTACTATTATTATAATTATTATTGTTATTAAATTTAGGCATCTATCATACATTTTGCAAAATACTACAAGGTATAGAATCGTACAAGTTCTGTATTCAAATACAGTAGCATAATATAACAAATTATTTATGAGGAAATCACTCAAAGTTCATTAATTTTGTTCCACTTACTTGGACAGTACTAGCAGGATGTATAAGGCAGACACGTTGGAATGGCTTACTTTGCATATGTCCACTCCTTATTCAGATATGGTATAATATTCTGGGAGGAATCAACTGTATATAAAGTATGTTTCATAAAGCAAAAAAAAAAAAAAAATATTTAGACCCATGATAGGAGCAAGTCCAAGAACAAATTGAAAAATTAGGCATTCTTCCTCTTCCCTGTACCTACATATTCAAAATAATAATGTTTATCCGTAAAACCATCAGTAATACAGATTTACCCTTCATTAAGAATAAAGCAGTCCATCAGTACTAGACAAAATTAAAACTTCTGTGTATATAAGCATAATACCTCCTTATATCAAAGAAACATATTGTATTCTCTCTCTCTCTTTTTGAATGGTGTTTAATGCCCATTTTTATACGTAGACACCACAGGCCGTGGACTTTGATGATACATGAGATGAAATGGTATATTGGGAAAGGATCGTTTTAAGGAAGAAAACATTCCAGGCCTAAGTTTAGGGTACCTCCCAAGCATTTGCCATTTATGAGGACTGAGGAAAACCTGGAAAAAATCTCAGGCAGGACAATCCTGGTGAGATTTGAACCCTAGACCTCCAGCTTACAAGTTCATGCCTTAATGACCTCGGCCACCCATGGCGGTATATTGCACTCTGACATAAAGATAAAGAATAACCCTCCAAATTATTTAAAGGAAATACAACAAGATAAAAGTTTCAAACTATCCATAAAGGCACATCTAATTAACCACGCTACCACTCCATTCAAGATTTCCTTGTAAATAATTATAAATAATTATTTAATAACTGCACTGTGTCCTAGTAGTATGAGAATGACCATGTATTTCATCTGTGTAGTTACTTAAAGGCCTCGGTTGTGGTTACTTAAAGGCCTCTGTAATGCATGGACAAGCTAATCTCTGTAGCTTGGTAAATTTACCTGCTATAGTAGTTTGTAATGTTTTTCACTACCAGACAATGGCACTGTAAGATATCTGGCACCAAACAGTTGCCCATATAGCCAATGGCTGGTGTATGGCTTTAGGCCCCAGGTTGTTCTGATAGTGCATTTGATGATTACAAGATACCACCTGGCTCTAAGGTAAGGAGAATATTGTCAATATGGTTGTTCCAGGTCAGTTTCTTATTCAGTATAAGACCTAAATATTTAACTGACTCAGAAATTCCAGGATTGAGTTGCCTATTTTAAATTCCCTAGGCCTTAAAGATCTCTCCTGTTAGTAAAAGGAATAACTGTTTTGCTAGGATTAATAGATAAACCCTCCTGCATGCACCAGCTGTGAATTTTTCTCGGCCTACAGTTCATCCTGTTTGAGACTATTGGGAAATTTCCCCAAAATAAACAGTTCAATGCCATCCCCATAACCTTATATGTAAAATCCCTCCTGTGTCATGTCTTTAAGCAGACCTTCCATCACAAGACTCAAGAGCAGAGGGAGAGAACTCCCCCATGTGGACAATCCCTTTTGTTTCCCCAAGTAGGCTAGCAATAATATTTCTGCTGCAGAGCATGGAGTTTATCCAATTGTAAAGAGTGTCATTGACTCCATATTTCCGTGCAGCCAGAGCCAAATTAAGGTGTTATCAAAAGTACCCTCTATGCTTAGGAAGGTCCCAAGGGCTGTTTCCTTCCTAGCCATTGAGTTCTCCAGTCTGCTAACTAGACAGTATGCAAAACTTAGATGGTTGGTAGGTATGTTGATTTCATTGGAGGGGAGTGTCTAACAGTACCCTTCTATGAATATATCTTTCACTCAGTCTTTCCAAAGCCTTTAAAAGGAACAATGCAAGACTGATTGGTAGATAAGAACCTTATCTTTGGTGTAGTTATTATGGCCATGCTCAAGAATAAACACTAGGCCGGGGATATAGCTAAAGGCTACTCTTGCCTGGAAGAGGTTGCAGAGGGGGATGTAGAACGAGTCAGGTCCTTTCTGCAGCAATGTAGGAAATATACCACATCCACCTGGCAACTTAAATGGGTTAAATTTATTAACTATCCATTTAGCATTATGAATTGTGGCAATTTGACATGCATGTTCCCAATCCTTCTGCAATGTCTTGATCTAGAGTTTTATGTACTTTTATTGTAGTCTGTGAGGGCTATATAATACTCCCCCCAGTCTCCAGTTCTTTTTGCCTCATTAAAGAATGTATAAATTTAAGGTCTTTAGCTCATGACACTTTCTGTATTTTATCTCTGATTGCATGGGGCAATTATTGTGATAACTGGTAGATATAGCCTCTTGGATAGAGTAGGTACCATTGTCAATATCACCAAAAGATGTAATCTTATCACTCTGCCCAATCCTACCTTTTTCTTCTAGGATTCCTCCCTCTCTTAACTACATCAGCATTAAATGATATATAGCTATGGTCCAAAAGTGATTTGGGCGCTAATGACCATAGAAGTTTTGCGCCCTTAAGCAATAATCATCATCATCCAAAAGTGATGGTTCATCTAAGACCCTTCATTCAATAATATGAGTAGAAATATATTTCATACTAAAAGTGCAATTGGCAAAGGTAGGCTTGTTAACAACATTATAGATTGCTAGAGAGCAGAAAGTCTAAAAGGCACTCACCCCTTTTGTTGATATCTTTGCTGCCCTGGATTTTGTGTTGAGAGTTGGAGTCAAACCTAAAGATGTTTTGTTCCCCTTTCAGAGTGCAAGTGTAACCAACTGTTCTAGTTCCTTGTGGGTGGGTTGCTGTCATTGTAGGGGAAGATAGAGCGTAACAGTAGGCTCTTCTTCCTTCCCCTTGTGTTGCAGTTGATTTCCAATTGTGGTGATAGAACTAGAGCAAAATTCTAGAAAAGGTAAGTATTGAATTCCGTTGTGAACAAGACTCCTAAGTCATTGCTGTCAATGCAATGCATCAACTTACTGTGGCATTCTCCTAGTCCTAGGATTTGGTCCCTTGAATTAGGGTTAAGTCTATTCCTTCTTCATTGACAGTTATAAAAAAGGCAGCCGAGATTCTTGTTATGTTAGAGGTTGATTTAGGGCTGTCTTGGCTAGAGTCAATGGTAACTCTACCAAGCCCAAAGATTCTTTTGCCCAGGTACCCCTCAGAAGAGTCAAATAACTTCCTCATCTAGGAAGGTGGTTGCTGTTGCTGAGGGCTCACTGGTGTGGTCCTCGGAAGCGAGTGTTTGGTTTTTAAGGTGGTTTCCATAGATCCCAGAGAATTTACAAAGTCTGTGCAGGAAGAGCCGTGGGTAAGGCATAAACTTAGGAGGTCGCCTAGTGTCTGGTATTTCCCCTGTGGCCTCCCTGGCATGAGTATCCAGTACAGTTCACAGGATCACAGATACACAGAAGCCCCCCCTCCACTTCTACAAGGTCATGCATCTTCTAGTGGGGGACAATAGTATGCTATAATATAATGTGTTACATGATATCACTGACAAATTTTGAGGAATGATAGGTTAAACTGAGGAGGTAGTTTATTTATTTTAAGCAACAAATATATACTGACATGCTATTAAGGAGCTAGGTCTCTGAAAATCAGACCTGTGGTAAACTTTTTTTGAGAAATGAAATGAAATTTTCTGTGCATTTTCTGACAGTTTAGTACAAACATTATTTTTCCACAATTGATTATTTACCTTTGAACTTTTATTTGGTGACTCAGTTCTGCTCTGCTGTCAAAGGTCTTTAACATGCCCCCTCCCCAAAAAAAAAAGTCGGGGAGTGTTAAATTATATGATCACATGGGCATGCAACAAGTACTGCTGTTCCTATTTTAATGATCCCTGATATCTGTGGTTAAATGTGCTTGTGCTCCATCATACTGCAACTACATGTTGCTACACAAGCATGTGATACATAGTCAAGCATATCTTAAAGTGTGTTTTGTTAACACAGAATAACATACCAACAGATGACTGCAGTTTAACAGGGACTGATACAATCAACCAAATGTGATACATAGACCAACAAATTGCTATGGTGGATAAGAAGGAAAATGCACACTTCATGTGTGTAATGCACTTTTGAAATCAATGCAAAACTCATGAGGGAGGTGTTAGCATATGTTAACATATGTTGCTTAAAAATTATCCTCTCTGTGTGGCCTATAATTCTTCTAAGTTTGTCATTGAGGCTATTAGAAACTATAATAATGATGATGATGATAATAATAATAATAATAATAATAATACATATAAATCTTTAGAAGAATATATTTAACATAAAAAGGGTTGATTAAATTGTAATTTTAAAAATTCATTAATTTAATAAATATATTTTAAAAAGTCGACACTTAAAACTTCATAATTGTTCATTGTTTTACTTAACTTTTTAATTGCTTTCTTTCACACATTTGATGTTGCCAGTAGTTATTCATTACATTGTAAAAAGTTTATACACATAAAGAGGTCGGTATCAGGTTAATACTATACTTCACTAACTGATTAATTTATCAGAACATTCATTTAAGAACTTTTAAAAATTGGATTGGATTGATGGAACTCGCACAGTGATGTTGTAAAATGTAAATTCTATCTAATCTGTCGTCTAACACACTGTCATGCTTCACTTACTTTTAAATGTGATGGGACCGATTTTGAAGAGATACCCTCTCCATCTTCAACCAACTTGACGATTGTAGGAGAAACTAACATCTATGAGGACCTGTGGCTCTGCCCTGGTAGTGTTTTTTTATAAACTGGAAATTTGTACTACATTCTCCTGTAATGTCTAAATTCATAAGATGATCCCTATGTTTATGAATGTAAATCTTCAAAGAAGCACACGGACGTACAACATTGGACACATCTTATGAATTTCGACATAACAGGAGAATGTAATACAAATTTCAGTTTATAAAAAAACACCACCATGGCAGAGCCACAGGTCCTCATAAATGTTAGTTTCTCCTACCAGTCGTCAAGTTGGTTGAAGACGGAGAGGATGTCTCTTCGAAACTGGTCCCACCAAATTTAAAAGTAAGTGAAGTGTAAGAGTGTGATAGATGACATATTACATAGAATTTACATTTATCAAAACATGTTTCAAGAGCATTCCCTCTCATCTTCAGCTGGGGACCGATTAACGTGGCAGGTGATTATATGACCTCTGATGATTCCAATATACAGTGAAACAAGAAGTCCATTGGTGGTATGTCAAAATTCATAACTCAATTCTTATTCTTTAAAATGAAAATCTTTTCCCACAATGTTAATTCCTTGGGATTGTTGGTAGCTTTCAAAAGTTTGGTTTTTTTTTGCAAGTCATGATTGTACATGCAAAAATGCTCCTCAATACCCATTTATCCATGTCATGATTGTACATGCAAAAATGCTCTGCAATGCCCATTTATCCATCTGTTTCTATCTTACATTTTTAAAGTGTTCTTTTGTCCTAATTTTCAAATTTCTTCTTCTGCCTATACATCTGATTACAATCAATCTAATACACTTCTGACTTTATGTTGGACAGAATAACATCTTTTAGGTGCTGTTCAAGAGGTTTCCGATGTTAAATTTATTTTTTACTGACAACACAATATCAATTTTTGTAAAAAAATTTCATGAATGCCCTGTTTGTCCATAGATGGTATGTGACTTTTTTAAAGCTTAAGTGCTTCTTTATGGTGGAGAGAGCGTGGTGTTTTTAATATCTTTAAGTCTTTTAAAATGTTTGATGTTATCTACTAATGAACTGTTGAGGACAGTATTGATGCTGTGCTAGTATTCTATTGGGTGTTCTTTCTTGTTGAGTGGAATGTTTACAAATTCATGAACAAGGTTATTTATAATGGCATATTGGTGTGGTTTATGGTTGAAACTATTCTTTATGTGATTTATCTGCATGTGTGGGTTTGGTTTCCTGTATATACCAAACGAAAATATGTTGTTTCTCCTGTAGATTAACAGGTCCAAAAAGGCAAAAAACCTTGCTCTTCCATTTTCATAATGAACTTAATACTTTGGTCTTGCAGATTTAGTAATTTTAAGGCATCCTCTATTTGTTTTTGGTACTATTGCAAATATGTCATCCACATAATGAAACCATGATTTAAAGATAAATAGAAATGCCTTGGCAATGTGAGTTTCCACTGTACTGATGAATGAATTTTACAGAAATGGAGAGAGGGGATTACCCATAGCCAAACCAGAGTTTGTTGGTAAATTTTTCTGTTGAAAAGGAAGTTTTGGTCTATACACAATTTTGTAAGATTGGCTTTTTCCTCAATTTCCTCCAGCAAAATCACTGCATTGCTAATTTTGTCTACCAATTTAAAGGAATTGGTGATACTTCTGCTTTCAAATTGTTCCAAAGATCCAACTTTCTTTATTAACCATTAAGCTAAAATATATGCCAGCGAATTTATGTTATTAACTTTGAATGTGTGCTTTTGCCTGGTATGTGTATTTTGGAAAGGTCATAAATCCTAGGCAACTTCCATTTATTCCCTCTTTTGATGTTGCATCTTTGTTACCTAGTATTTCAAAACAAAAATTGCTCCTTAAACTACAGAAATGGCTAAAAAGCACTAACACACCAGTAGACAAATTGGAGGATTACATCAATCTTACAAAATTGTGTATACACAAAAACTTAATGTTCAATGAAAAATTGACTAACAAAACTCTGGTTTGGCTATGAATAATGCCCTCGCTCCATTTCTGGAAAATTTATTCATGAATACAGTAGAAACACACATTACCAGGGCATATAACAGTCTTAATGCACAGAAACAAGCAATGTAATGCAAAAAAATGAACTTTTTAGGATGCATGTACCTGAATCAAATGGAAAAGTATAATGCAGCAATGTAAAACATAAAGAAAGGGAAAAGGCATATGCTTTAAGAGTATAAGTTTTGGATTATTATTATTTTTTTAACTTAAGCTAATATACCTAACCTAATGAAAATTTGCAACTTATTCGTTAACAGTATAACGTTTCTATGCATTGTTTTCTCTGGATTTTTTTTTTTAAAGCTAACCTAACCAAAATTTGCAACTTGTGCATTAACAGTATAACTTTTTTATGCATTGTCCTCCCTTAAATTTTTTTTCTAATCAAAATTTGCACGTATTCATTAACAGTATAATATTTATATGTATTGTTCTGCCTGAATTTTTTTTTAACTTAGAGCAAGCAAAGCTAACCAAACCAAAATTTGCAAACTCGTGCATTATCAGTATAACTTTTCTATACATTGTTCTCCCTAAAAAAGATAACATGTATTGTAGTATAAAAAGTAAAGACAAATTATGAAGATTAAAAAAAAGTGTTGATCCATGATTGTAGCAAACCTACTGCATTCCAGTTTTTAGCTCAATGCTCACTCTAATTAATTGACTGGAGTGCAGCTAAATTTTCTCAGCTGCCCTTTGCGAAAGGAGGCATGACTTGGTTGGCAAGCAATACTGTATGTACAGTTTAATGCATTCTTGCCATTTATAGAAGCTGTCACGCTATGTATTGCTCGACTTTTAAGAAAGAACATAAAAACATTTTCACAATCACAACAAAAGTAAAAAACTGTATTGTGAAAGATCCAAGGGATTCTCTCAGCTCCACAGGGATATATCAAATACCATCCAAATATGAAAAAATACATATTGGTATGTATTTATTTTGTATTGGTATATATCATAAGATACATTAAAACTTGGTTTGTAGCACATAAGTTCATTTATGCCTTAATCAGCCGGGAAAATTTATGATTGTGAATATTCAAAATTGTCATTGAATAACACTTGAAAAACAGAGGTAACTGCAACAGGATATTTTAATCTGATTAGAAGAGAGGCCTTAAAAGTAGATAGCATCCAGATAATATAAACAAAGACAGAGGTTTTCAAATAAAAAAAAAAGATTTGAAATCTGTTACACGTCAACAATCGTCTATGTCCCAATACTCCTACCCCATTCCACTTTTAACAGTTCTGTACCTCTGTCTCTTTAGATACTTTCAGTCCATTGATGATGCCAACTGTAGCATTGTTGAAAGATTTGGTTTTTTTTAATTTAAACCAATGATCATGGCAAAATAGCCTGGTAATAATAAATTTAAATAATAACAACACTGGCCAATTAGTCATTAATAGATAAAAAAAAATGGATTTAATATTTTAAATTAAAGAACCTTAATTATCATAGTAAATATGAATATAAATTGCTTGTTTGTTTATAGCATCTGAAAGCATTATTATTATAGTTATTCCATTTCTAACTTCAGTTTTTTCTATTTTTTAATACTCTCTATTTTTAAATTTGTCACATTTCTTTTAATATCCCATGCTAATAATGTCCTTTTAGGTTAAACTTTTTACACTAAATTGATTTATGCATATCAAAATTTTAATAGAAGTGTAGAACTACAGAGTATTTTACTCAATCTTGGTCCATGATTTTCCTTTATAACTTCCAAATTAGCTGACAATTCAGAGACATATCTTAATGTAAGAGAAGCTTGGTGATCTCATAGCAAGAGTTAAAAGAGCAATGGCATGCATTCAGGGAAGCTGGCCCACGCTATGGGTCAGCAGATGGTAGTATGTCTGATTGTCAACTGGAGGGCAGGTTCAATCCCTGGTTGCCTGGGTAAGGTTTATTCACAAGCTTTTCCTTACTCTGAGAAGAATTTCAGGTAACATTAGATGTTAAGGACTATGTAATCATTTCATTCATTCCATTTACCATCTCAAAAGATCTTGGCAGATGGTGGAATGTTAAACAGTTACAAAAAAATGAAGTAATGCTTTGATAATTTATTATATAATCCATTTAATAAATAATATTTAAAAATGACCCATTATAACGTAACATGCTTGCAGATAAAATTCATTGCTTGAATCATGTCAAGTACCAAAGGCAGGATACGATAATGACAACATTGATTTAAACATGTAGTCAGTTGCATGTGCACCATTGAGGTTAAGAGAAGTTTATTCTTTTAAATGGAAAATGAAAGCTTGCTTTGGATCATTAACATGCTTCTACGAAGACTGTGTTTAATGACTAGCTTAAAATTAAATATCCTTAAATAATCAAAAAGTAAAGTGAAACAGGGACATACTTCTGAACAAACAAGTTGGCCTTTTGGGATCATGACAAAACAAAAAAAGTAGGTATTTTAGCTATTATGTGGAATTGTTAAAATGTACTACTGAGTATGAGGGATCTAAATAGATGGAGTTTAGAGATCTTTCTAATCAAATATAAAATTATTTCATAAAAGCTGTCTTTTCAACTCTTTAATCAGCTATTAAGCAGGAAATTAAGGTTTTAGATAGCTGTCCTACTTGAAACTATTTACTTAACAAGGCTCAAGTTTCTGTTGTTCTGTGTTACGTAGAGGGCTGATCAAGAAAGACTGATTTTTTCCTGAGGTTTCCTTGATAGTACGTACCATGAATATTTCAAAAGAGTTTTATGTATGTTCATATATGACACCACTGTTCTGCCAGCCATTTGAAATAATGCTTTGTGTTATAGACCCTGTTTGCATTCTGCATACCGAAAAATGGAGGTAATGCAAGGGAAGCAGTATAGAGTGATAAAATTGTTTTCACTTAAAGCATACAGCCCCAGAAATTTATGAAAGACTGTAACAAGTGTACAATAGAGATGTATTATCTTATGCAACAGTGTTTAGATAATTCAAGGAAGGGCATTTTTCTGTTATTAAACAAGATGGGCTTGGCATTTTGGCCTCTGCTGTGCATTTTCAGTTTGACCATTCTGCTTTATATGCACATGTGGAAGTATTCTCTTTATTCTTTTTCCTTAATCACATGGTTATAAAGTTAGATATTATCATTCAAATATTAAAAATGCCAAAACAGCATGTAAGCTCAATGATTTTCCGGCCAGCAAATATCCTGTGTTTAAAGAAGGAAAAAATTAATTTTAAGTTGGATGTAAAATTTGTGAATTGACAATCTAATACGTCTAAAACTTACATATTACAAATGACAAATTCTTATTTAGTGCTGCCTTTTCATTTTTTGATAATTTTATATTTAGCTGTATATTTTCCTTGTTTTCCACAAGTAGCTAACTTTAAAATCATCATTGCATATTAAGTTTATAATAAGACATAATTTTAAGTATAATATAAGACTAAATCTAAACGAGTATTTAAGCTCTTTATTTTCTTTTTTATCAATGTGAATCTGGTTACCCTATTCATGCTCTGACCATCTATCAAATCTCCCCCCCCCCCCAATGGTGTTTAACACCCGTTTTTACTACTGAGGCACCACAGGTGGTAAATCAAATCAATTCTTGAAAGAGCATACCTAGAGTGGTGAAAGCAGATAATGCTTGGAAGATGGGTTTGCTCCTGTGTAACTGGCAGAATTTTCGTGACCATTAATTTGCCATCATGGAAGCACAGATGAATTGCCCTGTTTGTTTTCCATCTGCAGTTACTGAGGACTAAGAAGAAACATCATAGGAAATTAAAAGGAAATGCTGTGTCTCAGTCTTCAAAACCTGTTTGTTTCATCAATAGACAACAAACCTTTGCCAAAAATTAGGATTTCAGGATTCAAAATATCCCATGGTTCCCTTAAGAACTAGTATAAAATCAAAAGAATGGAAAGCAAACCAGTGCATGTAGGAACAGCAGAACATGGAAATGTGCAGCATCAAACAAAAATCTTGCAGTGGCAAACAGTATGAAAAAGAATGCAAAGCCATGCATCATCTTCAAAATGTGACACAGATGAACATGAGTTTTCTATTTTGATGACAAATAATGAAAATGTACATTTTGTATATTGCATTGGTTCTTCTTTGATAGTGACGGAAAGGACTAGATGCAATGTTATACATGCACAGACACCACAGATGCCTAGTTTATATGCATTATGTACTGTTCAGAATAACTGACTATTTAATATTTGAAATGAACATTCATTACAAGCAAAGGACACAGACTTCCACAATTAAAAACCCGGTTTTAAAAGTTTCAGTTTTACTACGCATTTTATTGTACAATATATTAAGGTTATATCACAGAATAAATAATATAGTTATCTCCAATTTATATGCAATATGTTGCTCAAATGACTGACACTGTGTAACATATGAAATATTTACTATGCAATATATATATATAGACTTGCCAAATTACAAACCCCAATTTATTCTAGATTAGGCAAGTGAATTGATTTTGTACTCTTACCAGGAATATATCAAACTAATTACTCAGATTGCAACAAAGTATATATTGGGAAAACAAAAAGAAGTATAGGGATCAGACACAAGGATCACTGGATGAACATCAAATACAGATAGGTAGAAAAATTGGTGATAGCATATCACTTTGGGGAGAACAAACATAACAAATGGAAAGTATGAACTGGATAGACTAGTGGAATATGAGGATAAGGTTATGAACTCCAACAGAACTAAACCAAAGACATCCAATATTCAAGAAATCTGGCAGTTGACATGCCGACAAAGGCTCGTGAAACATGTTCTGAATAGTTCAATGGTAAGTACAGTATAAGAGTATGAAATCGGCTCACTACCCTACTTTAAAAAATATGATTGCTTCACTGTAATTGTTCTCATATGAAAAATCCAATTTTAAAATTCTTTATTTTTCTATAAATTAAGGTCAAATCGAAAAACAATAATATACTTATCCTGTACCATATTCAAGAGATGTGATATGAAGTATTTTATTGATAGCAGATACAGTATATATAACAAAGTAATATAACTGACTAGAAGTTTAAGTGCTGTTTGACGTGAAGCTTGAGTATAAATATACAAATATTCTTTTTGATACAGTACATGATTTCTAAGTTCTTACACATGGTGCTTCAAAATATTTTTTCTTTAAAGTTGTGGACTAACCATGTTAAATAATAAATTAACAAAGATACATGATTAGGATCATTGTATGATTGACTCGAACTAGACACGCTTATCGGCTTCACTTGTTTAAATTTAGGTTTTACAGATCAGCTGTCAGCTCACAATGATGCGAACAATGGTCTATGAAACATGCACTGAATTTAGTGGAGCCAATAAGAGTAGTTCGACTCAATGATCTTAATTATATGATTAACTTCACTGTATAAGTTACATTTAACATTTCAAGTTATTAAGTCACATTTAAAACATTGCTGCACTGGTTACTTCTGTTCCGCTTATATAAATGAAAACTTTTCTCATCACCCTGGCTACAATCTTGGATTTTTTATAATCATTACAGACATGATATTAATGCTTACCATCACTATATTTCAATTACATAAAAACTTGCCAAGGAATAATGTGAACAGTGAAAATGTATGTATAGATTTTAACGAATGTTAACATTGAGTCTTGAAGAAACTTCCTGTCCAATCTTTTGATGAAAAACACTGACTTCTTCTTGTGTCAGGGTCTTTTCCATATGACGATACACAATCCGGTAACAGTGACTCTTTCGCAGTTTCTTTGGGTGGACAAATTCATCAATAAGGATGATCTGTAAGCATTAAACAAATGTTTACATGTATTTTCAATTTGCTAACAATGGAAATTCTGTTTACAGTTCAACTACTATATCAAAATCTACCTGTACACAAGAATTTCCACATTAGCCTAAATTCAACTAATGCTATGACTTCTTCTGGTGCATTTTAATTTTTGAATATTGTATATTTTTCTGGACAGATATTACAATAGAAGGCTAATGGGTAAAAAAATATTCAACTAATTGAAAGTTGTGCTGAATTAGTACTAAAAATATCTAGTGCCAATTTTCTAAACTTAATATTTTAAAATTATTTTTATATATGAATAAACTCAAAGTATACACTTAATTTTCATGACAGTCATTAATTTGTGTGAATGTTGTGCTTAATTTTATTAACATTATACAAATATCATCTTATTTTGCTTTCTTATGCATACAAATAAATAATATATATCCTTTTTTATTATGCCAACTGCTCATTGGAGGAGTTTGTGAGAATGACAAATCACCACAGGGTCCAGAGTAAAGGCAGTCAAACGCCAGATTATTCTCTCTTGCTATCAGGAAAGTGGCTGTGCAGAAGTGCTGCTAAGAGAATGTCATGCCTTTCAATAAAGAGTCAACTCAAGAGTTCTTGCAGCCAGTACATGAGCAACCAAAGTATAATAGTCTTGCATTGTGCATAATACCATACAGAAAGGAAACATACATACAGTGACATAAGACAATGAGCTTGAAAACATAATTTTGCAATTAACATAGATACCCCTCTTATTCGTACCAACTTTGCTGCTTATGAGAATGAATAATGCTTAAGGCAAACCTGTTTTCTAAGCTACCATTAGCAACCCCTCCCTTCCTGCTACTTCAAACAGTGCCCTCCTTGCAGCAGCTAGAGTGAACAAGTCAGGTCCCTAAGATATTAAAAAGAGTAAAAACTTATTTGACTGGTTTTGGTCCAAAGGCATTTGGTGTCTGAAAACTGAAAACACATTACCAATGACTTAAATGAGCAGTGATATAATTATAGTGTTGAGAAATTTCTATGCTCTTGCATTGTGTTGTTTTTTGTGAGAGGGGAAAAAATCTATTTTTCCACTGAAATGAAAATCAGATTAAGAAAAATTATGATCATATCAAACTGGTCACTTTGTATGGTTTTACACACATATGTCTTCTCCCTAAGAAGAACACAAATTGCAGGAAATATTGCAATCTTTATCCTTTTTCTGCTTATCTAGTTATTTTTATTTTAGTTATATATATTACTTCCATTATTACTGTTTTTGAACTGAACCTTCAAATATTCTTTGTATTAAACTCTAGAAAACTCTAATTAAAGTTAAAGAAATTATAAATCTATTTAAAATATTAGTGAAATAAATTCTTTCATACTACTGTGGCATCATAGATACATGAGATGAAATTATAAATTTGGAAATTTATTTGGGAAGCAAGCTTTCCAGGCCTATAACCTCAACTTGGGTATTCATTTTTTACACTAAACTCCATTCACTTACACAAAAGTAAGGCGCATTTCGGGAGAATCTCTCCCATCTTTAGTTGCGCACTGAACCGCCATTACTCGAAACTATGGCTGGACAAACAGATGTTCCTGTGGTGGCTTCTATTGGTTGAAGTAGGAAGTCAACAGTTGCGAAGTACAGGAAGTAGGAAGTCCATTGTCAACAGCTTCATAAGTACAATAATTATTCCAGGCCTAGCTTTAGGATACCTCCCTAATATTTGATGGGGACAGGAAAGCCATGAAAAAACCTTTATCATGAAGGAGATGCTCCTGGTGGGAATTGAACCCTAGACCTCTCATTCACCAGTAGGTGCATTAACAACCTCAGACACTAATGCTGGTCTTCTTCTTCCTCCAATAAAGACTCAATAAACCAAAATTCTGTTTTGAATTTGCTGACAAGTCTCTTTTACTTAAACATGTGCCCAAGAGATCACCTAGAACCAGCAGTAACACTGTTGATCAAAAGTAAAATAAAAAGCTAAAATTTATAACTCAGAGGGAAGAGGACATTGGCAGAGCTTTATGAATAGAGCTTTATGAACAGGCAGAAGAATGGAATTTTGAATAATGAGAAAATTACATATGTCATACAAAGTTTTATGCTTAGCTATTAAAGCTCGATGTTGCAGCTTTGGGGGATGGTTTCCAAAAATAGTGAAATCTATTAGAACTCTAAATTAACATCCCTTTTGCTTTGCAGTAAACGAAGAAATTGTGTGTACTTAAATGCTCTTGACTGTTTTAGTAGCTTAGTTTTGATGAAGATTATTTTTGCTAGGTAACTCAGTTTTTTATCTTAAGAATCTATTTTCATTTGATGAACTAATTGAGTTAGTGAATAAAGAACACTATATATGTATAATTTTTGAAACTGTTCACAGTGAAGCTATTATATTTAAAATGACACACTATGCGTACCTTATAATACACTTCACTTACTATGTTTTTCTAAGTTGGAAGGCTGGTTCCTGAAACATTGTTCCAACTTAGAAAAACATAGTAAGTGAAGTGTGTAAATAAGTTATCCATAGTGTATCATTTTAAAGAACACTATATTTAATATTAATTCAATTTGGAATTGAACACAGTGAAACATGCATTAATAATTGCTTCTGAATCAAAATATTTACAACACACTTTATGGTTTTGCTTACATGAAATTTATGCAGGACATGCTTTTTGGAACAAATGTCCACATCTTCAGCTGTTAAACAACTGTTGGATCATTCAAAGAAGTTGGGTTGACTGATAAACTTGAATAAAGAGCTGTCTGCTTCCAGGATGTCAAAATTCATAAGGTTTTGCTCATGTTTTTATATACATAATTTCCCATATGTTTAATTCTTTTGATTGTTGAACCGTTTTTAATAACTTGATACTTTTTTCTATTTCATTCCAAAAATGTGCTGCCACAGCTGATTTATCTATTTGTTTGTAACGGATATTTCTCCAATATTTCTTGAACCTAAATGCCTATATTTCTCTTTGTTTTTCCTATGTAGATTTTTTTTACAATTGTTACAATTAATCTGGTAAATACCAGCTTTTCTCTCTTTGGGCCTGGAATCTATTTTGTTTAATTTCAATAAATTTTTTACCTTGTATTGGTTTTAAGGTGCTAAGATGATATGCTTAAATTTTTTTGAAATTTCTTATTGGCTGATGGGTGTAAGTGAACTATTTAATACTTAAATGTAAATTGGAACTTGCACAGTGAAGCCAATCATATTAATTGATATCATTGTATGATTCAGTTGAACTACACACTCTTAAAGCTTCACTTACTTTTCATAAATGTATGGAACCGGTAAAGTTGAACTTCAGCCTGGCTGAAGATGGGAACAAAATGTTCTCGAAACCGGTTCCATACATTTATGAAAAGTAAGTGAAGCTTTAAGAGTGTGTAGTTCAACTGAATCATACAATGATATCAATTAAGAACTATTTAATGTTTTTCCCATGCTAAACTACTCAAAATTGTGATATGTTTAATTCTTTTTTGTTTCTGGTATCCTTTAATTTTTTGGTTAATCATCTGTTTGCTGAGCCCATCGGATTTAGCAGCTTCTTTTATGTGTAGATATTCATTCTTGCATTCTTCTTTGTTCAGTGGTATATTTATTAGTCTGTATGTCATGCTATTGAATGCTGCTTTATGTGATTTTGTATTGAAACAATGGGCTTTGATATAATTGTCTGTATGTGTGTCCTTTCTGTTACATTTTATTATCTTCAGATCCAAAAATGGCATCTGTTTCAGTTTCAGTTTCGATAGTGAACTTAATTGTAGGCTCTTGCAGGCTTAAAGATTTTAGTGCATCTTCAACATTTTTTTGTTTATAATGGCAAATACATCATCTACATATTTGTGCCAAACCTCAAAAATGTGGGGGAAAGCCTTAGTGATGAGCACCTCAAAATAGCTCATGAATAAGTTAGCTAGGAAAGGTTATAATGGACTGCCCATTGCTAGTCCAACTTTCTGTTTAAAGATTTTGTCTTCAAATATAAAAAAATACTTGATTTATGCACAACTTAGTTTTCGATGTATTCTTCAATGTGTTCTTCTGTTAAGTTGATTGATGGTAACCATTTTCTTAAAAATCTAATAATTTATTCTGTGGTATGCTGGGAAATAGGGCCTTGATATCAAAAGAAACCAGTCATTCAGTGATAATTTTTTATCTTTAATTTTGTTGATGAGGTCTATGAAGTTTTTTAAACTTAAACTATCAAATTTAGGTAGTGAATAAAACTGTAATGACAACCAGTTTTCTAAACGGTAGATTAGAGTATTTACGTTGTTAATAATTGGCCTCATTCACTCCAGGTTGGCTAGTGGGTCTTCAGAAGGCTACATATCCTGGCCAAAGATGGGTTATGGATTTTGATTTTGAATCGTTCCATTTTTAGAATCAGGGTACTATTTTTCAAGACCTCTTCCATGGATTTAATGCATTTATTCAATGAGTCTGTTTTAACTTTGACAAATTCCTCACTTTTTAATAAATTTTGCATCCTTTGCTTGTAGTCTTCTTTATCTAAAATAACAATTTTATTAACTTTATCAGCCTTTGTGTAAATCATGTCTTTATTATTTAGAGCTTTTGTTAGTTTTAGATAAGATGTTGGGCCAAAGTTGTTATTTTTAATTTTCTGCAGTATTTTTTCCAATATTTTTCTAATGAAATTTTTGTCTGTTATGTTTAAACTCTCTATTGTTAGGTCTATATCTGCTATATATTCATCCAGATTATACAAGAAATCTACACGTATTAATGCCTTTGATAAGGAATTCCAGTTCTTCCGAGTTAAAACTATTGTTAGAGAGGTTGACAATGCTGAGGTTAGGTTTGGAGATAATGTTGTTCCTATCCAGCACTTTTTCGTATAATTTTTTAAATTTTCATCTTTTGGCAGTTGGCTTTCTGTTTTACTCAGAAACTGATAAATTTAAAGGCATTTCTTTCCAAATTTTCCCAAATTGCTGTGCCTAACGCTTTTGATAATTTTAAACGTAATTCATATAACTTCAAATCTATTTTGACAATCTCTCCATAGTGTTTACATTTTTACATCTCAAGAACTTTCTTTTCCATGGCTTTTAGTTTCTGGCTATCTTTGTTAAACCTTACCACTTTTCTAACAAATTTGGGGCATGTTCTTTCTTTTATACATCTGATCAAGAAATGTATGCCTGCTGATCTTAATCTTCTTCCTTTTAGTTTCAGAAATCGTTTAATTTCTTGTTTATGATGATGTTGAATACACTGAAGGCATCATGCTTAAAATGAGAAAGGATAATTCCTACCTTGTATTGCATTTTCTTATTTCAAACCTGATCATACTAGTCTTGTTCTGTTTGGATTGATGGCCAATATAATTTAAATATTAATTTAATATAGAACCGAACACATTCAAACACCCATTAATAATCTCTTCTGAGTCAAAATATTTAGAACATTCTTTATGGTTTCACTTACATTAGATTTACTCAGGACATGTTTCATGGAACATTTGTCCACAAGTCAGCTGTTAAACAACTGTTGGATTATTCATAGAAGTTGGGTAGGTTGGTATCTGAGTTGACACTTGAATAAAGAGCTGTCTGCTTCCAGGATGTCAAAATTCCTAAGGTTTTGCTCATGTTTTTTTTATATAAATCCTTTCCTAGATGTTTAATTCCTTTGGTTGTTGAACTGTTTTTAATAACTTAATGCCTTTTTCTATTTCATGGTTTTCATTCCCAAAATGTGCTGCCACTACTGATTTATCTATTTGTCTGTAACAGATATTTCTTCAATGTTCCTTCAACCTAATTCTGATATTTTTCTTTGGTTTTCATATGCAGATTTTTTTCACATTTCTTACAATTAATCTGGTAAATACCAGGTTTTTTCTCTTTGGGCCTGGAATCTTTTGTTTAATTTCAATAAATGTTTTACCTGTATTAGTTTTCAGGTGCTAAGATGATATTGTACTGCTTGAAAATTTTTTTTAAATTTCATATTGGGCTGACGGGAGTTGAGTGAACTTTTTAAATATTTTTTCCCAGGCTAAATCACTCAAAGTTGTGATTGTTTAATTCTATTTTGTTGAATTTTGTTGGAATCTTTTAATTTTGTAGTTAATCATCTGTTTGCTAAACCCATTGAATTTAATGACTTCTATTTTGTGTAGATATTCATTGTATTCTTCTTTGTTCAGTAGTACATTTATTTGTCTGTATATCATGCTGGTGAACACTGTTTCCTTATCTGATCTTGGAGGATTGAAACGATGGGCTATGATTGAATTGTCTGTATGCATGTCCTTTCTGTAGATGCCAAATTCAAGTTTATTATTACATTTTATTATCTTCAGATCCAAAAATGGCAATATATTATCTGTTTCCATTTTAACAGTGAACTTAATTGTAAGCACTTGCAGGTTTAAAAGTTTTAGCGCACCTTCCACATGTTTTTTGTTTGTAATGGTGAGTACATCATCTGCATATCTATGCCAAACCTTAAAAATGTTGGGAAAGCCTTAGTGATGTGCATCTCAAAAATTTGCAAGTCTACAATTAAGTTCACTGTCAAAACAAAACAGATAATATGTTGCCATTTTTGGATCTGAAGATAATAAAATGTAATAATAAACTAGAATTTGGCATCTATAGAAAGGACACACATACAGACAATTCAATCAAAGCCCATGGATTCAATCCAAGTTCATATAAGAAAGCTCCATTCAACAGCATGACATACAGACTAATAAAATACCACTAAGTAAAGAAGAATACAGGAATAAATATCTACACATAATAGAAGCAGCTAAATTCAATGGGTTCAGCAAACTGATGATTAACAAAATATTAAAGATTCCAGAAACAAATAAGAATTAAACAAATCACAACTATTAATGATTTAGCATGGGAAAAAATATTTAAAAAGTTACTTACCATCCGTCAGTCAATAAGAATTTTCAAAAAATTTTCAAGCAGTACACTATCATCTTAGCACCTCAAAGCTGATACAAGATAAAATATTTATTGAAATTAAACAAAAGATTTAAGGTCCAAAGAGAAAAAATCTGGCATTTGCCAGATTAATTGTAAGGATTGTGAAAAAATCTACGTAGGAAAAACAAATAGAAATATAGGCATTAGGTTCAAGGAACATTGGAGAAACATCCATTACAAACAAATAGATAAATCAGCTGTGGCAGCACATTTTTGGAATGAAAACCATGAAATAGCAAAATCCATGAAGTAATTAAATTTAAAATTAATTTCGTATCAGAACTAATACAGTGAAGCAATTAATTTATTTATAATTATCTAGTGAGTCATCAAGTTATTAAAAACTGTTCAAGAACAAAAATTAAACATATGGAAAAAGATTTATATATAAAAAAAAGTGGCAAAACCTCATGAATTTTGACATCCCGGAAGCAGACAGCTCTTTATTCAAGTTTATCACAAGACCACCAGAGTTAATCCAGATACCGAACTACCCACTTCTGCAAATGATCAACAGTCATTTAACAGTTGAGGATGTAGACAATTATACCATGAAATATGTCCTGAGTAAATCTCATGTAAGTGAAACCATAAAGAGTGTTGTAAATATTTCAACTTTTTTTTTTTTTTGATTGATTTATTTAAGGACGCTCTTTAACAGCTCAGGTCATCAGTGTCCCATTCAACTCGGCGTGAAACGGCCGACAAATTTTGCTCAGAGGTCTCTCTTTCAGGCTTGAGGTTCTTTTTCATGCCGCAAATGTATAACACGGGACCCACGGCTTTACTTCCCTTCCGAAGGAAGGCATACTTAGGATTTTTACGCCCAAAAAAATCCATTGGCCCTGGCCGGGTTCAAAAATAAAAATATTTCAACTGAAGATATAAAAGAAGCCATGGCAATCTCAAAACATAATCACCTTCAGCTTTCTTGCTGAGGGATTTGTTTTTGCCTTCTTCTGAACTCTTTCTATGGTTCGAACCAACTGTTTTGACTGTTCCTTTGTATCCGGCATGTAGTGAGGGATCCATGTTATCATTGACGGTCACATACTGTCTCCGAAATTCACTTCAATTCCTTTAAAGAACTTCAAATTCTCCATGGAAGTGACAACTCTTTTCTGGTCAATCATTAGCAAATGTAACACCTATCTTGCCAATAATTTTTTAATTTGCAAATGAATGTGCAAAATTGTGAACCCATCTCCAAAAATACCTTCATTTTAGAATCTCCAGCACGTTCAGTCTCCAATCACTCAGCACCATGTCAGATTTTTTCAATAATTTTGGGACTTATTACCTGGACATGATCACCCTAAGTGAAGGTGCAGATTTGCTATTATATTTGTTAATTTTTGCCTTTGTTTCTGCAGGCATAGCCTCTTTCAAAAAGTTCAGTTTTATTAGTATATGAAATTTATGTTTTTCCATTCAATGCTTGTTTATAAATTTAAGTAGGAAAATGGCTCTTGAACACAGACTAAGCTTCATAACTATTTAAAACCATGTACATCATACCTCAACAGTCACCATGTTTCCAAAGTAATGTTAAAAAAAGAGTCTAGTGCTACCAGCTTTTGAGTTTGCATAGTTTTATCGAACAGCTCTTGTATTTTGTGACAATAAATAAAACACTAGATTCTTGTTTCATAGCATATTATGTAGTTAATTTAATTTCATATTTGTGAAAGATCTTATATATATGAATCATTGCTAATGAGCTACAGAATGCCATACATAAAGAGATTAATACTGCTCCTTTGGAAGAGAGACAACAGTTTATGTAATGATGCTAAAGTATGTAATGTACAACCACAACATCCAGTTAGTTAAAGTACAATTATAAAATCATTTGAATTGGTCATCTACACATTCTTTATGCTTCACTTACTTTTTGAAGTACGGAACTGGTTTCATCTTCATCCTCGGCCAATTTGTCTACAGTCATCAGTGAAGCATAAAGAGTGTGTAGATGACATTCCCTAGTCGTCATGTTGGCCGAGGATGAAGATGATGTGTCTTCAAAACTGGTTCCCTACCTCAAAAAGTAAGTTAAGTATAAAGAGTGTGTAGAAGACATAATCAAATGATTTTATAATATGAGTTTCAATGTGTTGGTTCCATATATAATTTTTAAAAAAAGGACAACTTTTTAAAAAATTTTAATTGAAGTACAATTGTTGATCTTGTAAATAATAATATAAATAGCTAACTTATTGCTGCTAATCATAGCTATACTGATCATTACCTGCTCTACAATGTCTCCTCCAATTTCCCGAACAATATCATAAAAATCATTGGGTGCATATGATTCATCTTCTGGCAGCCAGAAACTTATGTCATTGATGCACTGAGGATATATGCTAACAGGCTGAAAGAAAAATTTCAGATTAATTTATAGAGTAAGTATATTCTTGCAGGGAATTATAAAGTATACCAATTTATTTTTTTTAAATAGTAAAAACATCTGTTTTTACTACTATGGCATCACAGGTAATGGATACTGGTTATATTTGAGATGGAATGATACATTGGGAAAAGATTTATTTTAAGGAAGGAAGCATTCCAGGTCTAAATTTAAAGTATCTTCCCCACATTTGTCATTTATGACGATTGGGGAAAAGCCTAGTAAAACCTCATGGAGGGTGGTCCTGCAGGAATGGAACCCCAGACATCCTGCACATTAGTCCATGCCTTAATGACCTCAGCCACCAGTGTTAGTAAAGTATTTCAATGGTCAGGCACTTCTAAGTAAGGCTAAAACTATAAATAAAGCAAGGACCATATAGAATGTGGAAGATACATGTTGTCAATATACTGGTTTCACTATTGAGTTAATGTTTATGATATTTAAAATTTAGAGAAAGCTTTCAACACTAAAGAGATGCTCTATGGTTAAATTTAAAAAGAAAAGAATATTCTTTATGTATAGAAATAAATAGAAATGAATGAATAGAAATAATATTCTTTAGGTTTTCATGACTCTCATTATTATTGAAATTGATTATACTGGGCTATTTTGCCAATGTTGTCAATTCAAATTTAAATTGAGCAGGCATTTTATAAGTGTGTGCCAAAAGGTTACATAACAGAATAAATTTGCTATCAAACATTCCGGGGGACTCGGTGACAGAATACATACAGAATAAAAGGGGAGTGAGACAGATGTAAGTTAAGTCCTGTTTTGTTTAATTTATTCATAGATTATATTTTAGAAGAGATAACTAAAGAAAATTCCATTCACCAATAATTAACAATACATTAATTCCAGATATATCTTTTGTGGATAAATTATAGTCAGATCTGTATCCAGTATAGGGTTCTGCAGAAAATAATTAAATTTAGTACCTATTGTAAAGTGTGGGGTTAGAAAAATATCTAAAATTATGATCTTTAAAAAAGTTTAAAAATTAAGAAAGAATGCAACTTGAAAATTACAAGCAGAAGAATTATAAGTGTGTAGTAAGAAAATATTAATTAGGGGTTATGATGAATTCTAATAGGAATTGGAACAAGCAGATGACAGTATTAAGAAAAATTGGCTTTAAAAAGTAATAAGAATTTGTTTAAGGAAAATATTGGAAATGAAAATAAACTGGCTGGAAAGAATACATATTACCATGGTAAAAAACAACATGTTATATGGGGGTGAAATTGGGATCCAGGTGAGGGATGAAAACATGCTAAACAAATACAGTTTATTTTTATAAACAAATTTTAGGATTAACATTTTCAAAAAATTTGAGTCGAAATTGTAACATACACACCGCTAAAATTTTTTTAAAATGTTAATATTTGACATCATTGTTACAAAAGTTCACTATATTTTATACAAATTTTACGATTACCTAGAACTTCACCTAAGGGAGGGTAGTTTTGATGTAATTATGTAGATTTACAACTAAGGGCAGGAAAATTGAAAGAATTATGAAATTATTATATAGAAGTAAACTTAAACTTAACTAAAATTGAATAAAATATATTTTAATATACAGGAAAAAAGCATGCACAAAGGATCTTGGGTTGTCCAAGTAATGGAAATTTTACAAGAATTTGGAATGGGTGATGTATGGGAAGGAAAAGAATGTAATACAAGGGGTATTCTAATAGTTCTCGGCTTGACTAAAAAAACACAAGATTTAAGAGGTGTTTTTTTATTTATTTTCAACATAGTCACCTAGTAAATCAATACTTTAGTCCAACAACTTTCCAACCTTTTAATACATTCAGTAAAATTAAGATTTGTCCAACTGTAAAAATAGGCATCAGTCTCAGGTTCAAGCTCATTATTTGATGTGAATCTTCATCCACCAGCTATTTCTTCAGGTTTGGGAACAAAAAGTAATTGTTGGGAGCCAAATCCAGCAAATGTGGAAGCACTTGGAAGCAAAGGTCACACAGTTTTGCAGCAACTCCTAGATGTATGTGGACATTTAGCCTGAATAGCATCCTTCAGTTGGTTCCAATAGTGAAGCGTAAAACTCCCAGGTGATGATTCTGCACTTCTGGAGGTAGTCTATGAGCACCACACTATGAGAAGCCCAGAAAATCATGGCCATGATTTTTCATGTAGATGGATACATTTTTGCTTCCTTTAGTGCATTTTCACTGTTATAAAAAGTCAGAGAAATGCATTTAAACAGGTCTAAACACTCTTGCAAAATATTTATTGGAATGTACTTAGATTAAACTGCTAAACGAGGCACCCATCAAGTAGAAAACTTTCTCATACCCAAAACTTCACTTAAAATATAGTGAACACAGTCCATCAAGATCTTTGAACTGTCAGCCAACTCACATACCTTCAATTGGCGATCATTGAGTAGGCACTGTGAATGTTTGTCACAATCTTGTCAGTAATAGCAGTCTTGGGATGCCCTGAGCGCTCATTATCTTGAATATATGACCACAATTAAATACAGCAGCCCACTTTTTAACTGTTGAAAACAAGGAAGAATCCTTTAGTGTTATATCTAACTCCTTTTGTATTTCCATTAGGGTTAAAATCTTCAAAACAAAATAATTTTATCACAACTCATATTTTAGTTTTATTCATTTTGTAGAGAATGTTAACATTAGTTTGTTTAAATGATCGTCACAAACAAGCGACTACACTTACGTGTCTGAAACTTTACAGTGCACCATATTTAAAAGGATGATACTTTACAACTATCATAGTAATTTAGTCATCTCCACAACATCTTTGAATCAGGCCAAGAACTTTTTAAACACCCCTTGTATTAGGGTAATTTTGAAAGAGCTAAGATTCAGATTCGAAGATATTGACAGGCAAGAGATATCTGGTAGCCTGATTGATAAGAATCTTAAGATCATAACAAGTAATGAAACAAGGATAAAGAAGAGAAAAATACATAGATTTGTGTAATAAAATGAATTGAGAAGGATTTGCATGGGCTAGAAGAATAGAGTAGTAGTTAATTTAAGGTTCGAAAGATACTGGTAATATAAGTATTTGTCCTATTTGTGTCTTTGTATGAAGAAAAAGATAACTTTCATAGTTTGTTATACTGTGAAGAGAATAAGAGATAAAGATAAAATATATGGCAAAGAAAAGAGATAATATTAGGATCAGATATAATGGAAAAGAATACTGAATATATGAGAAAATAATGTAAAAATGACAGGAGAATATTTCGGGGAAAAAGTGTTATGAATTTAAGGAATTACCAATCATGAATGAGAATAACTCAAGTGAAGGGTATGATTTAGATTTGTGTATTAAAGAAAAGGATATAATGACTTCATCAATATAGAAGCAACCTGGAGTTAGGTTGTAATGATGAATGTAGGGACATACAGATAGCCTAGATATACATTTTCCATTAATTTGTAGTTTGTAGAGTAAATTGCAGCTGGTTTTACTTTGATTATATTTTCTTCTATTTGGGTTTATGTGAAATAACATTTGAGTGTAGCTGAGTACAAATCTTCTGGATATTCTAATAAAAACCATTGATTGATTTATTTAGGATGCTCTTTAAACATCTCAGGTCATCAACATCCCATTCAATTCAGGGTGTGAAACGGCCGACAAATTTTGCTCAGAGGCCTCTTTTTTCAGGCTTGAGGTTCTTTATCATGCCGTAAATGTATGACACAGGACCACAGCTTTACTTCCCTTCCGAAGGAAGCCATACTTACAACAATTTTTACGCCCGAAAAAATCCATTGGTCCTGCTGGTTTGAACCCGCGATCTTGGGTTTAGGAGGCAAGTATGGTTACCACTACATCACCAGAACTGACATATTCCAGCAAGAAATTTTAAACTTGTTTATGTAAAGATATTAGTGATCAATAAATACCATATCAATACTAGGAGGTAAATAAAGCATGTTAGAAGTTATATGTGATATAGATTTAAAGAATGAGAGATTGTTAAAACATTTCAAGAAGGAAACATGAATGGAGGATGATTAATGCACAATTTGCATAATTTCAGATTGTTTATAAGAAAAGATCAAATATTTTCATTAATAATGAATGACCTAAGTACATTTAATTTAGTTTACATTTAATGAATGACTTCTTAATCAGAGGGTTGTGAATAAGCAGTTTGTGATATAAATGAAAGAACAGAGCTACTGAATAATGGCAAGAACTTACTGGATGAGGGGGAAAAAAGAACAAATGGATGAAAGAAGATGACATGAGGAATGAGTCACAGGATAAGAGTGTGGAAATAATCAACAGTTGGTGTGAAAGCTTGCTGGAGGATGGTAAAGAAAAAAGAATAAAGGAAGTGCTTTCACGTGCCCATTTCGTTCCAACTGTATTTGGTATCTACTACAATTCATCAATTACAATTATAATACATGGGCAAAACCAAAAATGGAGAATGAACCGATAAAGAAAAGACAATGCCATTAAATGTTTCAAATTTGAAGTAGATGTTTTAGTCAAGGTTGTAGGTAAATATAAAGAGATTGTGGAAAATATGTGAGTGTAAGAAAGAAAGCTTGGGCATGGCAAAAATAGAAAAGGAGTTTAATTAAAAAATAGAAAAGGAGTTCAATTCAAGTTCAGGTAAATGCAACTATTTGATAGTATAAGTATACAATCTCACATTCCCTCTGAATTATCAGATGTACCATAATTGTTTTTAGTATTTTATTTTATTTTTTGTATTTTACAGGAACAATAGAAAGCCAGAAACTAAAAACATGTTTTGAAAATACAAAAATAAAAGTAAAACAAGATTCAGCTGATGATAAAATGGATAAAAGTAAAACTGGTGGTTGCAACAACACTTTTAACAATATTATTACCATTCTTGGTCAATCTGCAACATTACTCACTAATGAGTTGGACAGCAATGCAATGAGGCAATCCTCATAATGAAATAATGATTAACTCTAATCTTGACCAAGAAGTTATGCTCTTTGATGATAGCATGGTGGCTTTTTGAGAAGGTTTTTTGCTGGATCAAAATTTTATGAGTTACAGTTTATAATATGCTAATTATTCCATAAATTAATGCAACTTGTAGAGAGTACTAAATATACAAAAAGCAAACATTTTTCTTGCTGCATAATACTTTTGCTTTAGTCTGAATGGCACACTATGGCTATTGTCTGCTAAGTTGTTCGGCAAATTCTTTGAAAGGAAGAATTCAAAAGTTTTTTTTTTTAAATAAGCATCAGACATTGTAAAATTAAAAGAAGTTAGGAACCGTGAAGTTGTTAAATACACAAATGAGTCAGTATTAGGTGACACTAAAACTTCAATCAGTTAGTGAAGTTTTAGTGTCACCTAATGCTGATTTATTTGTATATAAGTATCAGACAAAATAAATCCTAATATCTCAGTTGTACAAATATGAATTAAAGGAAATGTGAATAGATGGATTGAATCCTATCTCATCAATAGGAAATAAATATGGATCTGCAATATGAAAAACAACTGAGAACAAGTAATCACCAATCAAATACAAAAAAATTATGAAAGGTGTTCCTCAAGGTATAGTACTAGGGCCTCTGTTGTTTTTAGTGTATATGAATTGCTTACCTAATAATATTCAAAAGTCTGATTAATTCTTTTCGCAGATGACACAATCATTCTTGTAAAAGAGGATAATGAAACTCTACTGCAAAATAAAATAAATACTATCATGAATAGACTCAGTAAATGGTTAAAAATAAATAAACCAATCACAAACAAAGAAAAAGCTATTGCACGACATTTCATACAAGGCAATGTAAAAACAATATCAAACCTCAAATTATATATGATGGAAACAATATTAATACAAGAGAGAAACAAAATTCTTGGGTATACATGTGAATGAAAATCTTAAATGGGATACTCACACTTAGCAACTAAACTTAGTTCTGTTTGTTATCTGCTCAAAAGTCTAAAATGGACACTAAATTTATTAGGACTGAAAAATGTATATTTTTCTCATTTTCATAGTCCATTAAAATATGGAATAAAATTTTGGGGAGACAAATGTGAGAAAATATTTAAAATTCAGGAGAGCAATAACAATAGTAAGTGGAATAGATAGTATGAAGTCCTGTAGACATTATTTTAGGAAACATAATGTACTACTATTAGCTTGTCTCTTTATAACAGAAATCATAAATCATATTAACAGACATCAAGGAGAATCATGTACAAATATAGATATTCATTCTCATAATACAAGCAGGAAAAATGACAATGTTCAGATATGCAGAACAGGTATTTTAAAAAGTAATCTCATTATCAAGATTAATCAAGTAATAAAGGCATTAAAATACAGAGGGTGCCAAAAAATGTATACACACTTCAAGCAAAGAAAAAACTGTGTTAACACAACAAAGCTGAATTCACACAAACAGAAAATGATCAGCACTAATTATCTTAGGCTTTTACAGTTATAACAGTTGCTCAAAATGCTCACCATCCGCATCGATACACTTCTGAGTGCGTTGAGTAATGAGTGCTGATTGAGCAATGTTTGCGAAAGTGTCCTCAGTGATTGCCATTTCAATTTCTTCCTGAAGTGCTGCCAGTGTAGCTGGTCTGCCCAGATCTGCCCTTGTGAACATCACATACATTACCATGAGTCTCAAATTTGTCTCGAATGCTTGCAATTGTTACTTGCATTGGCTGGCACTTCTGCTTTGTACACACGTCTCCATTGCCTTTGAACTTCAACAACATTCTCAGTTTTCCAATACCACTTAAAAATTGCTTTCCACTGCTACAAATGATAATCTTGGCTTCATTTTGTTGATTTACCTGTTACATAGCAATGCTATCATAATGTATGTGAGTCACATCTCTTTACAGAACATCATACTACACATTACTGTTGTTTTTCAATTCAACTTTGAAATATATTAAATAAATATCTACTATAAAAGTGTGCATACATTTTTTGGCACCCTCGGTATGTAATAAACTACCAATACATATTAAAGAAATAACCAACATAAAACAATTTAATAAAAAAGTCAAATTGTATAAAATATAGTGAACTTTTGTAACAGTGGTGTCAAATATTAACATTTTAAAAAAATTGAGTCGAAATTGTAACATACACATCACTAAAATTCAATAAAATGGAAGACTAGTTTTGGGAGCCATTGCTCCTATCATCAGTTCCTGGTCGACTTGAATTTTAGTGGTGTGTATGTTACAATTTCAACTCAATTTTTTAAAAATGTTAAAGAAGTCAAAGCCTTCTACTACAACATACCTTTTATTCAGTAAGTGAATGTATAAACTTTAAATAAGGCATATTGTAAATCTTAAGACATACAGTAAATCTAGTATAATTATTCTTATATATTGCTTGTATTATATTCTGGTCGAAGCCAATATCATGTAAATGATTCAAATGGAGAATATATTATTATTATTATTATTATTATTATTATTATTATTATTATTATTATATGAATTTTTGCTTCTAGGATAGGGAAACAAATTAAAATAATAGTATGCATGCTGTAGGCCTACTATCTAAAACCAACCAAGGGTTGCTTGAAAAGTCACAGAGTAAGCAATTTCCAAAGCTCACAAGCATCATCTTAACACAGGCCTATTAAAGAGGCATGTAGTAAGACAGTGGAAGTTCTAAATTAAGAGCTGGAAGAAAGAAACATTCAAAAGATATAGAAATAAGAGTTATAGATAAGCACTGAAGGAAAAATTAAACTATTGGAAATGAAAGAATGAAAATAAACTTTGAATTGTTGTGCGTTCTTTGGTTTAATTAAATTTTATTTTGATATTATTTTATTTCAGTTTAACTAAATTTACTTTGTTTTAATTATACTTTTATATTATAACAATTTAAAATAAAATTTCATACAAAATAATATACATGTTTGTAAAAATAATATAGCTTTAATTGAAATATTGATTATTTCAATATTGTCATTTCTGTACATAACATCAGGTCTGTTCAGTGGGTTGGTCTTCTATTTCAGGATCTCTCTGATTTCTTAGTTGATGAAATAACCTCATTATTTCGACATCTTCAGGTGGGTTATTTTCTTTCATAGCTATAGCAATATTATGAAGTACTACAATGATTGTGAGGGCTTTCTAAAGATTGCACAATAAACCAATTGACAATATAGGAAAATGTGTTTTCCAGACTACATATTGCCTCTCAACAACATTCCTAGTAATAATAATAATAGTTTATTCACCATTTGGTAATTACTATAATAGGCGTTGTCAAAAGAAAAAAGGAGAAACAGGTTTGAAGTCATAGTTGTGTTCTGCAGAGGTTGAAGATTAAGCAAAGGAGTGAGCAGGTAAGACTGGCAGGGATAATCTGAATCTTCAAGTAGGTACCCATAAGCTATTCCTCTGTTTTCCAATTTAGCTCATATAACAGTGCTATTCGAACCAGGCTATTGGGCCACAATATCGTGAACTAGCAAATTATGATTACCGATTGTCTGGCAATTAATGGAAAAGAATACCTTTCTGTTTCTAAAAGTTTCTGCAAAATTTCTACCTGGTGACTTTATCCTTATGTAGGTGCAATCTATAGCACCTAG
Source organism: Metallyticus violacea (assembly GCA_030762175.1). NCBI lineage: Eukaryota > Metazoa > Arthropoda > Insecta > Mantodea > Metallyticidae > Metallyticus > Metallyticus violacea. Next base: position 119,707,075 of record CM060845.1, on the reverse strand, counting down.
CATGCCTGGAAATCCATATAAATGGTAAAAACCATTCATCACAGCCCTCTGCTGGCCACAATTAACAGGAAATCTTATGTATCACTGACTGAACAATGCAGAGGCAGAGACCAGAGTTAGTAATTAAAATTTTCTGGTACCTTAATATCCTTGGAAACATATTAACTTACATAATTCATCTAAGTGCTGCCACTGCATTTTAATCTGTTATGAAAGCCTTATATTTTAGTTAAATATAACATTCAAAACTACAGGTAAGAGCAGCTTAATCTCAATTTCCAGAGTTAACATACCTTATCCAATTTTATCCCAAGCATGCCTGTTATTATTACATTAGGTTTTATTTCTTAGTATTTTATAACTTTCTTCTAAAATAATTATTATTTCTGGAACAACAGACTCTTCCTTTTCTCCAGCTCACAGTAAATTTAAACTGTATGTATAACAGCATGTTCTAAGAGATAAAAGTACACCAAATAATGGTTTGAGTTAGTCACTTCATGAAATCCTGTGGCATTTATTGCATACCTGATGAAGTTCCAGGTTACTTTATATATTTTAAAATTGTTTCATAAAATAGCATTAGTTCATGATGTGCTTAGGATGATCCCAAAGAGACAGCCTCCTATAATATACACACAAAAAAGATATGAAAGTGTATCAGCTGCTAATTTATTTACCTCCCTGCACCACCTTAGGAGCTTCTCTTTAAAACTGATTTCTAAGCTTGTTGATTGTAATTTAAACTTCCACTGCACTATAACTGAGTTCACAAGAAGTTCTGTAATGTACCTCTCTCTGCAATCTTTCCCACTACTGTTACCACTACCATTATATTCCAGTAGGAATCAATTAGATTGTTAGGCACAATCAAATTATTCTACTCCATTGTGTACACTTTTCTTGAATCTGATTGTCCCTCATACAATTTTCTATTATGGTATATTTTGAGACAATGCTTAATTTTACAAGAAAGGATAAAACAAAGAAATACTGGATATAATTAATGACATTTTGGAAATGATTGGTATGGGAGATATATGGAAAGATAAAAAATAAAATGCAATTAACAATTTTAATTAAAATGGAAAGGTTTTTGGAAAGAAATTAAGCTGAGGATTGAAGATATTAAATGTAAGAAATATTGGGTGGTTTTAATAACAAAAATTTATGCAGATACCTAAAAATACTTGGGATATGGAAAAATATGTTAAATGTAATAAAATGACAGAGAAGGATTTGCATGGATCATAACTGGACTTGTTGTGTTGAAAGGAGTAGGTGCAAAGTTCAATATAGGAATATATATGTGTGGGGAGAAGGATAATACTGGTATAGTGTATTATAACGCAAAGAAACTAGATTATTAAAACAGAAATCACTGTCAGAGAAATGCAGTAATTTTCAGCAGAAGTAGTTGGAAATAAGATAATGGATTTAAGCACAGAGAAAAAAATATAAGGAAATAAGAAATCATTTAGGGAAAGTGAAGAAGAAATGGTTGCATGGGATCAATAAACAAGTAAATGAAATAAAATAATAGTTAATTATTAGAGATGATTTCTGGCTCTCCATTAATGAAAATCTGTTTGTCAAAATTCAAAACTAAATAACAGATTACTTTTGCAATAAATGAATGACAGCCTACATAATATAGACTTACCTCATATTTAATGTTTTCATCTAGACTTTTATCTGAGAACTGTGAAAGGAACCCAGTGTCTGTGCTCCAGAATAGTCTGATGTCAGGAATGCTAAATAGGCACATTGCTAAGCGTTCCAGACCAACACCAAAAGCCCATCCTACTCGATCATATACTCCAGCTGTAACAAAGATACATGCTATTTGCTAATGGTGTCCACTTCAATTTTAATTGCATCCATTGCTACTTCAAGATACCACATTATTTTTTTCACCTACATTTCTTAACTGAAACTTTTTATGTTAAAGAATTTTAGCTATTTTAGAATAAATCTAATGCAATAAAGATACTAATGAACACATTAATATTTCAGTTGGCATTATATGGCACAGCATCTGTACATAGAGCTTACAGAGTAAATTTCAACAGTTTTACAACAACAATGTTATCAATGATGCAAATCTCAACACTTAAAAAAGAAAATTTTCTCAAGAAATGAAATAAAAAATTGATTAAAAATTAATAAGTATAAACTTAGCTATAGTATAATGTTTGCAGTCATTAGGCACGTAAATATCAGTATAATAAAGTTCAAAAGTATGAAGTTTGTTTTAATAATAAAGTAGTATTTTTGTTATTCTTTATAAGTTTTTAATATATGTAATGCACACATGTAAATATCCAATGACTTACTTAAATTATTAACACATTAAATCTAGCATTAAAATTGACCGATGTCATTTGCTCAAAATCACTTAGGTCTCATTTGGACCTGGATTTTGCTTAATTAAAAAGTCCTTACTTATTATATAATCTTAAAATAATTCCAAATTAACTATAAATATTAAAATCTTTTTGCATGCAGCATACACAACTGGTAAAATATTTTTTATATTACCTTCAGTTTCATAAAAAAATAAGTTTGTTCACATTGGTTGAATGTTTTTCATTATGAAAAGGTATGATAAGAGTTGTTCTAAATAATTATGAAAAAAAAATACTATTGTGTAGAATAACTTTTTGAACAGAGAGACAAATTTTCTATTCTATGATATACTGTGCTGTTGAAGATTGATCAGGATTTTTAGAGGAGGATGGGAATAAGAAGTTTTTCATCAAATACATTATGGTGACAATATATTTCCAGAAATAGAATTAATATGCATCATCTTATTTTTGTTTTAAGCTTGAGCCAGTGTTTATGCTGTAATTTTATATATGTATCCATAAGGCATGGTGCAGTTTTGAACAGTTACACAAAAGCAATGAAACAAGATAGAAATGTGAAACCTTCAGCAAATGAAAGAAAATTTCTCCAAGTTTGCATGCCTGTTCAATGCAGTTTGATGTGACTTCCATTTGTTACCCTATACACATCTAAATGATATTCTAATTCATTTCACACATGACAAAGGACATCAGGTATAACAGACTGAATAATAATATGGTTTATACCTTTGAAGGAATCCACACAGTAAAACGAAAATATAACTTCTTTGTTTATTAAAAAGTTAAAATAATCAACACTCATGAGCGTTTCACTCCTTTAATTATTAAAATAACAGGACATGTTTCGTGAACATATCGTTCACATTGTCAACTGAGTACAACTAACGTTCATGCAGGGTTTGAATAATGGGCGACTGTAAGGCACTCTGGTGGATTCTGAAAGAATTTAAACAAAATATTATCTGCTTCCAGAATTTCAAAATTCATAAGAATTTTTTCTTTTTCCTTAATAAAGATGTTCTCCCATATGTTAAGCTCCTTAGGAAATTGGACAGCCTTCAGTAATCTTATTTCTTCATCAATTTCGTGGTGTTCATTCCAGAAGTGTGCCGCCACAGCTGATTTTTCTATCTGTTTATGCCTGATGTTTCTCATATGTTCCTTCATTCTAATGCCTATGTTACTTTTAGTCTTACCGATATACCTTTTCACAATCCTTGCAGTTAATTTGATATATCCCTGATTCTTCAGTAAAATCAAACAGTAGATCAAAAAAGGAAGAATCAGGGATATATCAAATTAACTGCAAGGATTGTGAAAAGGTATACATCGGTAAGGTAAAAGGAACATAGGCATTAGAATGAAGGAACATATGAGAAACATCAGGCATAAACAGATAGAAAAATCAGCTGTGGTGGCACATTTCTGGAATGAACACCACGAAATTGATGAAGAAATAAGATTACTGAAGGCTGTCCAATTTCCTAAGGAGCTTAACATATGGGAGAACATCTTTATTAAGGAAAAAGAAAAAATTCTTATGAATTTTGAAATTCCGGAAGCAGATAATATCTTGTTTAAATTCTTTCAGAATCCACCAGAGTGCCTTACAGTCGCCCATTATTCAAACCCTGCATGAACGTTAGTTGTACTCAGTTGACAATGTGAACGATATGTTCACGAAACATATCCTGTTATTTTAATAATTAAAGGAGTGAAACGCTCATGAGTGTTGATTATTTTAACTTTTTAATAAACAAAGAAGAAATAATATGGTTCTTTCTTTTAAATGGTCAATGTGTTGATATTAACACTGTGCACACACACTACTTGACATAACCCCATAAGTAAAAGTTTAAAGACTTTAGGTCTGGTGACTGCAGTGGCCATGCCTCCCATCCACCCCTTCCCACCACATCTAGGGAAATGTATCCAGAAACTTGTAAACAATGTTATCATAGTGTGGAGGAGCACCACCTTGTTGAAAGATGACACTTTCACCTTCATATTGAATTTCGGGCACTGCATACAATTGCAACTGCAGCAAAGTAGTTGTTTAACTTCACAGTTCTGCTTCGTAAAGAAATATAGGTGTATAATTTTATAATGAGTGATGGCACACCATCAGGTTTACCTTAGAGGTGTTACATTCATACTCAATATAGGCATGAGGATTTTCATAAGCACATATCTTGACATTATGATGATAAATATGACCCCACACACACATGGAATGTTGCCTCATCACTAAACATAATCTTCTGTAAGAATTGTTCCTGACTGTCCATCTCATTAAGCATCGTACAGCAAACCCATAATGTTTGGGTTCATCAGTTCAGTGAATAGTGTGTAACAACTGAAGTTTGTAACCTGTAAATTTGAAATGTTTGTTTAAAACTTTATGAACTGTAGTTTTTTTCAGGCCTATATTTCCAGCACAGGTGCGCACCAACTTCTTTGGAATCCTTAGGTAGCCATTCAGTATAGCTTCAACAGGCTGGTCAAACTAAAGGCCTACCTCAACCATTTTGGTCTAACAAGCTGCCAATTTAAATATTGTACTTACGAAGCTGTTGACAATGGAGTGGTAATATAACCAACTTTTGTGTAAGTGAGTGGAGTTTAGTGTAAAAATGAACACCTAAGTTTAGGTTAAGTTACCAATTTCCTTCAGAGTTTATTCCACTGATGAATGTTATTCCTTCGTGGCAGTTCTTCATTATACACTTGGCAATATTCAAGCTGAGCACATGTTACGGATTCAAGTTTTGCAAGCCACAGGATTCCTTTGCACCATTCACACCTTTGCTAAATGCAAGATTTGCTTAACTGTCATTACCTGTATGCACACAAAATTGAAATTTATGCTTCTGAAGCTCTTTCACATACTCTTAAATGTATCTTAGGTTTTATCATTTGGTTTTGTTTTGTTTAGCCATTATAGTGTTCAAAACTGCACCATGACTTTATGGACACATTGTACTTTTATGTAAATTTATATAAAATCTCTTTCAAAAATTGCAATAAATTACTGTAAACATAAGAAGGTTTTGCAAAGTGAATGAAGTCTCTTATAAATTTATCATCTAGTATATTTTTATATTTCAAGAACATCCAGTCATCATTTACAAATGAAATGTCTCTATACTGGAAACACTTCCTATAAAGCAAGATGGCTACTTACACTTAATTGGGTCTTCCTGGAGCTTAATGCCTGAGATCTACTAATGGATGTATGTGACAGTACAGTAGGCCATAGATAACATACTGGGCTCTTATATGGTTGCCAAAGGCATTGCCAAATAGTGGCAAAGAAACTGGAAAGTCTACAGAGACCTGCCTGTTTAGGCCTTTAGAAGTATCACCACAATTGTATTGTATTAGAAGTTCTAGTCGATATGTCACCATGACATATATGAATGGGAGATAAACTGGCAGCTTATAGACTAATCCATAAAGACAACTGTTGAAGTATATTTTTCACTTTCACTTCGTTCATTGAAAAAGTGAATGCAATATAAGCAACATAAGGTCTAGAGGATGAGTCAATCTCTTTATTGGTTTCTCTGGCTGACAGAGGTTCAAGACTGTTTAGTTGGGCCTTTTAGAGAGGTTTAGGAATGCTGTGCTGCAATTATATGTGTGTGTTTGTGAAGGAGGGTGTGTTTCTGTAAATACTGTTTTTGATATCCACTTTTCCACCTAGATTCCCTTGGAAGAGGAGAAAGAATATTAAGTTGAAGCATGTATAACAAATCATAAACAATACTGCCTTTCTTATGTGATGAAATTAAATATCATACAATCAATATTTATGATTTGAGGTAGCAAGGTTCAAGTATATAACAAACATAAATAAAAAAGGAAATTAAATCACCACCAAATAAATAAGCAATTAATAATCTCTTTTGAGTCAAAATATTTAAAATACTCATTATGGTTTCACTTACATGTCCTAAGTAAATCCCATGTAAGTGAAACCATAAATATTTTGACTTCGTTTGATTCCAAATTGAATTAATATTGAAAATAAGGAATTAGTTAATTAATCATAGTCAATAGCCAATAATAAACTTACTTATAACCTTGGTTTTATAAATCTAAATCTTCAGTTTCTCCAGAAGCTCTAACACAACCAATTGCTCTGTCAAATCTTAGGTTCACCACAAAGCCAAAGCCCCTATTCACAACCCATTAACCTAAATAGGCAAAATAACATCAATCAATGTGAAGTAAACTTCTAAACAATTTATACCCATTCATAAGAGCATACTTATATATATTTAAAACTCTCAATATTATATCTAAAGTGGCATGTACATGAGATTAGGTTATAGAATGTTAAAGAGGAGTTGGGAGTCTTCTTTACTACTCATTGAGATTCTTGTGTTTCAACTGCTGGTGCATCACTAGGAAACAGGATAATGAATGAAGGAATGAATTGTGGTTAATATCCGTTTTTGCTACAGAGGCACCACATGCAATGGACACTGATGATATATGAGATGAAACGATATATTGGGAAAGGATTTATTTTTAAAGAGGGAATCTTTACAAGTCTAAGTTTAGGGTACCTCCCCAGCACACAGACACTAATGATATATGAGATGAAACGATGTATTGGGAAAGGATTTATTTTTAAGGAGCGAATCTTTACAAGTCTAAGTTTAGGGTACCTCCCCAGCATTTGCCATTAATGACGATTGAGAAAAACCTGGAAAAAACCTCTGTCAAGGAGGGCAGTCCTGGCAGGGTTCGAACCCCAGACCTCCCACTCATGAGTTTATACCTTAATGACCTCGACCACCCGTGGGAAACAGGGTAGGCAGAGTGCAAAAAAGCATACGTTATTTACTTATATTATTAAACTATTAAAGAGGACATAATGTAATTTTAAACAAATTACACACCATTTATACATCATTCCAAGGCACATTAAAATTATACTCTCAAATACTATGATTGTATTATGATTATTTAGGAAAGAGAGAAATGGATGTGAAGGGAAATTTTAAATACATTAAATTGATATAAAATGATACAAAAATTATGGGGAAGACAAACAAACTTCCTAAAACAATCCATAGTGAAAATGGAAAATTCTTTCCTTTAAATTAGTTGAATAATACGCCCATTATATTGAGAGGATTCATTGCTATGCTTCACAATGACAGAGAAAGTACACAACTGATTCATTCCCTGAGTGACACTGAAGAACCCCATTAACATGCCTCTTTAACACTCTTATAACTCAACCATATATGCATCACAGTATGTAATATAGGAGTTTTAAACACTCTTTCAAATGGTGTATAAATGATTTAGAATTTTAATTAACTTAACATTGACTGCCATTCCCTTGTAAGACAATTTTAGGACACTGGTATCATGCCTAATTAATTCTTTTATAATGTCAAAATCCCAGCCTTCAGATAACGAAAGGCAGGGACCTCCTTCACTTTCACTTATTTCCTAAAGTAAATATAAATATGCTTATTAATACAAAATACATTCAAGCATTTTTATCTACTCAAGTTAATATCTTTTTATTATTAACTATTTATCAAAGCAAGCTCTAAGATGCTGATAACTTACCATTTTGAACAATCTTCTGCTCCATTACTCCACATCCCAAAATTTCAATCCAATTCTCATTATGAAACACTTCTAATTCCCATGAGGGATGCGTGAAAGGGAAGTATGTCTCCACCCATCGATACTTCACATCTGAAAAAAAAAAAATATGAACATTATTATCATAATGAGTTGCATCGGTTTTAAAAATTAATAATTAATTTTTTTTTTTTTTTTTTTGTTTTTTATTTAAGGACGCTCTTTAACATCGGAGGTCATCAGCGTCCCATTCTATTTAGGGCATGAAACGGCCGACAAATTTTGCTCAGAGGCCTCTTTTTTCAGGCTTGAGGTTTTTTATCGTGCCGTAAATGTACGACACCGGACCCACGGCTTTACTTCCCTTCTGAAGGAAGCCATAATTACGATTTATACGCTCGAAAATATCCATCGATCCTGGCCGGTTTCGAACCCGCGACCTTGGGTTTAGAAAGCAAGTATGCTTACCACTACACCACCAGGACTGACTTAATAATTAATGAATTCATTAAAGCATTACCTAGCACTCAAACAGGATTTGATTCTGGCACAAGCTATGTTGGATATTGAACTATCACATATTCATTACAGGACTTATGTACCACTCTATGTCAAAACTGAATTCAACAATACACATTATATACACTCTATATATGCAGATGAATAACTGAAATGTCTTGTACAAGAATTATATAAATGCAGCAGGTAGGCAAATTTTTACTCTACTGCTTTTGAACAAACCCTTAAATGAAAATTAAATTTCAAAATGGCATTTATGCCAATAGATACTTTACAGGTATTAATATTCTCTTTAGACTCAAATTCTGAGCTATGAAAAATATAAAATCTGTACCACAGAAATAGTGTAAAGAAGTATGATAGCTCTAAAAAGTAGCAAACCTAAGATTGCTAAATTAGAATAACTAACAATTATGCCAAGTTACTCAGCAGTGAAAACATACAATAAACATTGTTTATAATTGTTTATAAAAAAAACTAGGTTAGCCTTGGTACGGTTATCGTGCAATATGAAAAGTTGTGGTGATAAATTTTTATTCAGTAACATATATTTATGAGATGAATCAAATATTAACAATATTTGTAAATTATTGAAACCAAATTTATTTGAAAATGAAATACATCTCATTTTTTTACATCATTTTCTGATTTACAAGCACATTTTTCCCAGCAGATAGGAAGCTTGTTAACCTCATCATTAAAGAAATAGTGCAGTGGGTTTCCATTCAGTTATACATGAATGCTTTCATACTTTCATTGCTCCAATTGTAGATCTCTGAATGCTTCTCTTAATTGTATCACAAGATGAAAAATCTGGACAATGAGGAGGGTGTTCCAGTGCTGTTCAGTGGATTTTCTCAAATGTTTTCCTTATCAAAGAAGCTACTATATGCACATGGAGGTGTCCCAGAGGAGAACTTCTTGAATTGGTTTAACTTTTTTTTTTGTCATTAGGCAAGTTTTGCCTCAACCAAAAGCTGGCATTGATAAGCTGCATTGACTATTCAACATTCATAAACAAATCAATGAATAAAATGCCTTGAGAGTCCCAGAAAACCATTAAGAAAACCTTCACAGGTAACAGGTGAATTTTTACTTTATAAGTGGACTCCTCTCTTTTCCTCCACTCCATGCTCTTTTGTTTTGACTCTAAGAGTATAGCAGCATATCATGTTTCATTGTATATTATGACTGAATGCAGAAGAATTTCTTCTTGATCCCATTCATTTCTATTGAGCCAAAATCCTCTGACAAACACACATATACAGACTTTTGATCCTGAATAAAAATTTGAGGAACCCATCTTATTAAAACTTTTCAGTAATCCAAGTCATCTGAAATAATGAACTGGACACTTCCATAATGTATCCTAACGAAAGGGACTTCAGAAATCATCAAACATCACCACACTCAATAAGGTCTCAAATGGCCCGAATGTTTGCTTTTGTTATGCTTATCTGAAATCAACATTTTTATTTCAGGTAACACTTTTTACATGGTTTATGATAATCCCTTTATTCATTATTATCCGCATTCCAGTTTCTAGTGTTTAAATATATAGGCACTTATTAAAATGTAAATTGGAACTTGCACTGAAGCAAATCATATGATTGATATCATTGTATGGTTCAGTTGAACTTACACACTCTTAATGCTTCACTTACTTGTCATAATGTATGGAACTGGTTTCGAGAACATTTAGTTCTCATCTTCAGCCAGGCTAAAGTCCAACTGTCGCATCATTCATTGAGCTGTGGGAATGTGTATTCTGCTCTGGTGGTGGTGTGAATAAACTTGTAGTTTATGTTTCCATCTCTGGCAATGTCGAAGTTCATTATGCTTTCTTTGTGTTTGTAGATGTAGATTTTCTCTCAGGTTGCTAGTTCCATAGGTCCTTGTACTGATTTTAATAATTTTGCTTTATTTATTATGTCGTGATTTTGTGTCCAAAAGTGATATGCTACTGTAGATTTCTCTATTTGCTTATACTTAATGTTCCTTAAATGTTCCTTTAACCATGTGCCTATGTTTCTCTTTATTTTTCCAACGTAGATTTTTTCACATTCTGCACAGTTTATTTTGTAAATACCTGCTTTTTCCTCTTGTGGAATACTGTCATTAACATTGTCTATCAGTAAGTTTTTAACATTAAATCTATTAATCGGTGCTAACCTGGTATTAAAATCTTAAAGAATATTCTGAAATTTTTTTGTAGCCCATGGATGATATGTGAACTTTTTAAAAATTAGTTTATCTTTTCTTGCTGAAAGTGTTGTGGTTCTTTGATACGTTTTTGTCTCTTGAATTTCTGCACCTTTTTGTGTACTTTTTTTAAAGGTAGTGGTACACAAAAAAGGTGAAGTTTGTGTCAACATTTGGAAACTTTCAACAATAATAATAATAATAATAATAATAATAATAATAATAATAATAATAATAATAATAATAATAATACTTAGAGCTTGATAAGCTGACAAAGAGTGAAATCCAAAAAGAGAGACCTTGAAAGATGAGAAAAGCATTAGAAAACTTTAAATTAGTCAGAAAGGAAACAATTCTATCAAGAGGAGCAGTTGATGCTAGGTGTCAAATAGTAATCTGGCAACTGCCAGGCTCAAGTGGGGGTATCACAGAGGTCTACTTCTACAAGATCCTATATGTGAGCACTACCCACAGTCTCAAGCAAGCCAGCAGCTCAGAAGCAAGTAGAAATAGAAGAAAATTCTCACGCTATTCCAAATAAAGCTCATAATACCATAAAGGAATTGAAAAAAAAAGCTGCAGGAGAAAACAGCATCTGTAATGAATGTATAAAATGGAGCTGAGGAATAATCAAGTCTTGGCCCTTAGACACCCCTAAAAGTTTCATTGTTATGCTACTTACCTTTACCAAATAGAATTTCAATTACTCCAGATAGTGTTGATTTAAGCTCCTTTTCAAGCATCTCTGAAGTTTCCACTGTATGATGTTCCTGCTTCTCTGCTGTCCTGATACCATTTTCTTCAAATACCTTCCTGTTATTGAGCATTCTGCAAACCTACCACGAACATAAACATTCCAGTTTGTTCATTTGCTACGAATAAAAATGAATTAAATCTATGGAAACTTACATCATGTTCCTTGAGCAACCGAACTGCATCCAGTTGATGAAACACAGGGTAATGCCTGGAGTCAATTTCATCTCGACGATATACATCACCAACTATAAGAAAATTATCTAACCCCATGTGCATAAGTTCCACTTGGTGAGCTGTGGCATGTGCACGAAGCAAATAATCCTTATTTATGTAATAACAATCACCCTTAGTTCTACTAGGGTGATCCTTAGGAATTAACAAACTGTTAAAATTTTGATCCACAGATACTACTGGACTTAAATTTTCATAAACTGAAAATATTGGATTACCTCTTCTACCAATAAATTTCTTATAAAAGAAACTGACAATTCTTTGCTTTATTAATGACAACGGGTGAGAATTTTGCATGTGCAAATTTTTCCCAACATAAGACAGTATTTTTTCTGTTACATTCGTCCATTCATCACATGTAAAATGTTGACCATTAACCTTAATGACATTGTTTTTGCATAATGTGGGAGGTAGTGAACTGGAATACCTTGAAAACCGGTATGCAAAAATAAGATTTTTAAAAGAACTCTGCATATTTTCAAACTCTGACTAAAAGCATAAGAGCCTGCTGAGCATGAACGGTTGCACGAAAATATTACCCTTACAGAGAGTAAATTTCTGAGTAACGACTTTGAAAGAGAAATCGGAACTCAGAATGAAGTGAACGGCAATTCTTTTCGGGAACAGCTGCAAACTGTCACTGTTGCACTGTTTTCAGTTCCCAATAGCAGTTTAATGAGACAAGTCTGTTACGTACGCGGTAGAACGGTGAGATTAAAGTTACAACCGCTGTTACAGTAGTATTAAATGCATTTTGAATTTAATTGCATGTTGTAAAATTTTATTGCGTCTTCCATATGCTTCAATATTTGCACTAAATTAATTAAATTCGGTGTTGCTTATTTTTAAAACATTTTATGAAGCGTTTTATGTATCCAATATTAAAATTGAGGTTAGGTTATATCTTTATTAAATCTCAAAAAAAAAAAAAAACAAAAAAAAAACCGTATATTATTTCAAGGCTTCTTGCATTTTAAATGTATATGTATTTACAAAATAGTCAAAGTTAATATGTTTTGATCTTTAGACCCGCAAAGAAAGTTTTAAATCTTAAATGCAGCAAATTATATAAAATGCATTAGTCGCCCATTTATTTAACTTGCGTTGTAGTGTTGAAGATGTCCAGAAATAGCATATATCATGCCCTAACGCAAAAATAAATAAATAAAATAAAAAAAAAGATACATTTATATCTTTGCTCAAAATAGCATTAGGGATTTTATACAATTAGATTAGTGCTTTCTATTGCAAGAAATCAAACTATAAATGGGGAAGTGTTAATATGTATTTTTGTTGAAATGATGTATTGTGGGTATCAAGAATTTTTAATTAGCACTAATTATCCACATTAAATACCATTTTATGATGCCTTTTAAAAGCTTATTTTTAAATGTGTAATGAAGCAGATTGTGAAATTGACATCTAGATTCACCAAGGCTAGAATTTTTGCTACCCAAGATGCCTTTCAATTCCAGCTCCTTTCTCTTCTTTGACCTTAATAAGCAAATGTGTTTTTGCTTATCCATTTTCAAATGAGTGAATAATGAAAGAAGTGCTTAGCAGCCCTTATTCTTGGTATAGAACTCTTACGGTTGCTTTTGTAGTACCCTACATGAACTATATTTTCTGAATAATGAATATGCAGTAATTGCATGTGCTTTCATAGTTTTCCTTGTATTATGGCTATAATCTGGATCATCCTTTTCCAAGAATTGTGCTTTAGTTTCAGCATACAAAAAATATTTCATTTTACTTGTCTTTCTGATTATTATAGTATATTGAATGTTATTCAATATGAACATTATAAATGTTGTATACCTGTTCCTATTTACTGAATATATTTATATTGAATTGCATAGAGAAAATAAAAATCCAGATTAACTGAAATGATATTTCATGTTTATGCATATGATAGTATACATAATCATTACAAAGAAATTTGTGGGCAAAAACTGAATAGGAATTAAGTTTGCTTTATTTACACTTGACATAAAAAGGGTAGTTTACAACCCTGTGTTAAGTATGCTAATCACATGCTTACAACAAATCTAAACATCAGCACCCAAGTAGAAATATACTGTAACTATTATACCTAATAAATGGCTTCTGAAATTAAATTTTACAGACAGTAAAGAAATATTCATATAGCAACAAAGAAAAATTACTTATAGTAGGAGCCAAATCTGGAGAATCAAACTCTGTGAATGACCTATCAACACAAATTTTTACTAGCAAACTTCCTTCTATATAATAGAGAAAGCATTGCAATTAATAAATTAGTAGATAATATAAATATTTGTAAATAATGATTTCCATAATATTATACAAAACCTTATGAAAAATGGCCACATTATGTGGCAAAAAATATTCTTATGAGTATTTATGCTTGTGGACATAAAGGAATGAAATAACACAATATGTTCTGGAGAAATTTAAAAAGGACCTTAATCTTTCACATCTTTAGTTTGGTATGTGAATTCTTGACATTTCATACTACTGTGTGAATATTACTGTATGTTTCTCATTTACAAAAGTACCAGCCTTTGAAAGTATTGATTAATTCATTTATTTGTTGAGTACTAAGCATAATACAAAAGACATTTTTCCTATAGATTACTAAAATCTTTTGAAAGTAAATGCTTGCATGTAACTGAGGAGATAACCATTCTAAATCTCTGTCTCATTTGAAAGTATTGGGTAATTTTGGTAATGTATTACAACAATAGCAGTGGATCTGCAGTCCTTGGGAAATAAGCCTTCCTGCAGGAATTGTGTTGGTCCTGGTGGTGTAGTGGTAATCACACTTGCCTCCTAAACCCAAGATCATGGGATCAATTCCGGCCAGGATTGGTGGATTTTTATGGGCATAAAAATCCTAAGTATGACTTTCTTTGGAAGAGAAGTAAAGTCATGGGTCCCATATCATGGATTTACGGCATATAAAAGAACCTCAAGCTTGATAAAAAGAGGCCTCTGAGCAAAATTTATCAGCCATTTCACACACTGAATTGAGTGGAATGCTAATGACCTGAGATGTTAAAGAGCATCCATAAATAAACCAAAACAATTGCAGGAATTGTTACACTTCTTCCATTGCTCCCTGTGTACCACTTTCTGAAATTGAATATAACTAATGGTATATGCTAGTTAATTACTTTTTTTATAATTTACAGAAAATTGTATCAATTTTGACTTAATGTTGAGGTTGAAAATTTTTCATCTTTCTGTCAAATTCATCCCATAAGGAAAATTCACTTTTGCTAGTTTTTGTGATTTTCTTTACTGCAAATTAAGTTTGTGACTGTCACTCAGAATTGAATGCTTATGTTGCTAATTCTAGTATTTTTTGTACTGCTTCTGCAACAGTAGGACTGGAATATCCAGGTATTCCTCTTGAATGTAAGAAAGCACATAGTACTAAAATTCTGCTATGTTTGCCACAAATTTATGCCAATTTGTTCATTTAAAACTTTTAATATACAGAGCACAGAAGCATTGAAGTTCTATTTTAATGTGGTTTTACATACTTAAACCAACACATGTGTTGTGCATGGACTTGCTCCCAGTATTTGTTTTTTTCCATTTAACTATTTGGTTATTTCTTCAAATGGTTTCAATATTATGCACTTCAGAACAGGTTTCCCATTCCTCCTCTTATAGTTTAGGGAATTTATTACTGCTAATGCTATTGTTACTCTTAGTATGTACATCATTTCTACAAAATGACTGAACATGTAGAATTCAGTTCCACCGTGTGATACATCTTAAATAAGCTTTTTTGAAATAACTATTCCATGAGTGTTTTGACATTCTAACAATGTATGGTTAGCAGTTTTATTACATTTAATATGCACAACAGTATTTTTCATGTAATGAATTTACAATTTTTAGTGCCTCTTGAACAATTAAATGATACAAATCCTTCCAATTAAGATCTTTTTCACTAATGCTTGTAGTGTTGTCTGTAACAACTTTTAGAATGTTTTTAGATGAAGTTGTTTATAATGTTTATCTCTGCAACCAAGTTATTATTTGCATGTGACCCATCCAGTGGTGATTAGTCCAGCAGTAAGGTATTTTAGCTCATAATTTTCAGTTAGAAAATGAATGGTAACAGCCAAATATAAATCATTGTTTTTTGAATTTCATGAATTTCTTGAGACAAATACAATAAATAATTTTTGCTGCACATTTGTGAGACATTGCTTATATGTTGCTGGTAATAAACTAGAGGCTATTACTTTTCTATTTGATGAATTCAAATCATTAATAAACTTCTTAAATGCACAGTCCTCCATAATGAAAAAGATTGAAAAACTAACACATTGATATAAAATTGAATAGTTTGGGATTTTCACAGTGAAATATAGCATCATATAACATATTATTTATGAGGAAGTCACTCAAATTTCACTGAGAATGTTTCCACTTACTTGGGCATGTTTCAAAGGCAAGTTTCCTTCATCGTCAGCACAGTTCCACTGTCAGCTTTCCAGCATGGTGTTAAGATATCGCTCTTTGGATTTTATAAACTTTTTGATGAGGCTGCTGTTGTTTGGAAGATCAAAATTAACTAAATTTTCTAATTTTGGCTCCAGTGAATAAATGCAATTTGAAAAACCTCCTGAAAACCAATACAAAGGAAAAAATCCCGCCAGGAAAACAATCAGGCAATTATGAAATCAGTTGCAAAGACTGCAGTAATAAATATATAGGTAAAACAAAAAGGAACATTACCATACAGTTTAAGGAATACATGAGAAGTATAAAATATAAACATATGGAAAAATCAGCAGTAGCATACCATTTCTGGCAAAAAAAACCATGATTTCCAAAATGAACCAAAATTCTTAAAAGCACTTTAAAAACCTATAGAATTATCTGTGTGCATAAATATATTCTTGAACAAAAACAAAGAAAATTTAATTAATTTTGATCTTCCAAACAACAGCAACCTCATCAAAAAGTTTATAAAATCCAAAGAGCAACATCTTAATACCATGCTGGAAAGCTGACAGTGGAACCATACTGACAATGAAGGAAATTTGCCCTTGAAACTTGTCCAAGAAAGTGGAATAAAACTAGTGAAATTTGAGTGACTTGCTCATAAATAATCTGTTATATAACACATTTGAGTTTGTCTGATCATTTCTTTGGAGAAAACTTGAAATGTGCACCTGTTTAACTGTACTTAGTTTTTGAATGAACATTTATTATTATTACATAATACAATTATAGTTTTACTATATGTCCATGATCCTTGAGTGCTTGTTAATTCAGGATCCTATACAACTTAACACCCTGGTTGTTAGTACATGGATCCTACATCACTCTATTATCAGGTGAACTTTTATAAATATTTCCCTAAGGTCATCATCTTCCCTCATTGATACTTATTACCTATCTTCATCCTTTGCCTTGATCACTTTCCACCACCACTTTTTCCTTACTTACCCTACATAAATTCCAAACTGATTCAAAAATTCTTTTCCGCTAATCCCAAAAATCTTTAATGTCAGAATTTCTGTCAGCAAATTATCCCACTTTTTGTTCCATATTTTCTCTCTCCATCCTTTAGTTTCTGTACATTGTATTATACAGTGCATGTTCTTATCACACAGTGGGCACACTTTTTTGTCAACTTTTACCCCACTTAGCATTATTGTTTCTGTTCTTGCCCATGCTATACTCTCCCTACCCATTTTGTCACAAATCTGAATGCATTTTTCCATACCCCGCTATTACTTAAAACTCCTGTAATATATAAGATCATTCATATCTCTGGCTACCAAATATTTCCTGTTTCTCTATAACATCAATCCTTGCTTTCACTTTATTCCATGTGCCTTGCTCATTTTGTAACTGTACACTATCTCTCCCAAGCCAATTTGTCTTACAATTTCCTTTAATCTACCTACCCAACCTCCCCCCACCCATTTACCTTCCCCCCCTTTCCCCCCTTTTTTGCTCCCTCAAGCAGTATTTTAGAATAGTTACTTCCTCTAATGAATTGTATCCTCTGCCAGAATTTCAAAATGATTTTATTACTATAACTTTTCAGCCCACCCTTCTTAGTTCCTTCAGGGCTACTCCATTGAGTGCTCCTCTAGGTAATTCCAATATCATTTTACAGACTGCTGATGAATCTGATCTATACATTCCCTCCCTTTTTCTGTCCCCATATTTCTAACTGTTGCATCATGTTTTATTCAATTGTAGCCAAATATACTCTCTCTAACCAGCTTACACTTCATATTTTGTATTTTCTTCAACCATGTTGTTATACTGTTGGTAGCTAATTTCCCTTCCCTAGTGCATATTTCCGTTGTTCTGTACATTTTCCATTACTGTTCGGCCTTACCCCAAAATAATCAAATTTCCTTACTACCTCAATTTCACTTCCCTCTAGCTGCCATTTATTATATCTGCTGAGCTTGTTTCATTTTTTACCCACCAAAATATTTTATTTGTCTTTAAGCCACTTAATTTGTGCTGCTGTCGTAGTTCTTCTTTGGAGCTTGTACCTGAATAGATTTTAAAGCCAAAGGCATATCTGGCTCATGATTATAAGAAAGGAAGAAATAGAGGATTGAGCATATTTTATTAATAATAAATTTATTTAAAGCCAATAGACAGTGCATATGTAAACATGTATATAATAAAATTTGTGTGACCGTGATTTGTCTGTTTCTGCTTCTCTGGTTATTGTTGTTAGCTTAGTTGTTCTAGGTGTTGCTTTTTCATTTTTACTATAACAATATATGCAGATATACATGATATCTTTGTAAATATAGAAGTTTGCTACTGTGGTTGTTGTAAATGACAAATTCTGTAATATAGTAAGTTATTTATGAGGAAATCACTGAACTTTCACTAAAATTTTTCCTTACTTGGACATGTTTTGAAGGCTTTTGCCTTCATCATTTTCTTTGGGAAAATCAAAGAACAAATTCTAAGTTCGTAAGTCTCTGTGACAGCTTCGTGAACTCACGGAATGCTCCAGGATCTGAACTGAATTGACATACAATTTCTTTCAAGCTATTACAATTACACCACCACTCTTCCAAGTAAACCTTTTTTTTTATAGTGTTTAATGCTCATTTTTACTACTGAAGCACCACAGGCAGGCAAGTAGATCTGAAGAAATAGCCTACTATATTATAATTTTCAATAATATACAGTATTATTTAACCATCTTTTAAACCATGCTCAGTTATAATTGCAATTGTAGGCATAACTCATTAATTTCATTTATGATATAGATATTAGTTGGCAGGTAGAGAGTATATTATTTTTAATTAAATGGGAAAGCTTGGGTTCTCTGGAATCCTGTAAGAAATGTTTGTTTGCCTGAATATATGAACTGCAGGATGCTTTACCCTTAAGCTAATTTTTAAAGTTTATGATATTTATATACATTTATTTAACTAAAGATACTAAACTGTGCCACATGAGACTTAGCACTGAGCACTCTGTAAGGTTAAACAGTTTTAATGTAGCAATATAACACATAAAGGAAATAATAATGCTTTTAACACTAAGTTTTTGCATGAATTTTGAACTATATGAATGAGAATTTCTTAATTTCAGGTAGCACTAATGCCTTCTTTTCCATTTTGCAGCAAAGAAAAAGCAATTATGTGGCTTCCAATGTATCAGGTTTTGCTACAGTATGTGATGAGTTTTTTTGTAGCAAAGACTCTTTTCTGTGGAAAAATTGTCCTTTTATTGGGACATATTTTTAGTTTTGGACATGGTTGCAAAGGCCAATGCTGCCTTTAAGGATGCCATGTGTTTCATCACAACTTCAAGTTCTCCTGCTATGAAAGGGGCACAGAACAGGTGGGACTTTGTTTGCTCTCTTGGGCTAGTATTTCCTCCTTCATTGGCGATAGAATCATCTTCATTGTCTGTTATTAAGTCATTATTATCTTCAGAATAAATGGGATGTTCTTAGCAGACCTGAAATTGACATGCTATGTATGTGTTTGCACATATTCCATTTAATACTGAAATCAACACAAATGCAAGAGTATCTGTGTATGCATGTATTACATTCACTGCAGACTAATTTGCATTTACAATCCACATCATTATCTTGCACAAAATATATATATGCCAATTTAGATGAGGATGGGATCTTCCAACCACTATCTTCCTTAATGGTGATGTTCTTGTTTATTTTTAAGCTTGCTAGTCCTTTGTTTTGCTAGTAAGTTTTCCTTTTGTAATCACAATGAGCCTATCAAATAGCTTGTCTTTAACAAAGGATATTAAAGCAAATATTGCTATATCCATGTTTTTTTACATATTTTCCAAGCAGATAGATATATTTAAATGTCTGATGCATTTGCTAATTATTCTTGTTGGTATTCCAGCATGCAACCTGTGACAGTAAGCCCAGAATTCTGTATTACTCCCGTAGTTTTTCTGGAAGTATGAAGGAAACTCAGAAGTGTCACATTTCAATTTGTCTATTGCAGTAGGAAGCATTATCTCCAATGCGGTGCCATCTTTCTCTGTGTATGTATTGATGGTAAACTACTCTCTTTCAGTAATGTTCTTACAATTTTGTAAACATCTGCTTGTTTTTCTTGACCTTTGATTTTCTTTATATTTTAGTATTTTACCATCAATACATACACAGTTATTTCCATACTGTTTTAATAGTTCACCCTGCACATTGTTCATAATAATTAATGCAAAATCTGTGTTTTTAAATTCTGGGTGTGAGTCACTGACCATATCTTGTAGTTTATAAAATAACACACAGGAACTGTCACTGTATTTCACTTCATTTACCCATGCCTCAACACTAGTCCCATCATTTTGATGCGTGACATATGAGGAGGACAAATTATAGCATCATTCAATCCTGCCTGGTTAATGGATTAATTCTTTCTAATTTTGCATCAAACACTGAATTTCTAATTTTGTCTATTATGGCTTGAAAAGGAATTTTGTATGCAATATCTGCAGCTACACTGCTCCTTTCTTTTTCTGATAGTCCCAAGTGACATAAGTCATGTTGGTGACCAGCATGAGTTGAAATAAATTTGACTCAGCATTTTCAATTTTCATCATGCTTGCAGGACATTCACCACTCATTTTATTATTCCCTTGCAATTTTAAGTGTCTGATACCTTTACTTTTGGAAGAAAAATTCCCTTAGCACACGTAATAGCTTACTATGCTTACAATAGCTTACAATATTGTCAGAAGCAATATGAGAACCATGACTTTTTACAAACATCGACCTTGTTTTCTTCTCAGTTTCCTGCATCCAGTTTTTAAAAATGATCAAACGATGAGAACTGTAGTTCTTCTGATTTAACTTTTATTTCATGTACCTGATTCTAAATGCTCAAATAAAAAAAGTTTCGTTGTTGTTCATGGCTACATAAGGTGCATTTCATTGCTTTCTTCTGGCTGATCCCCACCATGGTAATCTCGCTGATGGCATGAAGTTATATGAATAACTGAAATTCTCAAGATTTCACAGTGATAGGCATACGAAAGCTGTCTTTTTAGAACAGGCGCGTTAACATTCAAAATTTCCGGGTGTACTTTAGAAACATGCTTAACTAGATTTTCATTACAATAATAGTCCTTTCCACATTCTGGGCATATGAAATATTTGGATCCACTCACAGTGAAAAATATATATATAAAGCACCCTCTTTACCATTCTCTGTACGTTTAACTTACACTTTTATTTCACTACGCCGCTAACAGAGGGACGTGTGATTCGCTACACCTGTAATCGTACGAGATCTATTCAAAAAGTATCGCGAATTTTGATTTTTGGGGGCTACGTATATTCGATTTTCGATTGTTTTGTGGCGTTATGGGTACTCATGTCCCTCACTTATGTTGACAAGCTCGGCCATTTTGAATGTTCAGTTAATTGTTGACAGCTATTTTGCTTGAACGTGTTTTGGCTCGTCTTCGATTTTTGCCTATTCCAAAAAATGGAAAATCAAATTTTGCCTGAAAAACAAAATTAAGTGTGCGAATGCATTCCGAATGTTGACTGTGGCATATGGTGAAGCTACCTTGGACCAAAGCAACGTTTATCGGTGGTACAAAATGTTCTCAGAGGGCCGAGAAGATGTGAACGACAACGGACGCCCGAGCTCGTCGACAATAGACGAAAACATTGAAGAAGTGAAGAAAATAGTATTGGCCAATCGTCGAATCGCCGTTAGAGAAGTTGCTGAGGACCTAAACATATCGATTGGCTCGTGCCATTCGATTTTTACCAATGATTTGGGCATGAGACGGGTCGCAGCAAAATTCGTACCAAAGTTGCTCAATTTCGACCAAAAACACCATCGCATTAACGTTGGTAAGGAGCTGTTGAACTCTGTCCACGACGACCCAAATTCGCTCCAGAGGGTCATAACTGGTGACGAATCATGGGTTTATGGTTATAACGTGGAAACTAAAGCTCAATGAATGCTGCCACACGAGCCAAGACCGAAAAAGCGCGCCAAGTTCGGTCGAATGTGAAGGTTTCTTCGATTACAGGGACGTGGTGCATCATGAGTTCTTGCCACAGGGTAGAACGGTCAATAAGGAATATTACCTGCAAGTTATGCGCAATTTGCGCGAAGCAATCCGCCAGAAACGCCCGGATTTGTGGAAGAACAAAAATTGACTTTTGCACCATGATAACGCCCCTGCTCACACATCGTTGCTTGTGCGCGAATTTTTGGGCAAAAACAACACACTTATGATGCCGCAACCACCGTACTCCCCAGAATTGGGCCCCAAAACTGAAGAGACCCATGAAAGGATGACGCTTTGCCACGATAGAGGAAATAGAGACGGCATCGAAGGAGGAGCTGAACAAGATCACAAAAAACGATTTTTTAAAGTGCTTCGAGAATTGGAAAAAACGTTGGCACAAGTGTATAGTATCTGGTGGGGAATACTTTGAAGGGGACAAAATAGATATTCATGAATGAATAAATAAATAAATACTTTTTGAAAAAACACAAAATTCGTGTTACTTTTTGAACAGACCTCGTATAGTCTAAATAAATGATAAAAAGTGAAGATAAACAATATGAACCTTAGCGGATTTTTTTTAACTATTAATAATCCAGTCAGTAAATTTCCCGCTATTTATTTATTTTATTATTGTGAAAAAGAAAAAAAAGAAAACAAATGACTGCAATTGACCATTTAAAGCTCGTGTGTTGTTCATTCGTCTTCGTTAAATCGGAGGCAACCGCTAGACGCAGTAGTGCTTCCCGTTATATATCGCCACGGTACAGCGACTTTATTATTATTATTATTATTATTATTATTATTATTATTATTATTATTATTATTATTATTGTTGTTGTTGTTGTTGTTGTTTTTAATGGTCTTTAACGCCCGTTTTTACTATTGTGAAATGATAAATTGGGAAAAGGATTTTTTTTATGGAAGGAAACGTTCCAGGCCCAGGTTTAGGGTACCTCCCCGGCATTTGCCAGTTATGAGGACTGAGGAAAACCTGGAAAATCCTCAGTCAGAAAGGACGGTCCTGGTGTAATTCGAACCCCAGATCTCCGCTCACTAGTCCGCGCCTTAATGACCTCGGCCACCCGTGGCGGTCACGCGACTTTATGAAACAATTTCGATCACAGTTTTAAATTAGCTGCTGCGCTTTTATCACCACCACCAAGCAATCGTAACCAGTCGGCTTTCTTCGCTACATCTCGCTTTTTCTTTTCCGGAGGTATTGACAGGCTGTAAGTTAAGTACCATTTTTTTTCAGTAGTGTTTAACGCCCGTTTTTATTATCATGGCACCACAGGCGGAAGTACCAAAATGAGCGGCATTTCCAATCAGTGATATGAGTTTGAAGGCTTGCTGAGGAGAAATAGAATTAATATAGCATTCTTGGGGAAAACAAAATTGACGCACAATATAAATTTCAACATTCAACAATACATCATCACACGTACAGACAACCAACAGGCCGGGGGGGGGGGGCTGCTAATGCAATAAAAAATAATATTGTTTTACCTACGGTGAGCCTCCCATCCCTCAAATGTCTGGAGTGTACCGCAATAGAAGTAGACTTATACAACAACCCGTCCTGATGGTAGCTGCATACCGACCCCCAGGGAGCCGGGGGCTCATAGAGGATCTAGATCAATTCTTCAATCTGCATGAAAATGTGATTGTGGCAGGGGACTTCAACGCCCACCATCCAGCTGGAACTCCAAAAAGATAGATCAGGCTGGCAACCTACTTTGCAATTTCATGCTAGATAATGGCGACGTGGAGATGCATGACCCTTCCAACCCCACTTTTTATCACCGTAATGAAACATCTGGCCTGGACGTGCTCGACTTTGTGATCTCAAAAATGTTCAATTAACTTCCTATTTAAATGTACTCCATAGTCTGGATTCTGACCATC
Source organism: Metallyticus violacea (assembly GCA_030762175.1). Classification (NCBI taxonomy): domain Eukaryota; kingdom Metazoa; phylum Arthropoda; class Insecta; order Mantodea; family Metallyticidae; genus Metallyticus; species Metallyticus violacea. Next base: position 119,682,962 of record CM060845.1, on the reverse strand, counting down.
TTCCGGTCACTTATAATACATTCCCCTGCGAACCTCAAAGTAACTTTAGGCAGGACGTTGGAAATTTATCAAGAAATAGCTAACCATATAAACAGTACGCCAAAAAAAAAAAAAAAAAAAAAAAAAAAAAAAACAGCTCAGCCCGAGCGGGTCAGATACCCAAAAGTGGGGTGCCTCATGCCGGCCGTAGGCGATATATGCGCAGATGGCGCGAAACCGGATCCCCGGTCCTAAAAATCGCTGCGAACTGATTGCGTAAGGTAATCAGATCGCAAATAATCGCCAATAACCATCACAGATGGGAAAAAAAGGTGCATCCACTCTGACGGAACATTATGACGATTACTACGCAGTTTCAAGAATGCACGCGTCGCCCGCCCCTATACTGAGGTACTTCAAGGACGGACTGGGTTGATATTCTACACAAAAGAAAAGGCCGAAATATTTGCGGACACTTTGGAGCAGAATTTCAGCCAAACCAGAGAAAGAATCAGAACCACAACAATATTGTAGAAACCTGGATGAGGGAGTGGAGAATCACGAGGCAACAGCAAGCAAATAAATTGATAACGACTCAGGAAGTCTTCAAACCAAAGACTACTAAAGAACGGCAAAGCCACAGAGTGACAAATAAGGACCTCAAGCACCTACCACGCAAGGCGTTTGTCCAGATAACAAAAATTTACAACGCTTGCCTGTTACATAATTACTTTCCTGCGGCGTGGAAGAAGACAAAGATAGTGACTATTGTAAAAACAGGTTAAAATGCTGGGCTACCACAAAATTATAGGCCCAGCCCGTTAGTCTCCTGTCCACAGTTGGAAAATTGTTCGAAAAAGTCGTCCTATTTAGACTACAAAACACAGTCTCGGAACTAGATACACTTTAAAAATTCCAATTTTGATTTAGAAAACACCACTCAACAGAGTTACAGCTCCTTAAATTTACCGATGACATAAAAGAACAATTCGCCAACAGGGCCTTCACCTTGGCACAGTTTCTTGACGTGGAGGCTGCGTTCGACAGGTGTTGGCACTCGGGAATGATATATAAAATTTACCAGCAGATATTGCAAACACGAAGCACACTCCCTTGGTGCACAGCTACCTGACTGATTGAACATTCCACGCACAGGCAAATTCAAAATTCCACTCCCAGGAAAATAAACGCCGGATTCCTCAAGGAGCAATAATGGCTCCATACTTTTTCTCGCTGTTCACTAGAGAATTCCCTGTATAGATTTCCGATGTAAAGTGTTGATGTAAACCGACGATAGGGTGATATACACCCACCACAGGAAAATTACCTTCGTAATCCGCATCCTACAGCGGTACACCGATCAATTTCTGAACTGGATTGACACTTGGAGAATTAAAATAAATCCAAACAAATGCCTCCCAGTACACTTTTCCCAAAAGAGAAAGCAGCCGACATAGATATCAATGTAGATGGAGAAGTGTTACCGTTTCGCCGGCGTGCAAAATATTTAGGAGTGACATTGGACTCCACAATGAGGTGGTGGCAACAACTGCGAAATGGTGCCAACAGAGAGGGCGGTGGCGCCTCAAAATGTGTGCCCCAGTATTTAAGAACAAATTAGTGTCATTGCAGACCAAGCTAATCTTATACAAGGCCTATATTTTAATAATAACCTACGCAAGTGCTATCTGAGCACATGTCCCCAAAACATCAATGAACCAATTACAGACTTTACAAAAAATATGCCTGCGGAAACTCCTAAATGTTCCACTTATCATCACAAATGCTGTCATCCATATGGAAACACTAATGGAGCTTTTCGCAAACTTTATTGAACATAAAGCGCCCAATGCTTGGGCGAAAATTTGTGCTCGCCCGAGTTTAATAGTCCGGGATATAGGAAGAGGCTCACCAATCCATAGAAAACACAAGTTCGGGATAAAAAAGAAACAAAATATGTTAACAAACTACAAACAGGCGTGCGTTTTGAATTCTTGCACACACTGTATATAAACTGTGTATATTAGGTTAAGTTAGGGCTAAGAATAGTATAAGGTTTAGTTATAAGAGCACACACACACACATATGTGTGTGTGTGTGTGTATATATATATATATATATATATATATATATATAAATTAGCTAGCTTCTTGCCATTGAAGAACTCGCAGTAGTTCCAAATATAGCAATTTCAAGTGTGACTCTTTCTCTGTGTTTTATCTTTATCTACTTTTATTATTAGTGTTAATTTGTTACATTGTTAATAGTGTTTCTTTATTTTTATTTTTCATTAATATTATATATATAATATTAAAGAGAAATAATATATATATTAAAGAGATAGAGGTGTCCCATACCCAACAACTCCAGCACCTAAGAACCTACTTCATGAACCTTCACAGGTAAATCATTCTCCTACACCCCGGCAACCATACCGGACATCTGTGTGGATTTACTACGATATATTATTACGTAGACACACAGAACTATTGTAAATTGTAGAGCAATGTAAAATTCAACCTGAAAGGTCGTCTTTTGTAGGCCACTGGTTAAACTTTGGAATAAAATGAATCTGAAGTGTTTGTCATGAAGTGAAGTAGCACTCGACCTTACAAGTAGAAGTTACTTAGCCATACAGGAAGACATTTTTCAGAGCTTTTGGAGCTGCAGTCCCGAGCAACGGCGGACAGAGCCGAACTCCTCAGTTCCGAACGGCAGGGGAAACATGTTGCCTCATGACTACATAATTGTTTTCTTTCTGGCTTACACTTTGCTACAAACATCGACCCCGTTGTCTACTCAATTTCCTGCTTCCAGTTTTGAAAAGGATGAGAACTGTAGTTCTTCCAATTTTACTTTTATCTCACGTACGATTCTAAATGCTCAAATAAAATAAATTCCGGTGTTGCTTCATAACTATATATGCTGCAGTTTTTCCCCCTTCTTTCTTTCTTTCTTTCTTTCTTTCTTTCTTTCTTTCTAGCTGATGGCCTTTGAAGTTGGGTGCATAATTGAAATTCTCGTTGCAAATACTGCATAACTAAATAAAAATCTAAGAAATTTTTGTTATCGCGCCTATTCTAAAAAGACATCAATTGTGCGCCTATCATTGTGAAATGTAGCTAATCACACGAAAGCATTAATGTTAGAAAGCAAGCGGGAAAAAGCGCACGAAAGCACTCATGTTAGTAAGTAATGGGAAACTGCAAAAGAAATAATTATAAGGGGAAAAGCACGTGCTTTTAACAGTATTTGCATTTATTTCGAACTGTATAAAGAGATATATCTTAATTTGAGGAGGGGCTAATATCCGTTGTATTAGGTTTTGCAAGGGGAATGCTACAAAATGTTCCCCTCCCCCCTCTCTCAGAAAAGAATCTTCTCTGTAGAAAAAGTTTCCTCTTTTTAGACATTTCTTTAGTTTTGAGTTTGGGCACTTGCTCATTTTGGATGGGAACCACGGCTAATGTTACCTTAATGAATGTCCTGTATTTTCTTCAACACTTCCAAGTTCTGCTGTTGTGGACATTCTCTTAATTATATCCAAAACTTGCAAGCAATTATTTCTTTTTATTGTTCTGCTAGGGGCTCAGAGCAGTTTTTGGTACTGTAGATTTCCCATGTTTATATATAAAACATGTAATGAAATCACATTGTATAAAATTAAAAATGTAGTAAATTAACTTTAAAGCAACAAAGGCTACTTAACTTTTAGTGTTTTGCTTGTATGTTATTTAAAACTTAGTCAAAGGCTAGCATATGTTAACATGATTGAGCTATATTTGCAAGTATATTATTATTATTATTATTATTATTATTATTATTATTATTATTATTATTATTATTATTATTATTATTATTATGGTTGTTGTTGTTGTTGCTCAACCAGCATTAATTTGCACTGCATGGTTAAAAACATATTCAGTGTTTATTATAAAGTCATTAATATCTTCAGGATATTAACGACTTTATAATTTAGCTGTATCAGAACAATAAAAGGAAATAAATGGTTGACAGTTTTTGGATATGACTCACGAGGAGAACTTGACTTTGTAGGAATGTTAGTAGTTAATCACACGAAAGCAAAGGGGAAACTATAATGTAGCATGTAACAAGTAATGAAAATGGTAGCTATAAGGGAAAAGGCGTGCGCTTTAAACAATATAAGTTTTCATATATTCCGAACTGTACAAGCGAGATATTTCTTAATTTGTGATAGGGATAAAAATAAATCACAGTGAAACTAAAACCTATTTATTAACACTTTCTAATACTTGGCATTAAAATAAGGCCGTCTTCTCGTGCTGATCCCGTCCGCTAGTGACTTCGGCAGATATAAGTAATTAATTAATTATGTATGCCTATAGGAAGTAAGGCGTGTTAGCTCTGATGGTTAGAGCTTTGTGCTGTAATATATAGTTGGTTCATATTTTTTCTGCCGAAGGTGTTCTTCCCCCCCCCCCTTTTTTGCCCCCCTTCCCTGCCCCCCCAGGAGGTTTGCCACCATTACAATGATTTACTGGCTAACATTATATTAACGATTTTTTTTTCTACTGGAGTCAAGGGAGATTTACCATCATTACAATGATTTACCCGCCCACTAAGTTGAACAGAAACGAAGAATGCCAACTGATAACGATTACAGTAGAAGTATGGAAGAGGAACATGGAAAGTAAATTTCTATGTATTATACTAAAGAACAAAGAAATAAGAAAGAAAACATGCCTTTAGGGAAGAAAATCAACACTTATTCGATTTAAAAAATGTGTAGAAAATTCATGAGGATTAAAATACCTAGTAAAATTTATCTTTGAGGAAAAAAAAATTACAAGCAAGAAGAAAAAATACCTATTTGGAATCGAACCCAAAATCACAACACTAGCGCGAGGCTTGAACCTACTAAGCTAACAGAGTTTCATGCTGCCTTTTCAGAACAGGCGCGATAAAATCCAACTTTTCCGGGTGTACTTTAGAAACATGCTCTCTTAAATTTTATTTCAATAATACTCCTTCACACATTCCAAGCATACATACTCTTTTGATCTACTCATCATGAACAAACTAAACTGCTAATTGGTTTTCTCCATTGTCATCCGTGAAATCTCTAGCCTCTAGAGTTCGGAAGGAGGTGAATCAGGCGTATGAAATTGTAAACAGTCGGCTTTCTTCGCTACGGTTAGGGACTTCTGGGTACCGGCGGACAATCGAAAAATTCGATAGACTTGAATACAGATTACCTACTTGAATTACCAAACAAACAAAAACAGAATGAGTCGATTGTTTCTATGAGCATTTAATGCATCGTGATGAAGCGAAAGGAAGAGATTTACAGTTTAGTCGCCACTCGCCCGTCTGTCTTACACTGATGACATGACATCAATAAATATACTAATATTTCCTTAAATGGTGGCAAAAATGAAGCATATTCAAATATAATTGAGGTGGAAAATCAAATACCAAACTGGTTTCAGAACAATAAACTTGTAATTAATGTAGTGAAAACCCAAGCAGTGTCTTTTCGACATCTAAGAAATACACCTTCACACATACCTCTTATAGAACTTGAAAAAATCCTATGTAAACAGTGTTACTTTTTTTTGAGTATGGATAGATGAAAATTAGCAATGGAACACTCATGTTGAGAAGGTGACCTCAAAGCTGAGTCAAATATATTTTGCCCTTAAAGTAATAACGGAAAGGGTTAGTCAAAATACACTGAGATACCTGTACTATGCTTTTTTCCACAATCTCATTAGACGTGGGATCATATTGCGAAGTAAAAAGGCAGATATTATTTTTAAAGTGCAAAAAAGTGCACTAAGAATAATGTATGTAAAAAGAAAACTGAATGCTGTAAAATGATATTTAAATCCATAAAAACGACACCCGTTTTCTGCATTTACATATTAGAAGTTTTAATGTACACAAAAAATATCTACCTGCATTTCAGTTGTTCAAAGACAGACACAATCATAACACAAGAAACAATCATCAGTTAAGCAACATTAGTCATAATACCACATTATATGAATGCACTAATTGTACTAAATTATAAAACAAACTGTCACAAACATTAATAGATATTAGATGTCCCCAAAAATTCAAGATTAGTGTAGAATCTTTATAGTGCAGAATCATATGGAGAGTCATTTACTTCTTAAGTAAATCAAGATTTAAAATTAAACACTAGTCTGTTGCCCTCATCTATTACGCTTATATACAAACTATAACTAAATACTTATTTTGAAAATTGTGTATATTTTAAAATTTTACAACCTTATTTTTTCTCCTTTTTCTATTGTATTTATTCCATAAATGGACTATCCAATGTCATGTATTGGATCTTTACGGATGAATAAATTAATTGATTTGGTTTGATAAGGTACGACACATAAACACAGAGCGCTTAAGAAGTAAGAAAGAAACAAAACGTTTATATTTAAAACTATGATGGATTCCTCCCCATAACATAGTCTGGGACACAATTTTTTTCTAAAGTGTTAGTATGTGGCAAATGTTTGGGCAGATTTTAATTTATAATGTATAGTAGGGAATTTTTACATGAAAATGGCGTCTCTTTGCCTAGTACTTTGAGATACTTTTAACATGTCTATGTTGGCAGCACTGTTTTTGGGAAAACGAGCATGTAAGTGCAGGGGTTGTGTACGTTGAAATCGGTGATTGTAGTTTTTCTATCATTACGACAAAAGTATAAGTGAGGATTACGGGTATACGTTGAAATGACCAAATTTGTTTCAAAACTTGGCCTAATAGAAACGATTGAAGAAAATGATGATGTCCCGGATTTTTCGGAAAATTCCGATGAGGAAGAGGAGGTATGCTCTGTTCCTTATTGTAGCTAAAACATGCCTTGTATTGTGTACGTAATACATAAGGACATTTTAAATATAATTTAATATAATATATTTAATTTAATAAAAATGCTCGAGGATATGCAACATGTGAAACACAACATTCTGCATGACAGTGCCACAATCAAAGAAGATACACGAGAAAATACAAATTAATAAAACAGTGTACTGAAATGCTGCAAGTTGTGATCAGTTTGCTCAAGTAAATATTTAGGAATTTGTTTTGAGACTTGAGACTTCATAAGCCAGACAAATGTCATTGAAACTTCAATATATGCATCCCATTTTCGAATTTCCAACCCGTGCATATGAAACATATTTAAACTTAACTAATATAATGGGAGAATAAATGGAGATGATATTACAAAAGTAGTAAACCACCGACTCCTATTTTGTTATCCCTGATTCATTTGACGTTATCCCAAGGTTACTGTGTTTATTTATACAGGAATTTATTAGGAATTCTGGAATTCCATTTATGTTTACTGTTGTATTTATTTGGGTTGTATGTATGAAAAAGATATGTGGAGACTGTAGCATGCTATAATAAACCACTGGGTCCTAAGGTTTCTGGAAATCACTTGAGAATATGTCAGATCAGCGTGCACATAAATTATTAAAAATTCAATTTTAGCCTACTGTTTTGGTTTGTACTTATTAAAAGAAAGCAAGCCTATTATTCTAGGTAAGTTTTACTTGTGGAATGCACATAGTGAAGTTTCACCAAAATACCTCATAGAAATTACATTGCAGAAGTAATTAATATACATTTTAACAGTTTAATAAAAACAATAAGTCTCAGATGAATTATATATATATATCAATGAATCCTTCAGCTATATGCATAACAGAAAAGTACATGATAGAAGCAGAGCTTAAGTGTATATGCTAATTACGCTCTAAGTTTTAATTTTTCCATTATTACATCCACAATCCCTCCCTTCCGCCTTCAATGTATTTTTTTTCAATTTTCCCTTTGTCCGCAGTACTCTTCCCTTCTTAACTGTTACTGCACTTATTTTATGCTCCTTAGTTCATTTTCTACACCTTCTACACACATGCAAAGTGTTTATTTCTCCTTGGCTAATATAACTTCCTTCATTTTCTGACATAATCTATAGTCTCGCATCTACATATTCCATTATTCCCCACCAGAGTAGCTATGTACATAATTTTCTTACATTTATGTACTGTTTTTCAGATTTTTCAACTTTTACATAGTTTTACAGAAGGGGGAACAAGGATATTTCCTCACACCAATGTATTCAATTTAGACTTGCAATTGAAACTTGCATAATCAAACTCATTAACTTATGTAAATCTAGGTTAAAGTTTTATGAGAATCCTGGTGGTAACTAGTATACACATACAATTGTTTAGGATGGGTTAGGTTTTCGCTAAGTTTGCTGTAACAAAATTGCCTGAACAACTAGAACCATTGATGTTTTGTCATCTAGAATTGCAGATGGATAAGTTTTGACTCACACTTCACTTTGGTATTTAATATCAATGGGTGGTGTAGCTGAGTTATTTCTTAGTCTTCTTAAATTTCGAAGTACTTCCCCCTCCCCCAAACTCTTTATCTTTTGATAAATTCTGAATGAACTCTTCTCTAAAGCTCATAAAGATTTCTTATTTCTCAATATCTTTAATTCTATCTCTTACTTCTTTCCAAAAATCCCTTTATTTGTATTCCTTATTTACTCAACAATTCCCCTTATCAATTTTTCAGCAATATCTTGACATGAGTTTCAAGCACCCATGACCTTTTCCATTTAAGCCTCTCCTGTTTACCAAGACAATCTTTAGATCATCCTATAAAGGTATTTCATAACTCTTTCAATAATTCTACCTTTGCTAGTGACCAATCAATTCTAATACAACTACATTATAAATGACACTCTCAATAGTTCCAGTGTTAGCTTCCAAAATGATCTATTAATTAAATCTTAGACCTTCCAGGGATTATCATATCCCAAAATTTCTATTCCATACATCATTTTTTGCCTCTACTATTGTGTTGTATATTTGTTCCATCATTTGACCTTATTTCCAATATTTTCCTTAAACATACCCTAGAACCCCCATAAGACATTTTTCCTTTAGCAAAAATTAACTCTGTCTTTATCATTCCAGTTTACATTAGCATTTAACCTCACCCCAAGGTAATTAACTACTTATATTTCATGCACAATTAAACATCATTTCTCAATTTAAAGCCCTTCTTGAACACCATTATTTTGTATTTTTTATTGTTCACTTTTAAGCACCATTCTTTACAATAGTTGTGGATAACTTCAATTGCTCTTCTTATACATCCAGTTGAGATAAAACTGGCAACCAAATCATATACAAACAATAGAGCTGGTATTTCCTTATCATTAATATTGGTGAATATATAGGGTGATATGTTTGGGTATGAATAAAATAAAAACACAGTAAAACATTTACTACTGAACTTTATATTTTTAAACTTTGTGTATACAACATTCAAAAAAAGGAGATTTCTCAGAATACTACATGGCCCCCGTTGTGCACTTGCAAAACTCATAACAATGCATTTCAGCCCATACAGAGAATGCTCCATACACTTTATTGCACCTCACTCCACGTGTTAAATTTTGGACTTGATCTTTCAAGCTCATAGGAGATATGTGGATTTCCCCTTGTCCAAATAATGCAGTTGTGAGTGTATACACTCTTGTTGACATGTCTGTAAATAGACAGTTGTTTAATAAGCCATCATCCTCAATCCTTTGGCATATCTTATATGCAAAATTGAAACAAGCTTTATGATTCTCATCACATGAGGCTTGTAGATGTTTTAAGTATGAGTACAGTTTCAGGTACTTTCGAACAATATGCTGACAAGAACATATATGGTACATTGATCTCTGCTGACAGTCATCTTAAACTTTTCATAGGGTTCCTTGTTTTGGCTGCAGAGGTAGCTGCTTCTCATACTGGGTTATGCCTACGACCTCCAGTATGTTTTTTTAGCATAGAACCTGTTTCTACAAATGTTCAATATGACAACATTATGGAATCGTATTTTGGTACATTATGTACACCATACTCATGTATAAATGCTCTTTGAACTTGTTTAACACTCTCAAATTGAGCATATGAAAGAATGTTTAGTACTTGTTTTGTAGTAGCCATTTCAGCAATCTATGATTTTCATTTGTCATTATCCATTGTTGATTTACGTCCTTGCCATACATGGAAACTCCCATCTTTTAAGCAAAATATTACCAGCAAGAAATGTCTCCTATAATCATATTAGCTTTTATAATATTAAATATTATCCATACCCTAAAAGGATCATTCTGTACATTTTCTCTTTGCATTCCTTCAATAATATCATCGAATAAGTAAGTTAAATAGCTCTGATCTTAATTTACACCCTCTTTCTCCTTATAAACTCTGCATGCACTCTGTTATCTCTTGAACATTTCACACAAAATTTTTATTTTTATAAATAGATTGTTTGTAATACATTTATAAATTTCTTACTTACTGCTTTCCTTTTAACTTAATCCACAGTACTTGTCTATCTATAATATCAAAAGTCTTCTCCAAATCTGTAAATACCATATATACACTCTCCCTTTTCATACTTAAACACTTATCAACAATTGTTTTTATTATGAAAACATTGTGAACTGTTTTTTCTTCTTCTGAATCACACTATAGCTCTGATAATTTCTTCACCCTTTCGATCCACTACTGTAATCTATTTGTCAAAATTCCAGTAAAGAACTTTCCTATTACTAATAGCAGGCTTTATCTCTATAATTGGCCAGATTATTAATGTCCCCTTTCCCTTTGTATGTAGCCAGTATCATACTTGTTCTCAATTTTATTGGAATTGCACCATTCTCTAAAAGTTTATTAAATAATTTTGTTTATAAGTGCATCCTATTACTATCCTTGCACCATAACTTCCAAAATTCTCCCGGAGTTTCGTCAATACCACTTGCCTTATTTCTTTTTACTTTTCTAATTTGTTCCTAGATTTCTACCACATACCACACTAATTTCAATGAATTGCTGATACTTGTCCCCTAATATTTGCTATCTGATAATACTATTCCATCCTAGTAGCAGCTTAAAATAATTACACCATTCTTCAGGATCAATATTGTTCTCTTTTACCACATTTCTGTGCATATTTTTAACTGCAAACCAAAACTTTCAGCAATCATTTATCTTTTAAGCCTCGAACAGAATTGCATTCATTCTCATTCCCCATTCTTCCTTCTTGACTTCTAAGAGGTATCTATAACCCATCTGCAAACTTAAGAAATTTTCTATTTCATCTTTACCTACTGATTGCCTCCACCTTCTCATTTCTTGCTCAGCTCTTTTCTTTATGACTCAGCAATCTTCATCAAACCAATGGTTTTTGTTACTATTCTCACTAATCCCAATTTACACATCACTCCCTGCCCCATTAATTCTCTGCTCTAATCTTTTTCTGCCACTTCACCTACACCTTCATCAATTAATTGTTATCACCTCTGAATTAAATTCTTTGGTAAAAAACTCACATTTTTCTGGCCTCCATTTGTAGATTTCAAACTTTGTTCCCAGTCTATTAGTCATTACTTCCTTCTTCCCCTTCACAACTCCAAAACTAGCTCTTGACAGAAGATGACAATCTATTGTAACAAAATTCACAATCTCAAAATCTTGTAGCACATTGTCTAATCCTGCTGAACATAAAATATAGTCCATTACACTTTGACCATTTCTATTTGCAAAGGTAAACTCTCTTGCCTTATCCCATCTCTCATGACATTACAAATTATAAGAATATTCTCCTCACAAAATTCCATTAATTTTTTTCCTTTATTATTATAAAATTTGTCTTTATCACATCATGTATCCTCTGCATATTCCCAATCAAAATCTTCAACCAAATTCTTTAAAAGCAACCATTCCTCTGCAATTCTAGCATTAAAATCATCCATAAACATTATTTCCACTATATTTGTGGGAAAATACACTCAATAATCTGTTTAACTTCCTGTATAAATTTTGGTCAAAATAATCTGATGTGTTTGGTGGATTATACACAATTCCTACACTCACACAACCACTATTTTTCCAAACATCTCAGAAAGTTAGCTACAAAACTGAATTACTTTCCAAATTCTTTTCCTTAACAACTTGAAACCTTCTTTCCTTCCTGACAAAACACCCAACCCTCGATTGCTCGACCTCTAGTTTTGCTCTTCACACCAAAATTACATAAAAGTCAATCACCTTTATGTTTATAGATGATTTATCCACCAACCATGTTTCCACAATTCCTATAACATCACTTAACTTTAATAACAGACCCTCTGCATTCCAGCTTAACAAAACAGAGCAAATGCCTACACTGAGCCTATTCTGTCCAACCTAAACTAATCCAATTTCACTTTGCTTCTGGTCATTCTCACTGTTTCTCTACTGTGACTGCCTCGATCCTGTACCTCCAAAATACTGCCTGCTGAAATTGACACCACACTAATTCCTCTTTGCTCCATATGTCAAGACCAGCTAATGCTCACAAGACCACAGTGTTTCCTTGATCATCTGAGCCATTGGAAGCAGCTGTCTTTTGGGTGATGCCATAATCAGCTGTTTGCATTCCCTCTCTGTGCATGCTTGAGATGCAGCCATACTCCTGTCTCTCTGGGCTTCAAGGTTATCTTCCTGCTGCTGACTCGGGGCCACACTTCCTTCTCTGCATCTCATGTTGCATTGGTGGATATCCTGTTTTACAATGTCTATAAGTCTATACCTTTCCTGTATGTTTTTTTGCTTTCTTCCCTGGACTTCTTCATTTTTTGTTCCTTCTTTCCCAAATTTTGCTCAGTGAATATTCTGGTACCTTTAGATTATTGTACTATTGTACCTTTATCCAAAAAATTATTAGATTTAAATGCCTACTACTATCCTTCGATCTCTCCAAATGGAATAATCTTCCCCTACAATCTGTGATTTGTTCAATCCCTGCCTTGAAGTGTACTACTGTGTTTTTAATATCTTCCAGTTTCATGTTTAATTTGTCTTCTATTCTGTTTTCCATTTGTTTCAGACCCTTTCTCTCTTTTTTATGTATTCAAACATTTAGACATCTAGATCCATTTCCAATCCTGGGTTAAGATCAGTGCCTGCTCTCATGAGTATGATGACTATTACTAGCAGCAACCAGAAGTTACTCGCATTGCCTATTTCTTTTGCACCATTATTAAACTATATGTTCCTTGCAATTAACAGGTCAATTCTGACTCTGTAAATGCTAATGTCAACTCCCATTACTCTGCTTCATCTGCTCTTCTCTCATGTCCATCTTGTCTCGAGTAATTTAGGCAACGATAAGTGTTAAATTTAAAAAAGAAAACTTCTCACATATCGTATTGTATTTTGTCATGTGGTATTTAGCTGTGGCAGTTATTATATAAGGATGTTACATTTAGCTTGTAGCACATAGTCAGTTTAGTTCCTAGAGCATTTGTAAAACAAAAGCAAACAAATTTATCAAGTAGAATTGTTAATTGGAGCTTGTACAGTGAAGCTGATCATATAATTAAGATCATTGTATGATTGAGTGAAACTACACTCTTATTGCTCCACTTGCATGTTTATAATATGTAGTACTAGTTTCATGAACCCATTGTTCACATCATCAGCTATCCGTTAACGATGTGAAGGGTTTGTGAAACTAGCACTACATATTATAAACAAGTAAGTGGGGCAATAAGAGTGTGTAGTTCCACTCAGTCATAAAATGATCTTAATTATAGAATTTTTCATTTATTATCATTTACAATGATTATATATATTTTCCTATAGAACACATGTAGCATGTTGCATTTGATTGCAACACATGTCATTTACCTATCTTGTTTTATTTACTTTGTATTTGGCATGTTCCATATCCTTGAGAATTTGCTTGCTATAGGTTCTATGGAGCAGCAACACCCAAGTAATAGTTATACATAATAAAATCATTTATTATACTTACATTTAGAATACATTTATTTATATAGGTTCAGAGCTCTGTCTCAGCGAATTGAAGTAACATTGAATTTGCTAATTTAATCATATATATATATATATATATATGTGTGTGTGTGTGTGTAAAACCTTTTGAAATATACATGTGTGTGTGTGTGCGTGAGAGAGAGAGAGAGAGAGAGAGAGAGAGAGAGAGAGAGAGAGAGAGAGAGAGAGAGAACCTTGTATATTTTGACTTATTCCCTGTTTTGTATAATTTTACAAAAATCCCACTGGAATGAAAATTAAATGATTTTGGCCATAAATCATTTTTAGAAATAATATTTGAAAGTTTAATTTATATTCCTTTAGTTAGGCTAAGCAGAACACAAAATAGTTTAATTTGCCAGATTGAAACTTTGGACACAAATATGTGCCATGCATTTTACAAATATATATTTTATAGTTTCCACACAAGATATTAGTTTTGTTTTTAATTGCTTGATGAACAGAATTTAGAGCATCAAATTTTACAGAGTCATAGACTCTAAAACTGTTCCTATGATTTCAAGTTGTCCAATATTCTTGACAATCCTCAATGATTCTTTAATCCTTGATAAGTGCATTCTTGATGCAATATGTTCCTTTATCATGTATTTTACAAGTTCCTCCAAGAATATTTTCCATCATGTCAATTTTATTTCATTCCAGTTTGGATCAATGGAAGTCTAATACATATGCATTTTAAGCAAAAACTTCAAGTATAATTTAGTGAATAATCAAGGCTATCATTTTGTTTTTCTTTTACAAATTTTACTTGTTACTTAATCAATTATATCTGCAGCTCCTTTAGTTACATTACAATCTAAAATCATTTGTGGTTTCTTATCCTCACTGTTGCTTATTTTCTTAGCATAATGTAGTGTACTTGTGAGCACAATATTTTATTTCTCTCTGGATCATAATAGTTTTGTTAAGTTAAGTAAAATGAAGAACTGTGTGCCTCTGTTTGTCATTTGCTATGGTAGGTATGACTAATTTTTCCATATGATTTCCAAGAGCATCAATTTTCTTTTCAGAAGTAGCTGCCCTAAATTATAGAATGTAAAAAAGTTGTTGCAAGTTACATTTTGACCTCTTAGTACGCTTATGAGAGCAAAAACTACTTTCATGTCCTAATTTCTTTCCAGGGCTGCTTCAAGCTTTTCTTGTATAAACTTGTGCTTTCAGCACATAGAAAGTTTCTCTCACAAAGCGTCATATCTTTATCCCATATTTTGATGGTTTCCTTGAGATGTATTGCTTGAAGGAACACCGACCTCAAAAGTCTACAGTTGTTTGTTAACAATCACTTCTGTCCAGTATTGTATAATGCAGTAAGGATTTACACCCATTTCTCCCAAATAGATAGCAGCTAGCTTATGCGTATGGTCTCTCTCTCTCTCTCTCTCTCTTCTTTCTTTTTTTTTCTTTCTTTCTTTCTTTTTTTCTTTTTTTTTTTTCTTTTTTCTTTTTTTTTTTTTCCCCACACTGCAGAAAGCATGATATATCTCAGAAAAACTTTCAAGTGACATTGTTGCCTGAAACATTATGGCCAATTTCTTTATTCCATATGCTTCGAGTTGACTCTCCATGGGATCATTAAACTTTGGCAAGAAACAAGAACCCTAAATAAGCTTGAAATTCAATATTATTAATATGTTTGCACTGTCGGCCATAAATATGCTTTCCCTCTGAATTTGCCATTTCTATTATTTCATTTTCAAGTATGGCGCCAAATACTGCATTAAATGAACACTGTCAGTTATTTTGGTGACTGTATAACCTTGTAACTTCTGGTGTAATCTTGATGACATTTGATGCAGAAAGACAGGTACATTGTAGAGGTGAATGGAACAGTCATATCATATTTTGATCTTTTGAAAGAACTTTTTGTTCATTGTTTACAGGAAGTTGACTATAAAAATCTCACTGAAACTATCCCTTTCAGAATCAGCACTCAAATGATCTTCATATTTAGATACTGACTGTTAACTGTCAAATGCATTGACAAGTGCTTCTATCTCAGCTTCACTCAATCGTCTATTTGCCATAGTGCATGAACTCAAACTGAGCAACAATAATGATAATTCAAGGAGGATAAAAAGAATTTAATGCCAAGCAGCAGTCCATGTCTCAATAGCAGGGTACGGCTCATTGTTGCAATAATATGCAACTGTCGGTGCTGGTGGTATAGTGGTAACCATACTTGCCTCCTAAATCCAAGATGGTGGGTTCAAACCCGGCCAGGATTGATGGATTTTTTTCGGGGCATAAAATCCTAAGTATGGCTTCCTTCGGAAGGAAAGTAAAGCTGAGGGTCCCGTGTAGTACATTTATGGCACGATAAAGATCCTCAAGCCTGAAAGAAGAGGCCTCTGAGCAAAATTTGTCGGTCGTTACACGTTGATGACCTGAGATGTTAAAGAACATTTGTAAATAAAACCAAAAAAAAAAAAAAAATATGCAACTGATTGTTGACAACATAAAAAGAAAAATACAAAAGTGACATGAATTTGCACATAAATATTAATACCACATGTTGTATAAAGCTAAAATGTTAATTTAAGCATCAAGCATGCTTTTTTCATGGACTAGAGTGCATTTAAATTAAGTGCATGAACTCTGCTATATTTCTGTTTCTCACCAATTTCATAAAAAAGTTTACATAATTAATATTTCTTATGTGGTGAGATAATTTCATTAAAAGTTTTTCTATTATAAATACTCTTAATAGGGCTCAAGTAAATGTTCTATAACCATTATAATATATGTCTCTGAATTGAGCTAAGATTTTGTTTTAGATAATGATATCTAATGATTATTTCCTTTCCTTTATCCTTTCAAGAACAAGCCTAATGCCTAGTTCAACATTGTTCTTAAGTCATTATGCTTTTCTTCTGTTAGAAAACATTTTTCATTCGGTATTCTATAGTTTAACAATTCTGTTTCCCTAAATCTAAGAACCAATTTACTTATAGTATCCCTATGTGGAACCAGAATGCTAGGCAGTTTCCCTTCAAATTGTCTACACATGTATTACAAAAATATGTGTCTTATGCAAATATTCTCTGTTCTAGTGTGAGCTTGTGGGGCTGCATTTCAATTAGCATTTTAATTTGTGCACAACGATAAATTGTTTAGTGGTAGCATTTGCAACTATTAAATCTTTTTTTTTTTTTGATCTTTCCCGAGATCATTTGTGCCATCATTCATTTCATTCGTCCCTACAGATTTAACATCTATAGTATTCAATACACAATCTACAGACATCATGGAAAAGTAATCAAAGCAACAATATAAATAATAACAATAAAGTCACTTGCATCTTGAGAGCAGTTGTTAATACTGAAGCAGATTTTGTGACTTGGCTGACTTGTTACCTGAACTATGATTTTGAGCAAGGAAATTAAGGATTGATAATGCATAGACTTTGGTTAGTTGACTGGCCACTGATAGATTTTGCATGTGTGGCCAATAGATGGTTAATTGGCCCTCACATGATATGTGAGCCCAGCCATGGTGATACTTTCTCTGTCTCTGTACAATACAGGGTCTCCTAACCGCACAGTATTGTATAAACACAATATTCTGAGGTTGTCCAATTACCCAGACCTCTAAACATTTTGAATCATCTTTATTTTAGGTATGATTATTATTCTTTTAATATTTATAACATTTTTATTTTGAAATTTACTATTAAATAGTGCTTTTTTATATAAAAAGGATTTTACTATATGATTTTTCTTTTCTGTAAAATGTTATACTAAATGGTATTCTTTTCTAAATTTATTATAATTAGCTATCTGTTGTTTAAGGATTCAGAATCTTGACATCAACAAAATTGTTTGGTCTGGCGTATTCCAAATAAATCTAAAAATAAGTCTATCAAATGCAATGTTATATGTATATCCACTTTAGAGCGGTATAAATTAAAATGTAATTCAATCAGAAATTTTTAATGAAATAGCTTAGACTGATTTTTGATTTTACTATATTTTGTGGAAATTTATTTTTTTTTTTAACCTTGGGTGGCTATACTTCTGATTTCATAATTTTTTATTTCATTCATATTTTGCCATATTTTTCTAAAAATTTTAGGAAATATTACAATATATTTTTCTTTATAATCTTTTTCCCCTGGTAATTAGTACTGTGACAGATACGTCAAGAGAAAATAGACCTATTGGGTAATTAATTGCATTAACACACATAATTAGTTTTGCTCTATCTAATGTACTTTTACATGTTACAAAATTAGTGTTCTTTCTGGACAAGATTTTGATTTTTATGTTTATAAGATATTGTACGTTATTTTTAAATATTTTTACTTTGCAGTTTCAGCCAAGTAAACAAAAGAAGAAGAAAAAAATGGATTTTGACACAGATTTTAAATTTGTAGCAAATGTGTCTGAATATAACAAAGACACTTGGGATGACTTGTCAAAATATGTGAAGCGCAAAGGAAAGACTAAAGTTGATGACAAAATAAAAACTGCCAGAAAAAATTTAAAAAATAGGGTAAGCATTTAAATAAAACCATGAGTTTTACATAATTTAAAACATTACCTGTTAATACTATGAATTTTCTTTTCTTTTCATTGATAAAATTAGGGAGCTCATGAAAGTGTGGTGGAACTTAAAAGTGGATCATCAAATTTAAGTGAATCTGATGAAGTTACTCTTTCAGAAGATGAACTCAAAAAGGGTAGGTATATTGATTTATGCAGACATTTAGTGTAGGACTTCATAGAACTTCTGTCTGAATTACATTGTATTGTTACAGATAACATTAAGGTAAAAAAGAAGAAAGAAAAATTTAAAACAACTATATCTGAAGCAGATAAAAATATTGAACAAGAAGACTTTTTTGAAGATGCACCCCCATTTGAGGAAAATACATCTTTTTATCAGATGAATCTTTCAAGACCTTTATTGAAGGTATAATATTTTAGCCAACAACATAAATTGCTTAACTGGAAGTAGACTTCCTCAGGATAATATGAAAATTAGCCAGAATCAAACATGTAATATATATTGATAGTTGCTTTATAAATTTAAAATTAATTTGGTGTCTGAACTAATACAGTTAAGTAACTAATATGCTCTTAATTAGCTAGTGAGTCAATTTAATATTCTTGTGCCTGTGAAACATGTTCTGTATAATTCAATGGTAAGTTGAGCATAAGAGTATTAAATCAACTCATTAGCTAATTAAGAAATTGCTTTATAGTTAACAGTGTCTAAAAGTACCTGAAATCCAGCTGTAAATACTTTTTACTGCACAAATTAATTTTATATTTCATGTACACGGTTCATAAATGCAGTTAAGTTTTCAACATGTTCTTGTTTATTGCTCTAAAAGAGTCCTGTTGGAAATGTCATGCTATTTTTCTTTTTTGGAGTTGGAACTTGATATTTAGGGCAGTAGGAAAAAAAGTATTGTGTGTGCTAATTTGGAAAACTAGTTCAATTTTAAGTTTTTGTTCACAACAAGTTTTTGTAAAAATTGCATTTCTTAACTAATAGGTCTAGAACTTTACAATAAGAATACCGCCATGGGTGGCCGAGGTCGTTAAGGCGCAAACTCGTGAGAGGGAGATCTGGGTTTTGAACCCTGCCAGGACCGTCCTCCCTGGCAAAGGTTATTCCAGGTTTTCCTCAGTCCTCATAAATGGCAAATGCTGGGGAGGTATCCTGAACTTAGCCCTGGAACTTTTCCTTCCTTAAAAATAAATCCTTTCCCAATATATCATTTCATCTCGTGTATCATCAGTGTCCACCATCTGTGGTGCCTCAGTAGTAAAAAATAGTTGTTAAACACTATTAAAAAAATTCAATAACAAGACCTCAATGAAAAGTTTCTCTTTATCTTGGTCATTTTCTTCATTTTTTCAAACAGAAAAATATAATTTCAGTTTATTTAAATTTTAGCTTGGAAGTGAAGAAAGAAAGTCCCTCCTCATAAATCATATTTTTTTAAGGAGCTTTAGAAACAGCACTTATAATTATAGGTGATACACATGCATTAATACAATAAAAATTAAACAAAACAAAATCAGAGGAAACTGTGTAATTTTGACATTTCCACTACTAGATGAGATAAGAAGCAACTCAAGTTCAAATGTAATAGCAGTATAGACCATGGGGGGGGGGAGTTTCGTGCCTTCATTAGATGCTAAAATAAGCTTAAAATTAATAAAGAATGTTAAATGCTCACTAACCATTAAATATGTATTAATTAAATATCATTATTTTATAATAGAGAAGTTTACTAGTTATTATTACAGGTTTTTTCATCTCCATTTGTGATGTTAGAATTCTAAATGATAATGGCATATCACACCTTACATAATTCCACCTCATCCACAGTTATGAGTTAATAGTTGATGCACAAAATCAGTTCTGTGGCTGTTAGCAAACTTGGCAACAAGTTTTTTTATATGTAGTTCTTAAAGTAAAATATAAGCACATATTTGTTTGAAATGCCTATAGCCTCAGCAATTTCATGCACTTTAACTCATCACCAGTCATCCAATACCATATCATGTATTTGTGCAATGAATTGTACTTTTGTAGCATTTTTTTAACATCCTTTTTATGGATCTCATTCAAGGCTGGTGTATGACCATGTGTAAATTCAGCAGCAGGTTTTTTAATTGTTGAAAATGGAAACAAGACCCCACAAATATTTATAAATTTAACATGAATTTCTTTTGGCATTAAATCATCTTTTACAGAATCTTATTACTGCAATGTATTATATGGAATACCCAGAACACATCTTTAGAAAGCTGTATTAAAGCTATTTGAAACAATTATGTGATATGAATGCCTAAGACAAATATACCAATGTAAAAAGAGTTATTTTGCCAATTACATGGCCACCTACAGTTGAGGCTGAAAACTATAGACTGCCCCTTTTTATTCATGTGTGCTATGTAATAAGATTATAACAGATAAATAACTGAATAGCTCAATGCATGATAATGTTTTATGGAGCATTCTAAAAGTTCTTATCCTGACCAAGAAATCAAAAGATTTAAGAGAAATGCTTTTTTTATTTTTCAGGACATTTAATCCAACTTTCCAACATTCTAGTGCCCGTAATAAAATAAGATTTGTCCAGTTGTGAAAAATAAGCATTTCTCCCAGCTTATTAACTTCATCAAATAATGTGAATGCTTGTCCACCCAGCAATTTCTTTCGGTATTGGAACTAAAAGTAATCCCTGGGAGCCAAATCCGGCAAATATGGTGGAGTTGAAGCAATTGGAACTGAAGGTTATGCAGTTTTACAGCAACAATCACATATGTGTGTCTGAAGGTGCATTATCATGATGAAAGAGAATTTTCTTTTTTTTTCAAGGTGTGGACATTTAGCATCCTTTAGTTGGTCCAGTAGTGAAGTATAATACATCCCAGTGATGGTTCTCCCTTTCTGGTAATCTACAAGTACCACACCATGACAATCCAAGAAAACTAACCTTGACTTTTCATGCAGATGGAACCATTTTTGCTTTCTGTGGTGCACTTTCACCAGTTACCATCCACTGTTTGGACTACTCCTTCATCTCTGGCATGTACTGGTGAATTCGTATTTCACCTAATGTTATGAAATGTCAGAGAAACTAACCGGAATTGCATTTAAACAAATTTAAACACACATGTGAACTGTTCATTCGAATGCTTTTTTGGTCCCTTGTCAACAACGCAGCACCTATCAAGTGGAAAACTTTCTCATCCCAAAATTTTTTTTGAAATGTAATGAACAGGGTCTATTAATATCTTTGCAATGTGAGCCAACTTGCATGCCTTCTGTCGGCACTCATTGAGTATGTCATTGTGAATTTTTGTTACAGTATTGTCAGTTTTAGCAGTTTTGGGATGTCCTGAGTGCTCATTATTCTTGAATGGCTGTACATTCACACTTAAATTCAGTAGCCTACTTTTTAATCATAGAAAATGAAGAAGAAGAATGCTATAATGTGGAATCGAACTCATATTGCATTTTTATTAGGGTTAAATCCATCAAAACAAAGTGCATTATTACAGCTCATATCACAGTTTTATCCATTTTGTAGAAAATGTTAACACCAGTTTGTTTACATGATCATCACAAACTTAGGTGTCTGAAACTTTACAATGTACTTGACAACTATCATAACTTGGCCATCTTCGCATCATCTCTGAATCAGGCTGAGAACTTATAGAAAATCCTTCGTTCAGGGTTTTTAAAAATTATAGAAAATCCTGCACCACCTAATTAACTTTTGAAGCATGTGATTCAGTGACACGAATCATTGTGTGTGTGGATAATATATACTGAGAACTGAGAAAATTACATTATCAACTTTTTCTACTTCCAGTTAACTCCAACTCTCTTATTTTGTATGAAATACTCAATATACTTTTACATTTGAATAAAGCTCATTAAGAGCTTTTCAAAAAGTATCCACACTAGAGACTTCTGTGCAAATTTATTATTGTTAAATCAAAAAAATAGAAAATGTAGCAAATAATAAAATGTTTCTTTTGTTTACTGTGTTTTGTCAGATAACATGTATACTGCCCTTTGTTCATATCTATGGAATTATGTTTATTGATACCACCTGTGGTGCCTCTGTAGTAAAAATGGGCATTAAACACTATTAAAAAAAAATAAAAAAATGTTTACTGATAAAGAAACATTTTTTTGAAGGATTAAATCTGACATCTAGTGTATTACATCGATCTGATGTGGGCGAAAGGGGAAGAATTCTAATTTTAATTACAGCTTGCTATGGAGACAGGCAATGTTCGATCTTATGGAGGGGTTGGTAAATTTATTTAATGATATGCATTTAGATCACAATCTAACTCCACATACAATAGGGAAGGATCATGAAATAATTTACTGAATCTGGAAGCATGAAGGACTTACTACATATAACTCTCCTGAAAAAGTGCAGCTAATAAGAATACTTCAAATGTGTTTTTCTCCATGTGCCAGAAAGTTTATACTACAAATTTGTCACTAGAATCAAATAATATAAGCCAAAGTTCAGTGATGAAAATTCTTAAAATTGCCAAGCAACATCTTTATAGAATTCAACTTCTGCAGTAACTTTCATAGGAAAATCCTGATAGAAAATTGCAGTTTTTTTGAATTAATGATGGAGTGAATTAACAACAATCCATTTTACTTAGACAAATTGTATACTTGGATGAAAGCACATTCTGCCTGAATAGATTTGTCAGCAGACACAATTTGTGATACTGGTCATACATAAATCCATAATGGATGGAGGAGAACCACACCCAGTATCTGCAAAAACTTAATTTTTGGGCTCATAATATTGGTAATCATATCATTCATCCTTTCTTCTTTAGAGAAATGCTAAATGCTAACAGATATTTGGATTTGTTTTTTGAAATTATGTAGTACCAGCTGTTGCAAAAATGTTTCCACATCCAATCAACCACGAGTTACCCAGAGATATCTATTTCCAACAAAATGGAGCTCCAGCTCACTGTGGACAGCATGTTCGTTAGCACTTACTCCAGGTTTTTCTATAATGATGGAGGAGAGGTCAATAGAATGGCCAGCAAGATCCCCAAATTTATTGCCTTTGGACTTCTTTTTATGGAGCCTTTTGAAGTCAGTAGTATATTGAAAAAGACTGAAGAACTTAAAAGATCTGGAGTATTGAATAATGGAATTTTCAAGAATTCCTAAAGCCTGGTTAAATTATTCCTTAAATGATTTCTATGATTGACTGGCACATTGTCAAGCAGCTGAGGGCTACCAGTTTCAGCACAGAATTTAGACTTCGAGCTAGTTTTTTTTTTTAAATTAAGGAAGGAGCATTTTATTATTTGTCATACTTTTTTGCGTAATTGATTTAGCAAGAATAAAGTTGTACAGAACTATCTAGTGTGGATAATTTTTGAAAAGCTCTTAGTGAACATTATTTGAAAGTGTAAAAATGTATTGAGTATTCCATTTAAAATAAGAGAGTTGGAGTTGCTGCTGGTAATAAAAAAGTTGTTAACATCATGTTTGAGTACTCAGCATATGGCTATCCCCAAACAGCAGTTTCATGTCACTGACCCACATGCTTCAAAAGCTATTTAGGCAGTGCATGACTTTTAAATACCTGTATATATGATTACATTTATCCTACCAATCCTTCATTGATCATCTTGTAGATGCTAAGGTCCTATTTCATAATTGTTTTAGAATGCTCATCTCCTGGAATTTTTAAACCGGCATTAACATGTCTTTGCAATGTATATGTATCTTTTAGTTGCATCCTCAAAACATATTTAATTCACTTGTAATCAGTAAGTTCCTTTGGGAAATAAGTTTAATTAGTAAAAAGAACTTCAAAATTGGGAGTGTTATATGTGAGAAAGACTATTATTACTATTTATAAAGTCGGTCCTGGTGGTGTAGTGCTAACCATACTTGCCTCCTAAACCCAAGATCGAACTCAGCCAAGACCAATGAAATTTTTCGGTGTAAAAATCCTAAGTACGGCTTCCTTCGGAAGGGAAGTAAAGCTGTGGGTCCTGTGTCGTAAATTTACGGCACGAAAAAGAACCTCAAGCCTGAAAGAAGAGGCCTCTGAGCAAAATTTGTCGGCCATTTCGTGCCCTGAATAGAATGGGATGCTGATGACTTGAGATGTTAAAGAGTGTCGTAAATAAATCAAACTATTTATAAGATTAACTAAAGGACTTAAATGGCATGGTAGCTTTTTCTGTGAAATGTCTGCTTACAAACATGACTGATTTATTTCATAGTTAGAAGATTTCCAGACTTTATTTTATGCTATTCCTTCTCTTCTAAAATGTGAAAGTTTGGTAAATCAGAAGCTTAAAGTCTCCCGAATCATTAACAGAAAAAAATAATTAATTTTTTTCATTGTCCCAAAGATGTATGTCCATTATTTTGGGACATTAGAGGTTAGAAAAATAAAAGACAAACAGAAAAATTTCAAGTGCAAGTTAATATATTATTCTACTGTATTACATTCTGCATGAGCAATTTACAATAATGGAGTAACATAACTGGTAGTAGAAACTGGTACATATGCACAATCAGACAGATATAGCAGTTGGCTTTTTTCTTCTGCAGTGTAACAAAGTTCCTCACTTTCAGTTAGCATAAAAAGACAAAAAAGGAAAAGAGAATCATGCCTTTCAGGGTGTCTAATGATGATTTCAATTCTGCTAAATTTATTCTTGTCTTAATGTATGATATTCTCGAGGATCTCAACACAGTTTGTATTTAACAGCAGAGAAATTTTTTAAGTTGACTTTTTATACTGTGTGAACATTTTTTCATTCTTCTTACAATGCTGTTTAGAGAGAAAAGAGAGATTTATTTTATTAAACTTTAGAAATTTGGGGGACATGTAATTTTAATGATTTTGTAAGATGTTTCAGGAATTCACCTTCTTGATAAGGTTTGAGGGACCAAATAATCTACCCGCCTAGTTCTTAGGTGGCATGTATGGCTTTGTATTTGCAATTGTCTATTTTTGTGAATTACTGGAAAATGCAATTAGCATTCAACTCTTGTGATAGTTTGGACATTCCAAACCTAAAAACGACACGACAATAACATTAATAGTATAGGTACAATTCTTCTGTTCCCGCTCATCTTTAATTTCATCATATGAAGCATGACAGCTAACATAATGTCTCCGTACATTGAGTGTTTTATAAATGCTAATATATAATTAAACCAGTTGGTAATTAGACCCTATGTTGCAGCTCACCTTCCTTACAGCAGGGGCTGGAAATGTTGCCTATTTATCCTGAACACAACCCATGTCTTCTGAGGAAAGTATATCTGACACGCATCTCTTCCCCATCACTAATGGACTTTACTCATTTCAAATGTTTGATTTAAGTTCCTTCAGTGTGTTGAGGGCTAGTTAAATATAGTTAAGTGTCCCCCAAAGATAAAAATCACAATCACAGAACCTGTTTCATTAAACTTCTGAACTAACTTTAATATTGCTTTTTGTGTTGGAATTGAGTAACCAGAAAATTTATGCCTAAATGCCTGTCATACTGCCACATAGTTTTCTGTGCTGTTTGGAGATGAGTGTATGACAATGTAATGAATATCTCACTGTTAAATAACACCACTCACTATTTAATGAAAACTCACTTGATTGCAAAACACAACTGCCCAACTCTGTCCACTGTCACGGGTAGTTGAGGTCATGAAGCAGAGGATTCATGAATGGAATGTCTAGTGTTTGATTCCTGCCAGGACTGTCCTTCCTGACAAAGGTTTTTTCCATGTTTTCCTCAGTCCTCATAAATCGCAAATGCATGGGAGGTACCCCAAATTTAGACCTGAAATGTTTTGTTCCATTAAAAAAAAATTTCTCCAGAATTTATCCTTTCATCTCATGTATCATCAATGTCCACTGCCTATGGTGCCTCAGTAGTAAAAACGGGTGTTAAACACTATTAAAAAAAAATTCTGTCCACTCACTCACAAGTGACTGGAAGTAAAAATGGTGTGCATGGGGAATCTCAATATTTTGAAGGGGTACATCAGCTGGTTGGCCAATCTAAATTGCAGGATTTTCACACTGCTCTCAATGCTCTAAAATGTTTCTCACCAAATTAGGCATTTCATATCCCTTTAGCACAACAAGCGAAATCTCTTGTTTTCCAGAACACGATGGTTTCGAATGTGCTGTCAGGAATATTGTCACTGCACTTGTGTATTGATTACCTTTTCCTTGTTTGTTGTGTTAGTTGAATTTGTGCCAATTAACTATACATTGAGTTGTGACTCAAACGATGCACATGTATGGTATGTGGAAGGATTTGTTCAACTGCAGTAAGATTCTGGGTTCAATATACTTGTCTAACCCAATAAATCATGTGAAAACTGAACAGCATAAATGCAAGAGAGATAATATTGACATCATTCTGGCAAAATTCACCAAGTCCAAAATGGACTGTTTTGAGATATTAATATTGTTGCAAATAGAAAGCAGAGCTTTATAATCTGGCAGAACTCATTCCTGTTTGTTTTTATGTAACGATATTTTGTATTTTCATTAAGTCCAGATTTCCAATATTTTAGTCAAGCAGAGATCACTGCATCATTATATCTCAAAATACAATTTTGTAATTTCTGCCAGTATGACAGTGAAATATCCTTTAGCTTGAAAAATAAAAGTCTACATTGATGCATTATGCTGCATGGTTTCACATTTTCCTTTTCTTTATAGGAAGCTTACCAAGTATGACAAAATCTCTCAAGATTTGTTCTTGGAAATTATTTGTACAGTATGTCTCCGGAGAAGAAAATAAAGGTTTCTAACATAATCCATTTAAATTTATTAATATGCATTAGAATATTAAATTTTTAAGAAATTAATTGAGAATTAAAGCATAACAGAAAGGGGGTGCATATTAACATCATAATTACAATATGCAAACAGAACATTTACACATTTCTTCTAATGCCTCTCAAGTTTGACACATTAAAACAAAGACTGAATAAAATTGAACAACATATTTACTACAGAACAAGACAAAATATGATAACACAATAAATTTATTTCAAAATACTTGATACAGCATAATTATTATAACAATATCTCAACTTAAGTATAACAAAAATTTTCCATGATTTCATCCACAATAAGAAAACTTCCTAATTCATTTTCTCCCAAAGTATTAAAAAAATAACACAAAGAATTACAGAGAATTCCCTAGTTTTCTCCATAATAAAAAGCATTCCTCGTTCATTTTCTTCCAAAAAATACTGGATTCAAAAAGGTTTAGCACCACAATTCCTCAAAGATAATGTAACAAAAATACCAAGGTCACTGGTGCAATTAACAAAAGAGTTGACAGCTGCTAAAGAAGAAATTTTGAGCTAAAACACCAGGGAGGTACTTTTCAAATGCTATGAATTAATTATTAACAGGAAGCATGAGATGTTGGTGAACTAATTCTCTAGCCAATATCCAAAAATATTTACCCCAAGACAGTTTTCAATCAATTCTTCATTGTTAGCAAAGGGAAACTGAAAAAAGGGCTCGGGTTAAGATGATGATGCCACCTATTTTGCCCAATAAAGAATAAACACTGCAACTTATTGTAAACAATTTGTGGTAGACACTGGTTTTGGGAAAGAACCAGAAAGGTGATTGTTATAACCAAGGGAAGGAGCGGAAAAACAAGGTGGACTTTGTGTAATACATATCACAAAACATGAACTACTTTTTGTAAACATACCTTAAATAACTCTGCAATGCTTCCAAGTGAATCAGAAGGAAATTTCCAAAATGAATTTCATAAACATTTCATCAACACTGTCTATACTAATAAGCTAAAGCGACTGCCTGTGGTGTCTAGTTCCCTGTGGCATCCCTTGTATGGTGAGATTCGTGATTCTAGGCTGAAGACCTCCCCAGCTCAAATAATCATCTTTGTTCTTTGATTCTTGGGATAATATACTTACACCTTCAGAATTTTGCTATGCACTTGCCAAGCTGTGAGGGAATTTCACAAAGTCTGTTAGTGGGCATAGATGGTAGCATGAAAAAAAAATGTTACATATTCTTATTACTCTCAAAACCATGAAGATTATTGTAGGACATTACAGATAAAAAAGTTTAAATCATTTTGCAATTTAATTGTTCATTTGTCATTAATAGCAACTGTCAAGTCCCTCAATTAAGAGAAATAATCCTTGATTACATTGTAGTTTTAAGCAAATGAATGCTATAAATTGTGCTGTTATAATTTAGTTTTGTTAGGCTGTTGCAGCCATGAATTTTGTTCATCCAACACCAATCCAAGCTGCTACAATACCTGTGGCACTTTTAGGAAGAGACATATGTGGCTGTGCAGCAACTGGTACTGGAAAGACTGCTGCATACATGTTGCCCATTCTGGAGAGGTTGCTGTACAGGCCTCTAGAAGGCTCTGCTATAATCCGTGTGTTGGTGTTGGTGCCAACTAGAGAGCTGGGTGTGCAGGTGTACCAAGTCACAAGGCAACTAGCCCAGTTCACCAATATTGAGGCTGGATTGTCTGTTGGAGGTCTAGATGTGAAAGTTCAGGTAGGATAATGGCTCATTGCTTGTGACAAAACCAATATTCCAATAATGAATTCTGAAAGTTGAACTCTGTACATTTATCAGAAGATAAAGATTAATTTAAAATGTTTTTGAAACTGTAGTATTGTAGAAATAAGGTAAAATTATTAGATAGGGAACTTTGCTGTTGGGCATTATAGTGTTTATGTCATATTTTCAGGAATCTGTTCTTCGGAAGAACCCAGACATTGTAATTGCCACGCCAGGCCGATTGATTGATCACCTAAAGAACACTCCTACTTTCTCTCTTGACAGTATTGAGATTCTGGTGCTGGATGAAGCAGACAGGCAAGGCAAACAATGTATTTTATAATTTGTATTAAATATTTGTGAATCATTAATAAATTACTGTCTTTAAAATGCTGCATTATTATAGTAAGTGAAGTGTGTAAATAAGCTATCCATAGTGTATCATTTTAAATATAATAGCTTCAATGTAAACAGCTTAAAAAATTATACATATAAATTACTGTCTCCTAATTCTGCCTTTCTTAGCTGCTCTAGCATGCATAAGTTAAAGGCCCACAAACACTAATTTATGCACACTTCTTATTTTTGTATAGGTCATGTATTTACATTCAGGTATGCAATTGCTTCACAAACTGCATGACATAGATATGTATATCTATGATTATGAAGCTTGAAGGTTGTGTAAATCCCAGATTCCTTATAAAGAACGAGAGTGGAGTATACAATCAGAATGGAGAAAAGAAACATGCATTAATTACATATTATAGCCAGGCTCTTCCTAACTCATCGGTCATCACCTAATGAATTAGATGTAGCATTGGGGAAGTTGGGAATTAAAGATAAGGTCATTTAAAGTTTTGAAATTCGGGTTTAGAATAAAACATTTAAATTTAGAGCTCTAGTAAAAGAATGCTTAATGGTAGAAAAGTTGAAAGGAAAACTGGGGGAAGAAATTTCAAATATTTTGGAAAATAATAGAATGGATGATGTATGAAACTTAAAAGAGTGGAATGTTAAAGAATTTTGGAAAGAAGTAAGAGGTAGGGTTGACGATATTGAAAGACAAGAAACATTTAGTTGTTTTAAACATAAAAGTTCATTCAACTGGCATAAAGGTCTAAAAAAAATAAACAATGGAGCAGGGAAAACTATGTAGATTGTTGTGATAAATCTAATTGGGTTAGATATACATGGACTAAAACTCATGTTTTAAAATTTAAGGGATTGAGAAAGGGTTATAATGTGAATATATGTCCATTCTATGAAGAAAAAGGAGATTACTTGCATTGTATTTAGAATGTAAAGAAACAAAAAATAGAGAAATGAAATATAGTGTAAAAACTGGGATAATTTACATAAAGAAATTACATTAAGAATTATGCTGATAAAAGAGGGGATATAGATATTAAGACCTAATAAATTCTTGATGTTGTACCTGTTCTTTGGGGCTAACATTCTAACATGTTCTTTGAAGATTTTCTTGAACTTGATGTGGTAAATTGGATGGTAGGTGAAACTTTTGAATTTGTATTCTTCTTTTGTGTTTTTGATAAGGATAAGGGAAGTTTCCACACTGAGAAACACAAAAGAAGAATGCAAATTCAAAAGTGTACCTACCATCCAATTTACCACAAGTTCAAGAAAATATTTAAAGAACATGGGATAATGTTAGCCCCAAAGAACAGATACAACATCAAGAATTATTAGGTTGCACAGTAAAAGACCAACAGAACAGAAATCAGGAATTTACGAAATAAAATGTGCAGATTGTGAACAGAGCTACATAGGCAAAACAAAAAGAAATTTGGAAATTCGGAGGAAAGAACATTTTAGGAATATTCGGTTTAAACAGGCGGATAAATCAGCAGTAGCAGCTCACCTTTGGACCAAAAACCATGAAATAAAACTGGGAATTAAATTGCTGAAACTTCTTCACAACCCATTGGAGTTATCCACTTGGGAAAAATTTTTCATATTAAAAAATAGAGAAAACCTAATGATATTTGAGTTTCCTCCTATGGATGAACTCAGCAACTTCCTTCTTGAACCAACAGAGGCCACCACAGGAACATCCAGTGGTGAGTAACGGCAGTTCAGTGAACAACTGAAGATGGGAGAGATTCTCCCGAAATGCATCTTACTTTTGTGTAAGCGGAGTTTAGTGTAAAAAATGAATACCTAAGTTTAGGTTATAGCATTTAATAGTTCTGATTTTTTTCCCAACTTTTAGCTCTTGCATTTTTCTCTCCTCTGATGCAAATTTCAAGAGCAAGAGAATGCAGTCAGTAACATTAAGGTGGTTTTTGTGGAAATTAAGAATTTTGAACACAAGTGAGTTTGTTGAAGATCTGATACCAAGAACACAATTATCTCACAGATATTAAGTCAAATAATGATAAAATTGTAGCTGTAGCATAGCAGCATTTTTTCCTAAGATAGCAGATTTTTAATAGTCAACTTGCGTCAAGACAATGTTCACTCTCTCACATGTGCCACAGAGGCAAAAATTAATGAATTAGGGTACAATTTTCTGTCACATTCACCTTATTTACCTGACTTGGCTCTTTTGGACTTCCATCTATTCCGTAAACTCAGAAAATTCCTTGGTGGAAAAACATTTTTTGTTTGATGAAGAGCTTAATTCATCAGTTGAGGTATATTTTGTAGGCCTGAAGGAATCAAACTTTCATGATGGCATGAAAGGCTTTGGAGTATCACTGGACAAAGTGCATTTATGTTAATGGAGACTATGTTACAAAATGAGAATAATATCAAAAAACTATGCCATTTTGTGCTTCATTCCAAGAATTTTCAAATCACCCTCGTATACATTTTTGATGATATAATGCTTTTATTTTATAGTGTATCAACAATAAATTTTTGCTGTATCAAACATCACTGATAAATGATCGTAATTCTACATTTTGAAAACAGAAGTGAAAACAATATTTTTGCCTAAATTGCAGAGTTGTAATTAAAACATTTCTTAATTATAGGATGCTGGATGAATATTTTGCAGAGCAAATGAAAGAAATTGTGCAATGCTGTGCTAGGTCACGCCAAACTATGCTGTTTTCAGCAACAATGACGGAGGAAGTAAAGGATCTGGCAGCTGTTTCGCTTAATAAACCTGTCAAAGTTTTTGTTGATAGCAATTGTGAGGTAGCCTTTAATCTGCGTCAGGAATTTGTAAGGTATGCAGATCTTATTGCTAATGTTATCATATGAAATTCAGTTTTTAACATATATTTCTGAGCTGTAGTGTACATTATCATGGATGAGTAAATGAGGATTTGTGTGTTTTTGATGTAGTCAGATGCTGATATTAAGTAGATTGTGTTTGCATCTTTCCTTTAAACAGTAGCATTAAATGAAAACATGTCTGTTTTGACTCATCTCTCTCAATCTAATTCAGCAGACTAATGGGCTTTCATTATATTTGCATAGCTTAGGCATAATATCAATTCATAGACCCAAGTTTGATATTGGCTTTGTGCATGTACCAGAATGACGCTTTTATATATTTTTTTCTCTTTCTAAAAAACTGAATATCAGGGCAGTTTATCTACACCATCATTAATTCAATGTCTTAATGATTTATGTAATTGTCATGGGTTATTCAAATGTTACTTTAAAAAGAGGAAAAAAGAAGAAAGAGAACAATTAGTTTTGCAAATATTTCCCCCAGTTGGGCACAGAAGCCAAACATGTAAAGTGAATTAATTAATTAATTAATTAATTAATTATTTTTTAAAACGATATGTTTCCCATAATTACTTCAATGGACTCATTCTATTCTATAATCGCCTATGGTGCCTCAGAAGTTAAAATGGGCATTAAACATTATTAAAAAAAATCTATTCTATTTATTGCTGTCTAATATACATTATAACATGCCATATATCTAATTCTAGCCCAGACAATTTTCTAGGTGCTGCTCATTACACTTTTTATATTCACAACATATTTTGCTAGCAACAAAACATTATTTTTAAAACAATTTCTCAATATGTTTTCACAATCTTCTATCTCCCACGGTGTACTAACTGAACACTTGTCTTTGTCTCTTCAATAGTCTGATTCTGTAACTATCAAGACAATAACACAAGATATGTCCCATATGTGTTTAACATTCACCACTACATATTTTCATATTTATCCAGTCTAGTCATAAATACTGTTAAATACTATTGTGAATATGATAAATATGGTTTGAGTTATTTTACTTTTCTATTAGTTTTTATACTTGTATAGTGGAAGGTCGATCTATTGTTCCTGGAACCATTGTTTTCCTGAATGTATTGTTCAATGTATGCAGACCCAAACGTTTTACCTGAAATCTTATGTAAATGAAACTTGCATTCAGCATTCCTCAAAGTATTGTTTTCCCACATTATGCATTCAAAAAGTTGAATCCCAAAGAAAATCTGTCCTCGAACGATCTTTTTCAAACTGGAATAGTGAAGCAGTAATCGTCACATGTTCAGAGTTAATGTCACATTTGATTTGAGAAAGTGTGATTCAAACTCTCAGTAGTTGCTGATACTTTTAGGGCAGCAACATCATCATGCAGTTTAATGCGTGATTCCTGGTGTTGTGGAGCCGGGTTCTGGATAGTGCCTGGTCACTAGGTGGCTATATCTCCCAGGACACCTGTTATCTGCTGACACATCATGTTGAGTAACGTTATGAGTCGGATGGGTGATGGATTGGAGATGGACTGCTAACCAGCGTGGATGTCTAGCATAGAGTGCATATGCTTTCTGTGCTAGTCTCCTTATGGTGTTGTTAATGTACTCAAAGCCAGAAATTTCATGAAGGAAAATTGTGGGAAATATAAAATCAGTACCAAAAATTCTTCTTGAGGCAATATTTTGCACCTTTTGCAATTAAGCAACATAGATTGGAGCTGTGTAGCCCCAAACCTTGCTAGCATACAATATTATTGCCAGAATAACAGCCTCATAAATTAGCAATCTCATGTGAATTTGAATAAAGTTTAGTTTAAAAATTGCAGTCAATTTTGAAATGGCCACACAGGTTTTTGTACCGTGTGCTTGCATGTGGAGCTGGGTCAGTCCCTAGTCCAGGTTAATCCCAAGGTACTTGACCTGGTTCCTCCAGGGATTTGCCTGGCCCTGCACACTCAAGAGTTCACAGGTTAACTGGTCTGTGGCACTTGGTGGCTAAAATTTCCTTGTTCTTCTCAGCACTGATGTGAATGCACCAGTTCTCACTCCATTCCTCCACCTGGGCAAAGTGTCAGTGGTGTTCACTTAGTAGGAAATATAATTTCTGCTTTGAACCAAAATAAGAGCATCATCAGCATACTAATAAGTAGACGTACTAGGTCTTGTAGGAAAATCCGACATAGAAGAGTGTTGGTGACAACACACTCCTTCTGGTAATCCTATGTGTCATTCATGTGTTCAATCTTTGACACAGAATGTGCAGTTTGAGAGAAAACTATCAATTAATTCGATAACTACATGTGGCAGCCCAGCTCACATGAGCATATAAATTAGCCAAGTAGAACATGTGCTTCCTGAATCCCAATGTGGCCTTCTCCACCACTCTCAGTAATTGCTGAGTGGTCCAGTGTTTCAGTTTGAAGTCAAACTGTTGCAACAGAATCAATTTCGTTAATGGCAGCTCCAGACAGGTCAATAGTGTTCGTTCGAACACTAATTAATGCATGAATTGAATGCACTAACAGATTAATGCATGAATTGAAATTTTTGTAAGATGGAGTATAGGCCACCTTGGGAGTTGGCAAATAAGGCAAAAAATGGGCCAGATTTGCTGTCTGTTTTGACACCTACAAGACAGTGGACAAGTACATAGTCACAAGCGGCATTCAAAGTCTTGATGAAGTGGGAGGAATTGCAAGTGTTTTTGATTCAGGGGAGGGAGTGAGGCAGAGCGGGAAGATGATGTAACAGCTGAAGCCATGCCAGTATTTGCCAAAGCTCTGAGAGCATGTGAAACTGTACAAGCATATTCTATGCACATGACAAGGACGATAGTGAGCAACAGAATGTGTTGTGGAAAACATGCTTCACATGGGGGAAAAAAAAAATGAAATGTCAGTTAATGACCTTTTTCACAGTAAATGACAAATGTTTTTGATTTTTGTTCATTTGTTTTATATACGGATGCTCTTTAACTTATCAAGTCCAGTGTCCTATTTAATTCAGGGCATGAAATGACTGATAAATTTTGCTTAGAGACCTTTGCTTTCATGGTTGAGGTTCTTTTATGTGTTGTAAATCTACCACACAGGACTCTTGGCTTTAGTTCCTTTCTGAAGCAACCATACTTAGGATTGTTACCCAGAAAAAAATCCATCAATCCTTGTCGGAATTGAACCTGCGAAGTATGGTTATCACTAGACCACTGGGACTGACAACAAAGGTAAAATATGTATATGGCAGTATGTAAAATTGATGCAAAATAAAGATTTTGCTTATATACTGGTTTTATTTATTTTTAAATATGATTTAAACACTTCAGATGTCTATCATTTTCTTGCATCCATTGTTTGTTAAATCTGGTCCCTCTAAAAATGATGAATCGAGGTTCTGCTGTGTTACACATATTTGGCACCATTCAGATTTCAGATATCCATGTTTTACTGTTATATAGGCTCATTGTCTCTGGCCAGTCATATACTGCAGCATTGATGGTCTTAATGGGAAAATATGCCACTGCTACCATCAAGGAACATTTTAAGTTTTCAATTGTAGGATACCTCTTGCTGACAATCCCCTCCAGCACTTACCACAATTTATAGTGCAGCAGATTGATGTCAGGGCAACTAGCCAATCAGCAATAGACATAAAATTGGATACATTGGCATTGAGCCATGGTTGTGTTTTATGTGCTGGGGCAGAATCATGCTGAAAGTTCTGGGGTTAATTGTTAAACATATGCTCAGTGACATCACAAGAGGGTCTAGGACACTTTCCACGTACACTTTGGTACTAGTTTTAAGCCTTTTTTTTTCTTCCAAAACAAAGCCTGGTGTAACTCTCATAGCTAGTCCCCACCAAACCATGACTGAAGAGGGGTGATGGCCTCTTTTAACTGTGGAAACTCTCTCACAGCTTTCTCAAGAGCTTAAAGAATTCATTTTGGCAGTTAAAACTCTTTAAGTTGTGAACACTTTCTTGTCAGTGAACAGAATCTTGTGATGTCCTCCATTGTTGCCATTCCATTCATTCATCCATTTTGATTTCAGTTTCCTTTGCTTCATTATTTATGACATCAAAATATTCAGTACTCTCAATTAAATGCACTTACGAAGCTGTTGACAATGGAGTGGTATATATATATATATATGGTAACCTGTAACATTAAGTTCTTCTTTAAGTTCCCTGGACATCAGTCATTGTGAAAACTTAATCTCTCATGCCCCATTTCAGATGGGATTAGTGATGCTAGCCACCCTGCTTTAACAGCCACATCTTATCATACATTATGAGATGGACAAACTCTCATGTGATCTTTCAAGCTGCTAATCTGAATTGTTCAATGCACAAATCTTTTGCTGATCTCCAGGGCTTTAGGGTCTGAAAAAATCTTAATAGGTGACTTTCCAACCTGTGCAGAGTTACTCTGTTTTCATGTTTGAACCACTGCATACTAACAAGAAGAAGATACATGCTTCACAGGAGTGAGCTTCAGCACAAGCATGGTTTATTACAACTATTTATTTGTTCATACACTAATCTGCTCTCTGATCATTTCCTATCATACATTG
Organism: Metallyticus violacea; assembly: GCA_030762175.1. Classification (NCBI taxonomy): domain Eukaryota; kingdom Metazoa; phylum Arthropoda; class Insecta; order Mantodea; family Metallyticidae; genus Metallyticus; species Metallyticus violacea. Next base: position 119,646,217 of record CM060845.1, on the reverse strand, counting down.
ATTGAACAAGGTCTGATTCATCAACAGTTTCCCACTGGAAGTTCCAGCATACAGAGGCTCAGTTTTCCCATGACAATACAAATTTTTAATTTACATTATAACAACCAGAACAATAGACTTAATATTCACACACTCCTAGTTAATACAATTTATGTCTTTCACTTCTCCAAAGTTAGGACAAATGTTATGAACAATAGATTTTCTAAAACCCTTAATTCCCCTACACCTAAGCGGAATCATGCAATACCTTCCTGTTCTTGATAATTTTATCATTTTCTCTTATAAAAACTTTTTAATGCTTTATTGAAAATTAAGCAACTTTTCTCCATCACGTGGGCTCACCAAAAACTGTAAGTCCCTTAGCTGCCATTGCTGTCAGGAGAAACAAAGCTGCAGCTACATAATATTAAATGAATGATTTTTTGAGTTGAATAAACTACTTGCATTCATTAATCTCTTCTGGTATTTGTATCTAGGATCAGGGCAAATCATGAAGGATATCGGGAAGCCATACTTGCAGCTCTAGTGTGTCGAACATTTAGAGACCATACGATGATATTTGTCCAAACAAAAAAGCAGGCCCATCGTTTGCATATCCTTCTAGGATTGCTTGGAGTTAAGGTGAGTCAGAAGGTTTGAGCTGTACTGGATTTGTGGGGTTACATACTGAAAAAAACACTCATAATAAATGGATGCAAAAAACTCATAAAATCGTAGCCTGTCATTGTCTTAAATGCAAAGCTTGTACATTAATAACCCCTTGATAATACTTTCATAACCAAAGAATTCAACATCACTTGTTTACAACACCTCCAACAATGTATTATACTTGTTATTTTATAAGTATTGTAAAGCATTTTATATTATTTTGAAATCTTTAGTAGTTGTACTCCAGTTAGAACATTTCAGTTGGTTTGTAAAACTTGGCTACTCTTTATCAGTTTACCATTGTGTCCTGTAATGACAGAATACTTGTTAGAATATATTTATTGATTTCTTGCCAATCATTTCTGAGAAAGCAATCTTAGTGTACTACTCATTATTTAAATCTGAAATATTAACATTATATTAAATATACAAATGAGTCAGTATTAGGTGACACTAAAACTTCACTAACTGATTAATTCTTCAGAATATGTTTCAAGAGCATTCGCTCTCATCTTCAGCTGGGGACTGACTAACTCTAGCAGGTGACGTAGTAGCATCTGGTGGTTCCATTAGATAACGGAACAGGAAATCCATTGGTGGAATGTCAAAATTCATAACTGTATGTTTATTTTTTAAAATATAAATCTTTTCCCATATTGCCAAATCCTTGGGATTGGTGGTAGCTTTTAACAGTTTGACTTCTCCTGCAATGTTATGATCGTAAGTTCAAAAGTGATCTATAACCGGCGATTTATCCACTTGTTTATATCTTAAATTTCTGAAGTGTTCTTTGGTCCTTGTCTCCAAATTTTGTATTGTTTTGCATATATATATCTGATCACACTCCAAACAATCTATCTGGTACACTCCTGACTTATTGCTGGGTGGAATAATGATGCTAATTGTCTCTCTTGTGAGGACTTTCATCTATAGACTTGTGACTAACCTCTCTTTAACAGAAAACAAACTTGTGTTTGCCATTTCAACTCACGGAAACAAATTTGAGTGATACTAAGGTCACAATACACCAACAGTAACAACCAACAATATTACTAATAATTTCAATATTATAATAATAATAATAATAATAATAAGAATAATAATAGAAACAAATTTGAGTGATACTAAGGTCACAATACACCAACAGTAACAACCAACAATATTGCTAATAATTTCAATATTATAATAATAATAATAATAATAATAATAATAATAATAATAATAATATGCTAAGCTATAAAGTACAGGGGTATAGAAACTTTCCAGGCACACTGCATGGCATATGACAATGTATAAAATGTACTGCTCTCTCTTTTATTGTATTCTAGCTTAAATATTTTTTTATATATGTGGGATTGACATATATATTTATAAACTTAAAATATCTTTCATCCCCATATATAGGGCTTTCACGTAAAAACATATTCAGCTTGTAGGGGAAAGGGTGGGGGGTGCCACTTAGAGCTAATAGGATTCAAAACATGGGATCAAGCCTGCAGGATAGTTTTTAAGTGAAAGCTCTTTATCATTTATGTAATTTTGTACATTTTGACCTATTCCACGTCCTGCAGTACATATATTGTGCAAGAACCCTGTGAAATGTAAACTAATCTGAGCCTTAAGGGCATCATTTCAAACCTACTTTTGCTTCAGTAGCAAGCTATAACATTTGCATAAGCAACATAACCATAAATTATTTACAGTCATTTAAACACACACAAACAGATGAATAAACAAGAAACATATTTTAGTGAGTGTTTGCTAGTGAGGGGGCAAAGCGTATCGTTTATTCTAATTCCTCCTCCTCCTCCGCCTCCTCCTCCTCCTCCGCCTCCTCCTCCTCCGCCTCCTCCTCCTCCGCCTCCTCCTCCTCATCCTCCTCCTCCTCCTCCTTCTTCTTCTTCTTCTTCTTCTTCTTCTTCTTCTTCTTCACTGTCATTTTTAGACCAATAAATATTTCCAAAAAGTCTTGGCATCCTGTTTCTCTTGCAAAGGCCTCTTCTTGGAAGGTCTCAGTGTGTTTCACGCAAACATCCTAATCTTCCCTAGACATACCATTAAGGTTCACATTATCTAGTTTTTCCACTTCTGAAATTTTTAAAATAGTTGGTTTTAGCCACTTCTCTTTTAACTTAAGCCCATATATTGGCCAATTCATGAATTCATAAGATTTATCACTAACAACGATAATGTAATAATAATAACAAGAATAATCCCAAGGAAAACCTTCAAAAACCTATTGTCAAAATGATCTTGATGTCATTTGTCCATTATGGTAATTCCCCGTTTTCTTTTATCTAAATGACTATTTGTTATTAGAAAGGAATTGTGTATTGGCCACTTTCACGGAACAAAATGAGTACTTCCGAGTTTTACGAGAACTTTTGAGACTGATGAATCTTACCATATTGTTTACAATGTGATTTTGGTTTACCTATGTTTTGTCAAGGTAAAATCTAATAAGAATGTTGCCATCTGCTCTAATAATGTGCATCATGTAAAGAATTTATTTCTTGCCACAACTCTATCACTTCGTTCTATGGGAAATGTTCATCCACCCCTAAATGAAGGCATTAATTTTCAGCTTTGGGGAATTCCCATTTACATTAATTACAAAATTGTATGTCATGCAGTGTCTATAGAAATTTACTAGATTTGTTGCTCTTTTGGGCACATTTGTATTTTTTCTAATTGATTCAACAATTTCTCAGTACTTATTGCCTTCACATTTAAGTTCTCAACAAATACATCTGCTACTATATTCATTTTGTCAGTCCATAACGTGGACCCCATTGGATGGCATATTTAGTTTTAAAATATTATTTTTCTAAAACAAAACACCATTTTGTAAACCAATGTAAAGTGCAGCTACTACATTAAATATAGCCACAAAACAGTTTAATATCCTTGTTTCAGCTGGCACTTACATAGAGTTCTTTGTTAAATCTTGCTGATTGGAAGATTTGGTTATTGCATCAACATTAACATTGCTCAGGATAAAAATCATCACAAAGCATTATGAAGGATGGATTAACAAAATTAATTTTCCTTGTCCTATAGAAGATAACAAATTATTCAACATTTAACTATTAATCTTTAATGAGATTAAAGAATGTACATGAAGTATAATTTATTTCAAATTCTATACTGTAAATAGTATTAACGTAGTAATTAGCATAGAGTTAACTACTGGAACCCTTGAAAACTGATGGAAGAGATTGATGGTGATCTAATGCCAACTCACTTGCTGACCAGACATTGGAGTTCTGCACTGGGGCAGCAGAGGCAGTAGTAGTCCAAAGATTGCAGACATCTTACTAGAGGATAATGATTGAGAAATGAAATGAAGGCAACAATGAAGCAATGGCAAATGAGAAAACTTGCACAGATATCACTTTGTCTGTCACAAATCCCACTTACAGCCTCTGGGATTGAACCCAAAGCATTTTGGTGGGGGGCAAGTAGTCTTGGCCTTGGCCATAATACAATGGAAGAGATTTAAAAAAAAACCATAAAATTCAAACTACTTGATGCAGAAATATGATTTTTGTTTCACATGTTTAGAAAAATTTTGCCCTTTATTGTAACTACCCTTAAAGTCTCTGCCATTAAGTATTTGCCAGAAGTTTGTGCTGGTTTATTTTAAAGTCTATGAAAAATGTTCAGTGTAACTTGCCATTAGAATAAATATGTTTGTCTGAGTGTATGCCATATTTGATTTTTAGTTATGTAAGCAATGAAAAATAATGCCCATATGAGGCAATGCAGTATTGTTTCTATTTGTTAATGTTGTATGAATTGATACGCCTCAGATCTCAAGAAGTTTTAATCACATAAGTCTAAAATCAACTCCATTTTAACTGAGCAGAGAATATGGAGCCAACCAAAATATTGCATATTATAGTGCATCTTTCTGTGTTTCAGTTTTAATGTTCTGACCACCTTATTCTTATATAAATAATGTTCAAGGCCACTGTCAAAAGAACCATTGCTTTACATAACAGATCAATACTGGATAGCCAAATATTTAAAATGAAAGAGTAATAAAAGTTAATTTAATGGTAAGCTAAACCAGTAATATTGTAAATTATAATTAATCTGTCGTCTAACACACTCTTATGCTTCACTTACTTTTAAATACGGTGGGACCAGTTTCGAAGAGACTCAAGATGTCAAGTTGGTTGAAAATGGAGAGGATGTCTCTTCGAAACCGGTCCCACTGTATTTAAAAGTAAGTGAAGCATAAGAGACTCAAGTCATCAAGTTGGTTGAAGATGGAGAGGATGTCTCTTTGAAACCGGTCCCATCATATTTAAAAGTAAGTGAAGCATAAGAGTGTGTTAGACGACAGATTAATTATAATTTACATTTAACAAGCTTCACTGTGTAATTTCGAACAGAATTTTTTAAAAATGTCTTATTTTTCGAAAATTCTTAAATTAATCAGTAATATTGTGTCTGTATCAAACTAAAATATTATTCAAATGCTCACTCATGCTGCCAAAAGTTAAGATTGGTATTGAAATGTATGGAAAATATGTGAAAAATCTGGGAGGCTGGCATTCAGAATCCCTGATTGTAAAAGCAGTATTTTTGAGTTTTACAGGTCATTAGCTGATAACCAGATCTTAAAGCTTTTTTTTTTTTTTTTTTTGTGAAACCTGAAGCTTATTGACATAGTCTGGAAGAAGGCACTAAGTCAAAATTTGCTGCATTGGGATTTAAGAATATTATATTAAGGAAAGAGGAGTTTATAGCCTGGCAATTTGCAAAGTGATATTCATGTATGTTTCTGTGTGACAGATACCTTGTATTCTCTCGAAGTCCACATTTTGCATCTTTTGTCGTGCAAAAATAACTAAAATCATCGTACCTCAAAAACACAATTTTGGATTTCTGCCAGAACGATGATGATAGTGTCATCATTGAAAGAATCATGCAATTTATGTGATCCATTGTAATGGATTATATATGTTTATAAAACTGAGTAGCATATTAAATTGCATGTATATGGTGATCAAAATACTTTACTAAAGACCAGAAACACACGTGACTCAGTTGCACAAAGGGAATTCTGATTTTGAAATTCTGAGTCTATGAGGATTTATTTTGCTATAGATGTCATTTTGATAATTTCAGATTAGTAATTTTATATCATGTTGGTGGGGTGTAGGTTGGTGAACTTCATGGAAATTTGACACAACCACAAAGGCTTGAAGCACTGAAGAAATTTAAGGATGAAGAATTGGATGTTCTTGTCGCAACGGATGTAGCTGCCAGGGGTCTTGACATCCATGGTGTTAAGACGGTATGTAATTTTACACTTCTCTTAATGCCACAATTGAATTTTCCAGGGATACAGACAGATAGTTGGACATAATTTCTGTTTGAAGTCAAAAATAAGAAACAGTGAACGTTTTCCAGTTGAATGCACACTATCAGTTTAGTGAGTGTTCTTGTATGTTTCTCCTATGGTTTGTTATTACCTTTTTTTATTAATTGCTCCATTATCTGCTCTTTGTCATCCTTCTTTGGTGTGGAACATCCAAACTGTTTTATTTTTCTTGTTTGAACCATTCCTTTTCTTCAGTCCTCATTGTGATTATTATATTAATGGATTGGACATGGTGTCTAAACAAAACGGCATTATCCCAGGCTTGGATAATGATTATAGGTTGTTATACCATGATTAAGGCTATATTTGCAAGGGTGAGAAGTTGCTGCAAGCACAGTAGATCCCTCTAATTAATTTTCACTGGTACCTTACGTTAAAGTAGTATGAAAGCAATGAGATCTAATGAATAGAAAACGTAGAAGCCCATCATGGGTCAAAGCTATGCCATCTGAATAAATAATTGATTTAGAACCCCTACAGTCTGATTACTGCTGCCAACATCGTGAATGTATGTCCAATAATACACTTCAAGAACTCCTTGTTTGCTGAGAAATATACAGAGTTGTCATTATTATTATTATTGTTGTTGTTGTTGTTGTTGTTGTTGTAGTATCATAGGAGAGGATCTAGCTCCCAAGTGATAGATCAAACTCAAACAGTAAAACACTTCGTGCAAAATTGAAGGCACAAATGGATTATGAACCTTACCGTAGAATAAATGCTTAAAAAGTAGTCCTTTAGGAGCATAAATGATCTGGCTAAATCATGCGCTAGATATATATTTAATTTTTTTTTTTTATTTGGTTTATTTATGGATGCTCTTTAACATCTCAGGTCATCAGCATCCCATTCAAATCAGGGTGTGAAACAGCTGACAAATTTTGCTCAGAGGCCTCTTCTTTCAGGCTTGAGGTTCTTTTTTGTGCCGTAAATGTATGACACGGGATCCACGGCTTTACTTCCCTTCCAAAGGAAGCCATACTTAGGATTTTTACGCCCCAAAAAATCCATCAGTTTTAGCTGGGATCAAACCTACTATCTTGGATTTAGGAGGCAAGTATGGTAACCACTACACCACCAGGACTGACCATGTATTTAATTGATGTATATGATAAACCATTATTAAAATAAATACACATACTACTATTACAAACTGAATATGTATTTCTCATCTTAAAAATACTTATACAGTTTTGTGCAAATTAATGTGAACAAGCAGGTAAATTTAGTTTTATGTTATTTAGCACCAATAACCTTCCAATTCAATACTGCATTATTGATATCCATTGTTGAGATGGTTAAGTGTAGTTATTGCTTTTTCGTTGTATTAAAAGTTAAGTAATTTGCTTGTGTTTCTAGCTGTTTTAACATTTTATTTAACAAGCATATTTTTTATTCATAATGGATTTCACACCTAAGAAGAGAATTAAGTTCATAACCCTTCATGAATTTAGTAATATGACTCAGAGACAGATAGCAGCTGAATCTAATATAAGATTGGGTGCTGTTAATAATATAATTAGAAGGAAAAAGGGGATTGGGTCAATTTCACCTCAAAAGGAAATGACAATGTTGCTGAAAATTAAAAACATTCAGGAAAGATGAGGCCTATCTAATCAGAACCAGCAAAATTGATCCTGAAAGGAACAGTTTTTATTTACAAAAAGATTTGGAGGCTGCAGGGTTGAATATTTATGCATCAAGTGCGTTGGCAGCTTCTAGAAGCTAGAAGGAAAGCTTAAAAACTGGTCAGAAAACAGCTATTAATGTATCCTATGAAGAAAGAGAAATTGGCATGGGTTATAAAATATAAAAACTGGATACAAGATGAATGGAGAAGGGTCCTATTTTCTAATGAAAATCATTTTGAAGTGCAGGGGTTGAATGTCTTGCATGTAAGGTGAAGCGATGGAGAGGAAATTTTGCCGAAGCACATCACAGTAAAGTTTCCACAAAAGAAGCTATTTTGGGGCTGTTTTGCATTCACAGGCAAAATGTTTGATTCCTATTGGTAGAATGATGAACAGCAATAAGTAAATCCCAATTTTAGAGAAAAGAACTGCCCCAGAACTGAAGAAATTTGCTGAGGAACTGAACTTTGAAAATATGATTTTCCAGCATGACCTTCCCCCATGTCGTACATTGTAGAATATTAAAGACTTCATAGCAAAAAATGGTTTTCAGTGTTTGAACTGGCCTAGAAATTCAGTGGATCTCAACCCTATAGAGTATCATTGGACGATTGTTAAGAAATAAATGAGGAAAATGGACTGCACCATCAAAGAAAAGATGATTTGTGCTATGATATGTGTGCTTTCATGACCCAGAAGTAAGTAAAACATGTAAGAAACTCATTGACTCTATATCTAAATGAGTGAAAATGGTAATTAAGGCCAAGGATGGACACATTAAATACTAAAAACATGGGTTAGTAAAAAGTAGTATTAAAATTTTGTGAAATAATTAAAAAAAATAGAATAAAACCGTTGCTCATATTAATTTGCACAAGGGTGTATGTGTTCTCTGGGCCATTTCTGAAACTGTATAGTTTTTTCTTTTCTCCCCCTTTTTATGGCAGAAATGTGCAAATGTACGTTTTCATATAAGAAACAAGAACTGCAGGCTACTTATAAAGTTGTAAACTGGTAAAAAATCCACCCAACTTCAAATAAAAATGATATGCTTCAACTGTATCATGATTGGCACAAGAAATTTTATGCAACCACTTTCAGAATTTGTTATGAATTAAGAAAACACTCTCACCAGCCATCTGTTTATGAGAACTTGAAACTATGAGTGTCCTGTTTTGCAAACATTCTCACATTAACAAGTTATTCTATTCATTATTAATATTTCTAGAATTTTTTATAAATTTTATATATATTGCATTAATAAAAACAGTTTTGAATTTGCGCCGGTAACCTATAGCAAGGCAACTCAGCATTACAAAAATCATATTGTAAAACATGTCTAAAGCATTTGACAATATTGTTCATAACATATTTCACAATAACAAGTTATTCTATTCATTATTAATATTTCTAGAATTTTTTATAAATTTGATATATATTGCATTAATAAAAACAGTATCCTCCAGTTTTGAATTTGCACCGGTAACCTATAGCAAGGCAACTTAGCATTACAAAAATCATATTGTAAAACATGTCTAAAGCATTTGATAATATTGTTCATAACATATTAATTAATAAACTTAATGGTTATGGCATAAATGGCATTACATATGAATGAATACAAGCATTTCTACATAAACTGCAGCAAAGTACAGAAATGATTTGTAAGATAAATAAAACTGTTACTAAATATGAATCTAATCCAGGAGTTAAGTATGGAGTACCACAGCCTTGAGATCATTATCTGTGTGTGTGTGTATATATATATATATATATATATATATATATATATATATCAATGAGATGCCTGGACATACTCATATGCAGTTGATACATAATGATACTAAGTTAAGGGAAAATAATAGAACTTATGTTAAAAATCATTAAAACAGGAATAGAATGCTATTCTTGATATTTTGCTGCAAATAAGCTTAAGAGTAACTTGGATAAGACAAAAATGATACAATTTAAAATAAAAAATACTCAGCTGAATGACATTTCAATCTCAATTGACAGTCAGTCTGTGCATTTTATTAAATCATTCATTTTTAGGTATTCAAATTGATAAAACCTTATTCTGGAATAAATATAAATTATGTTTCTAATAACTAAGTAAGGATACGTATTTACTCAGGTACTTAATTAGTATGGTGAAATATATGCTTAATAATCATGTGATATAGAGCTATGGAGATAAACAGCAATGCTAATATGAATAGTGTTTGTTGATCTTGCAGAAAAAATGCAATAGAGTATTTAACATGGCTTCAAAGGGATTTTATGTAAAGCAAAATTCAGGCAGGAAAGACTTTTGACAACTTCTTTATACATATTTAAGATAATATTTTTAATGAAAAATAACATAAATGTATAAGATGTCAGATACTGTTTCATGTATTCATTTATTTTCTTTAACTGAATTATAATAACAAACTTGTTTTAGCAAATCTATAGGCAGATTAATAAAATAAATATTGGATATCATGCAGTACCATTAACCAGGGAATTGACTTGAAACTACATATATTATTGTGTACAAATGTAAAATGGATGTTTGGGGATATGTGCTTTTTATAGCTGTCTATAGTTACATTACTTTTAACTTGAAATCCATCTACAGGATCTGAAATTTATTGTTTTACTCTATTAAAAGTGCATAGATTTAAAAAAAACACTGTTCACCTCTTGAAGTCTGCAGCTTAGCTGACAATATTTGCAGTATATCAGAGATTGTTAAAGGGCTCTCTTTTCTTCAGGTTATTAACTTCATAATGCCTCCCACAGTACAGCATTATATCCACAGAGTTGGTCGCACTGCCAGAGCAGGAAAAACAGGAGTTTCTGTATCACTTGCAGGTGAGACAGAACGCAAAATTGCCAAAGAAATTGTGAAACAAGCCAGTAATCCTGTCAAGATGCGCATCATTCCACCAGGTTTGTATCTTTTAACTTTGTATTGCTTAATTGTCTAAAGTGGGGTGAGTTTCCATCAATCACCTCTCCAAATGAAAATATTCTTAAAACTCTTGGGATTTTTGGAATAAAAATGGCAAATAGTGATGCAGATATATGACTTGGACCAAAATGAAATGTAATCAAATGAGAACTGTTAACTTTTTCTTCCACATAGCTGCAGCTAAAATTATTTTTGGCAGAGCTATCACAGTTATGCTCTAGTTAACACATGAAGTCCTGACCATGTATGGGCCTCATATAAAAAGTTATAATAACATTATTTTTCTGTCAGTCCTGGTGGTCTAGTGATAATTGTACTTGTCTTGTAGTCTCAAGGTTGCAGGTTCAAACCCAGCCATGGTCAATGGATTTTAAGATGTAAAAATCCTAAGTATGGCATCCTTCAGATGGAAGTAAAACTGTTGTTCCTGTGCCACATTGATCCTCAATCCTAAAAAAGAGGCATCTGAGCAAATTTTATCAGCCTTTACATGCCTCCAATTGAATGAGATGATGATAACGACAGATGTTTAAGAGCATCTTTAAATAAAATCTAACTAACAATATTTTTCTGTGTCCTTTTAAATAAATGCCTCATAGTTTTTTCATTAATATTAACATCTCTATCTACCTATTTGGCAATTCCGCTTCTCTTTAATTTTAAATTAGGGATATAAGAGAAATAGTATAATTTAAAGGAATATGAGTCAGTCCAGGTATTTTAGTAGTAACCATATTTGTCTCATAGATGCAAAATCGCAGGTTCAAGCAGCCAGATTGATGGACTTTTCAGGGTGTAAAAATCCTTAAATCCTTAGTATGACTTTCTTTGGGAAGGAAGTAAAGCTGTTGGTCCCATGTCGTCAATTTACAGTTCGTAAAAGAACCTCAAACCTGAAAAAAGAGGCCTCTGAGCAAAACTTACCAGTTGTTTTAGGCCCTGAATTGAATGGGACAGTAAAGACCAAAGCTTTTAAATAAAATAAACCTAAAAGGGAAATTAGCCAAACAGAGCCGGATTGACAGTTTGTTGCTCCCCTGGACAAACCCTAATGTAAATTGGATTCTACACCTGGAATTTCCTCTAAATTGTAGAGAGTGAAAGGTTATTATCAATTGAGACATGTGGACCTGATGCATAAAGTTTTTATGTTGGTTTCTATCTGTATACCATAAACAAATCTATAACTATTTCTGTTTTCAGATATTATAGAGAAATATAAGCAGCGTGTGGCAAATCTGGAAGAAGAAGTACAGAATATATTGCAAGAGGAATGGCAAGAGCGAGCAATGAGCAAAGCTGAAAATGATGTTAATCGTGCTCAGCAGATTCTAAAAAGTGAGAAATCTGAATCTCGTTCCTGGTTCCAGACAGACAAGCAAAGAAAATTAGAGAAGAGTGGGTATACTGAAATATAATTATATCAATTTTAGAATGGTCTAGTGTTGTCATTTTATGTATGTCATGTTACTGCCATCAAGTGTCTCTTACCACATGTATAGATAGAATCAGAAGATAGTAAACAATACTTGTTGAATAATCTCTTCTGAGTCGAAATATTTATGACACTCTTTATGGTTTCACTTACGTGAGATTTACTCAGGAATTTTCATGGTACAATTGTCCACATCCTCAGTGTTAAACAACTGTTAGATCTAAGTTTTGAATAACTGAGTCGACTTTGTAACACTTACATCACTAATAGTTTTTAAAAGAGGAAAACTAAGTTTCTTGAGCTAATCGCTCCCACCTTCAGTTCCAGTTCAACTGCCGACCTTGTTCTTCATGGTGGTTTGGTTTGTCTCTGGTGGCAGTTGGATGAACTTCTGTATTAAGACGTCACTTGGTGGGATTTCAAAGTTGAAAACGCTACATTTGTTCTTCCAGATATAAATGTTTTCCCAGACAGCGAGTTCTGTTTTCCCTGTAATGTTTTTAAGTAGTTTGGGATTCCTGTTTATATTATGTTTTTCATTCCAAAAATGCCAAGCAACTGCTGATTTTTCTTCCTGTCTTTGTTTTATGTTCCTGATATGTTCTTTTGCTCGTGTTTTTATGTTTCTTTTAGTCTGTCCTATGTAAATTTTTTCACAGTCTATACATCCCATCTGATATATTCCTGATTTGTTCTCTTGAGGAATGTCCTCTTTTAGTTTAGAATTTAGTATATTTTTTATGGAGTAACTGTTTTTTGGAGCTAAAATAATGTTTTGTTTTTTGAAAATCTTTTGGAATTTGTAGAAGGTTCACAGATGGTATGTGAATTTTTGGTACATTCTATTTTGTTCCTTGTTAGGAATAAGAGTACTGATGTCTTTGATTCTGTTAGTAACATGAAATAAAACCGGGAATTTAACTGCTGAAACATCTTCACAACCCATTGGAGTTATTCACTTGGGAAAAAATTTTTATATTAAAAAATAGAGAAAACCTAATGAATTTCGAGTTTCCTCCTATGGATGAGCTCAACAACTTCCTACTTCAACCATCATAGGCCATCAAAGTTTGTCTAGCCATAGTTTGGAGTAACAGCGGTTCAGTGAGCAACTGAAGATGAGAGAGATTCTCCCAAAACACGTCTTACTTTTATGTAAGTGAATGGAGTCTAGTGTAAAAAATGAATACCTAAGTTTAGGTTATACTACCACTCCATTGTCAACAGCTTCATAAGTACAATATTTATACTAATATCATGTCAACACATTAAAGCTCTCTTGACGATTCACATTAACATTTTTTTTTATTAAAAAGTAAGTTGGGACTAGTTTCTTGAGTCACTTGCTCACATTGTCAACTAATTGACAACTAACGGATCTCTTCAATTAGGACGTATACTTGGCTGTGTGTGCTCTGGTGGTCTATTAATGAACCTGTACAATATGTTGTCTACTTCTGGTACATCAAAATTCATAAGTCTATGTTCATATTATTTTATATAAATCTTTTCCCATATAGTAAGTTCCTTTGGGTGCTGAACAGCTCTTAGCATTATTATATCCTTTTCTGTTTCATGATTTTCATTCCAAAAAGTTGCTGCTACTGCCAATTTTTCTATTTGTTTGTATCTGATGTTTCTCTAGTGCTCTTTCAATCTAATACCCAAGCTTCTTTTGGTCTTGCCTACATATACTTTATCACAATCCTTACAGCTGATCCTATATATGCTTGGACTATCTTCTTTTGATTTCGGTTCAATTTGTTTAGATTCAGTAATTTGCCTACACTATCTATTTACGGGTGCCAAAGCGATGATGTATTGTTTGAATCTTTTTTTAAATTTGTGATTGATGTAAGGGTGGTATGTGAACTTTTGATAAGTTTTTTCTTTATATAAATTACTGAGTGTGGTGATTTGTTTCATTTTCTTTTTTCCTTCGAATTTTTTTATTTTTTGATCTATCATTTGTTTGCTAAACCCATTAACATTTGCTGTGTGTTTTATATGTAAGTATTCATTCTCATATTCTTCTTTTTTAAGTGGTGCATTAATCAACCTATAAATCATACTATTGAATGCTGCTTCTTTGTGAGGTCTAGGGTTGAAACCTTAGCTTTTATGCAATTGTCTGTGTATCTTTTCTGTATATGCCAAATTCTAATTTGTTATTATTTTTTATTATCTTTAAATCTAAGAATGATAAAGTATTATAAGTTTTAATTTCCATAGTAAATTTTATTGTTGTTTCTTGTAAATTTAAGAGTTTGAGTGCATCTTCTATGTATCTGGTTTGCACATTGGCAAAAGCATCATCCTCATATCTGTACCAGACCTTGAATATATATAGGAAGGCTTTGGTTACGTGCATTTCTTAAAAGCTCATAAATAGATCTGCCAACAACGGAGAGAGAGGACTGCCCATTAATAAATCTGAACTTTATTCGTAAAATTTTCCTTCAATTGTGAAGTAGGCTTGATTTAAACATTATTCCGTGAGCTTGACAAATTCTTTTATATGTAAATATTGTACTTACGAAGCTGTTGACAATGGAGTGGTAATATATCCTAAACTTAGGTATTCATTTTTGTACACTAAACTCCACTTACATAAAAGTAAGATGCGTTTCAGGAGAATCTTACCCATCTTCAGTTGCTCACCAAACCGCCATTACTCGAAACGATGGCTGGACACCCAGATGTTTCTGTGGTGGCCTCTGTTGGTTTAAGTAGGAAATTGCTGAGTTCATCCATAGGAGGAAACTCGAAATTCATTAAGTTTTCTCTATTTTTTAATATAAAAATTTTTTCCCAAGTGGATAACTCCAATGGGTTGTGAAGATGTTTCAGCAGTTTAATTTCTGGTTTTATTGCATGGTTTTTGGTCCAAAAGTGAGCTGCTGCTGCTGCTGATTTATCCACCAGCTTAAACCGAATATTCCTAAAGTGTTCTTTCCTCCAAATTTCCAAACATCTCTTTGTTTTGCCTATGTAGCTCTGCTGACAATCTTCACATTTTATTTCATAAATTCCTGATTTCTGTTCTGTCGATATGGAGTCTTACTGTGCAACCTAATAAATTCTTGATGTTGTATGTGTTTTTTTGGGGCTAAAATTATCCCAAATTCTTTGAAAATTTTCTCGAACTTGTTGTGGTAAATTGGATGGTAGGTGAAACTTTTGAATTTGTATTCTTCTTTTCTGTTTTTCAGTGTGGAAACTTCCCTTATCCCTTTTTGTCTTTTAGATTTATTGATAATTTTTATCACTGTGTCTTTGTTGAAACCATTGATTATAGCCGTCTTTATTATTTGTTTGTATTTTATTTTGTACTCTCCATCTGTGAGTGGAATATTCATCAATCTGTGTGCCAAACTGTAAAATACTGCATACTTATGTGGAATGGGGTCATAACTCTCATTTTTATTTAGTTTTCTGTATGTGTTTCTTTTCTGTAAATTCCAAAATTCAAACTATCTCCATTTCTTATAATTTTTAAATCTAGAAATGGTAGCCACCCATTTCTTTCTTCTTCTATGATAATTGTATAGATTTATGTTGCAAATTAAGAAGTTTCTGGGCATCTATTGACCGTTTCTTCGATAATATTGCAAGAATGTCATGCACATACCTATACCATGATTTGAAAATTAAAGGGAAGGCTTTTGTGATATTTGTTTCAAATGAACTCATGAATAACTCTGCTAGAAAAGGTGGCAAAGGGTTTCCCATATTTATTCCTGAAACTTGTTGGTAATATTTTTTGTTGAAGCTGAAGTAATTTTGTTTAAGCAAATATTAGTAAGTTTTAATAAAAATCTTCTATTTCTTCTGTTTTTAAATTTATTGATGTTAACCATTTTTTTAGCATAAGCATAAGTTTCTCTGTAGGTATGCTCGGGAATCAGTCTTTAATTTTTATCTAAAGACGAGTTTATTCTCAGGAGGACTATAAGTTCATGAAAGGAGATGCTGAAGATAGTGTGGAGTCATAGTTGGTCATCTAACTTGCAGATTATAATTTTAATTATAATTTATAATTATAATTTATGCATGTTTCTCTATGCCTTTAAGTAATTTTAATAGAAAGCTAAATATATTCTTCCTTGGGAGATATATTTTAAATAAATTTATTTGTATGTAGATATACATGTAATAAAATCTTAATTTAACTGTTTATTTTTAAAATTTTATAATTTACATAAATAGTGTATTTTTATTTTAATTAAAGCAATACTTTCTGTAACATACTGGTATGTGATGAGAATGAACTTTTAATTTGCAGCTAAGAATGCTAATTCCATGTGATTGAGTTTGCATCAGACATAGATAAGCAGTAGCCCTATGCAGTGATTAAAAATAATTATACAGATATGAATAAATGCTGAAAGTGACAAACTGTTATCTTTTTACCAACAGAAAGATTGCAGCTGATAGATACAAAGGACAGATTAGAAACAAAAAAGGAACATGATGAAGAAGGAAAGAATGGTAAGAGGCATAAAGGAAGAAAGATTAAAGGAATAACACCAGAAGAAAGAGTAAAGGCAGAATTAGATAAAGCTGTGTTGGTAAAAGCACGTTTGGCAAAAAAGAAGAGCAGACCTTTGAAAATCAAAGCAGTTCATGATACAGGCACTCATTTTGGCAACCGAACAAAAGGTATGCTCTCTCATCTTACTAACACAGCACATTAATAATTTCCATTTAATGGCAAGTGATTGTTTATTTATGAATGCTCTTTAACAGCTCAGGTCATCAGTGTAATGGCAAGTGAAAAAATACTTAATTTTGTATTTGGAAAGGCTAGAATAATCCCTGTTTACATGTTAAATTTATTCCTTGTATACTGCTTAGATTAGTATGAGCATTGCATTGTGATATGCATTTCAGGTTCTGGGAAGAGGAAGAAGTCATCTTTTACACATGATTTGACAGATGTCAGTAAATCAGGAGCTAAGAGAATGAGATATGAGTGAGTACTTTACTGTTCCTATTGTTGGGTGGTGATGGTTAGAATATAGTTACCGCCACAAGTAGCTGAAGTCGTTAAAGTGCAGCTTTTGGGTGCGCGATCTGGGGTTCAATTCCCACCAGGACCCTTCTCCCTGACCGAGTTTTTTTTTTTTTTTTTTTTTTTTTCTTCCCAGTCCTCATAAATGGCAAATGCTTGGCAGGTACCCTAAACTTAGGCCTGAAATGCTTTCTTTGTTTAAAAAAGAATCCTTTCCCAGTTTATCATTTAACCTCATGTATCATAAGTGTCCATCAGCTGTGGTGCCTCAGTAGTTAAAATGGGCACCAAACATATAGGATCAAACGCTAAGAAAAAGTCATAGATTAGCATTCATTATATTTCGAACTGCTTGAGTTGTTCTGTGGCAAGAAGACAAGTTTAAAATATAGTGATTACTAATCTGTGACTTTTTCTTAGTGTTTTATCCTTTTCTGCTTTTCTAGTTATTTTTATTTTAGTTACATTGTTAATGGTGTTACATTTTTTCAGTTATATTTTATATATATATAGTTAATGTAACAGCAAGAAGAGTAAAAGACACTGAACATCTTAAATAAGAATTAACAGCTAAATAGGTATAAACAATGTAATACAGTATTTTTCACACTAACTCCATTCACTTACATAAAATTTGGACATATGTTATCTTCAGCCTGTAGATAAACTGTTGTTAAACATGGCGGTTGGGTCTCTTGATATTCTTGTGGCGGCATCTGTTGGTTCTATTAGGAATTTGCTGAGTTCATCCAATGGAGGGAAATCGAAATTCATCAAATTATCCTTATTTTTTGTAATGAAAATGTTTTCCCAAGTGGAAAGTTCTGTTGCGTTATGAAGTTGTTTAAGTAGTTTTATCTCTGGTTTAATTTCATGATTTTTATTCCAAAAGTGCGCTGCTATTGCTGATTTATCAATTTGTTTTAAGCGAATATTTCTGAAGTGTTCTTTTTTCCGGATTCCCAAATTCCTCTTCGTTTTTCCAATGTATTTTTTATCGTACTCTGCACATTCTATTTTGTAAATACCTGACTTTTGTTCTGTTGGCAGTAGTCCTTTACTCTGCAACCTAATAAGTTCTTTATATTAAAATTGTTCTTTGGGGCTAACATATTTCCTTGTTCTTTGAATATCTTTTTGAGCATATTGTGGTAAATTGGGTGGTATGTGAAACTTTTGAATTTGTACCTTTCTTTTGCACTTTTAAGTGTGGAAACATCTCTTATTGTTTTTTGGTTTTATTGATGATTTTTATTACTGTGTCTTTGTTGTATCCATTAGTTTCTCCTATCTTTATGATTTATTGGTATTCCAATTTGTACTCTGTTTCTGTGAGTGGAATGTTAACTAATCTGTGTGCTAAACTATAAAACACTGCATATTTGTGTGGAATTGGGTTAAAACTGTCATTTTTTATGTAATTTTCTGTGTGAGTATCCTTTCTATGAATTCCAAATGTAAGATAGTTTTCATTTCTTAAGATTTTTACATCTAGGAAGGGGAGATATCCACTTCTTTCTTCCTCTATGGTGGAATTTATAGATTTGTGCTGCAAATTCAGAAGTTTTAGTGCATCTGTTGTATGTTTTTTGGGAATTATTGCAAATATGTCATCCACATACCTATACCATGTTTTGAAGATTAGAGGGAAGGCTTTGGTGATATGCATTTCAAACGAACTCATAAAAAAATCTGCTAGAAATGGAGATAACGGGTTTCCCATAGCTAGTCCCGAGACTTGTTGGTAATATTTTTTATTGAAAATGAAGTATTTTGTTCGATGCAAATGTTCGTAAGTTTTATCAAGTCTTCAATTTCTTGTGTCTGTAGATCTAAGGATTTTAACCATTTCTTTAACATTAGCATAAGTGTATCTTTTGGTATGCTTGGGAATAAGGATTTTACATCAAACGATACCATTATATTTTCTGCTGTAATTTTGTAATTTTTCTACCAAATCCTGTGAATTTTTGACACTCAAACTTTGGTATTTTTTCAAGGATTTGAAAATGTCGGTTAATTTTTTTGCTAACAAGTATGTTGGTGAATTGATATTATTGATTATAGGTCTCATGCTGTTGTCTTTTTTGTGTAATTTAGGAAGTGCATACATTCTAGGTAATACTGGGTTGCTATGTGTGAGTTTTCGTTTTTTGGTAGTGGACAGTATTTTTATTTCATCTAATGTTTTATTCAAGTTTTTAGTGCAGGTTTTTAGTGGATTCTCTGTAATTGGTTTATAATCTTGACCTTTTAACATGGTTTCTATCCTGTTTTTGTAGTCTTCTTGGTTCAAAATGGCGATTTTATTGCCTTTATCTGTTTTTGTGAATACTACCGGTTTTTCTTTTAGTTGTTTTATTATGTTTATGTAATTGTTGAATTTACTTTGGTTTTTTATTTTCTCTAAGGTTTTTGTACATTTCAATTTGATAAACGATTTTTCATTTTCTTTCAGTTCATTGGTGGCTATGTTAATATCCGCGATGTAATCTTCTATCTTTTTGGAGAAACCTACACATGTTTTTAGGCCTTGGTTTAGGAATTTTACGTTGTTTGAAAATGTAGTGCTTGAAATATTAATTATGTTCTCTGTGGTTTGTGTAACTTGTTTGGGTACATTTTTGGTTTGAAGTTTTCGTAAATTGTAGAACTTCTTTTTCAATTTCTGATTTTTTGTTTTCATTTCGTTGGTTAAATTTTTATGCAGATGATGTTGTACGTTATCCCAAATGTGAAATCCCAAAGTCCTCGAAAGTTTTAAATATAAATCATAACATTTTAAGTCGGTTTCACTTAGTTTTTTATATTGTACGCTTCTCTCTACTTCAATTACTCTTTTTTCAGCTGCTTTTTGGTGTGGGCTATTGTCTATTTTAACTGTTTTCCTCACGAATTTTGGTGTGATTTTATTTTTTAGGCACAAATTCAGGAATTTTATGTTAGCTACGATGTGTCTTTTTTTAATTTGAAGTTTAAAAAAGGGTTTTATATCGCATTCGCTGTAACTGAAGTTTAAATTGTATGTGTTGAGTTTGTTTGTGTTTCCGCCATTTTCTGTTACCAGAGATAAAACTACTTAAAACAACTTCATAACGCAATAGAACTTTCCACTTGGAAAAACAGTTTCATTACAAAAAATAAGGATAATTTGATGAATTTCGATTTCCCTCCATTGGATGAACTCAGCAAATTCCTAATAGAACCAACAGATGCCACCACAAGAACATCAAGAGACCCAACCGCCACGTTTAACAACAGTTTATCTACAGGCTGAAGATGGGAGGGATTGCTCCCAAAACATATGTCCAAATTTTATGTAAGTGAATGGAGTTGGTGTGAAAAAAACTGCATTACATTGTTTATATATATACCACTCCATTGTCAACAGCTTCGTAAGTACATTTAATTGAGCTAAATAGGTAGTTATTTTTCAAACTTTTCGTATTATAATAAATTCTTTAGATAATAAATTTAAATTTAATTTTGTGTCTGAAATAACAGTGAAGCAACTAATATATTCTTTGGTTAAGTTAGAATTTTATATTTTAAAGGTAGATGGTAGTAGAGGAAGCAGAGGCTGTTGCATGCAATTCATATTGGTTGTGATGTAATTGTAAAACATTTGGAGGATACAAAGTATTTACTATGTGTTACAAGGTGTTCTTCCAAACATTATTTTTTCTGTAACAAATTATTATTGAAGAAATCACTCAAATTTCATTAATTTTGTTCCACTTACTGGGACCTGTTTCAAAGGCTGTTGCCTTCTACTTCAACATGATTCCAGTGTCTGCTTCCCAGCGTAGTATTAAGATGTCGCTCTGTGGATTTTACAAACTTAGTGATGAGGTTACAATTGTTTGGAAGATCAAAATTAAACAAATTTTCCTTGTTTTTGTTTATGAATATATCTTCCCATACTGTTAATTCTATGGGTTTTTGAAGAACTTTTAAGAGTTTTGGTCCCTCTTGGAATTCGTGGTTCTTTTGCCAGAATTGGTCTGCTAAGCTGATTTTTCTGTGTGCTTATATCTTACATTTCTCATATGTTCCTTAAATCGTATGCTAATATTTCTTTTTGTTTTGCCTATGTATTTCATATTGCAGTCTTTGCAACTGATTTTGTAAATGCTTGATTGTTTTCCTGGCAGAATTTTGTCTTTTGTTTTTTGAATTTTTCCTATTTTCTTGTTTACCAGATCTATTGTGTAGCCATTTTTCTGTGCTATATCTATGATTTTATGGTACTCTGAATTGTATTCTGTCTTGCTTATTGGTAGGTTTGTTAATCTGAATTTGAGACTATTGATTATGGCAAATTTATGTTGTCTTAGATTGTGGCTGTTGTTTTTTATATAATTATCTTTGTGGGTATCTTTTCTGAATATGCCAAATTCCAGATCATTGCCATTTTTTTATAATGTCTATATCAATACATTTACACACATTGACAATACATGTGTCAATTTCTCATCAAACATTGACGAATATATTACAGATATCGAATAAACCATTGAGAAATTAAACACCAGAGATAAAAATTATATTAGGAAAATATCGTCAGAAATATTACAGGAAATTAAAAATCATAGCCAAATCCCCAAATCATACCATAAAACCATAAAATCATTAAATAAAAAAGAAGTCATATATACAAAAGCAGATAAGGGAAACCAAATTGTAATCCTAGACAAAGAAGATTACCAACACAGAATGCTAGAGTTACTAAACAATAAGGAGTTCATTGAAGTGGAAAAAAATCCCCTACAAATGCAAGAAATCAATAGAAGACATATTAAAAGGAAATAGCTTACTCACAAATTCAGATGTTTACAAAATCAAAATACCTAATCCATCAATAGCTAAAATAATAGGATTACCAAAAATACACAAGCCAGGAAAAGACATGAGACCAATAATTAACAATATCAATACCCCATGTTACCTCCTAGCCAAATGGTTAACTACACGATTTAATACATTTCCCAAATTCCCAAGTCTAAGAATAAAAAACTCGTTCAATCTTATAAACAAAATCAAAGATAATAAACTAAATTCAAATGATATCATGGTTTCCTTTGATGTAAAAGCATTGTTTCCAAGCATTCCAAAAGAGAAAACCCTGAATTTGTTAAAAAAATGGCTACTATCTATCAACATTGCAGAAACACACACAAAAGAATATGTAAAACTCACAGAACTATGTTTAGACCAAGCTTACTTCACGTTTGAAGGAAAGTTTTATAAACAAAAATCAGGTTTAATGATGGGTAGTCCTATCTCCATTTTTGGCTGATCTGTTCATGAGCTATTTTGAAACACATATAACAAAAGTATTCCCATACATATTCAAAACATGGTACAGATATGTTGATGATGTGTTTGCCATTGTAGAAGATAGATTCATAGAAGATTCATTGGAACTGTTGAACTTGCAAGAAAAAACCATAAAATTCACTATGGAATCCGAGGTTAATAATACTTTACCTTTTCTGGACCTAAGGATAATAAAAAGGAATAAAAATATAGAATTTGGTATATACAGAAAGGACACACATACCGACAATTACATAAAAGCAAAAGGTTTCAACCCCAGACCCCACAAGGAAGCAGCATTCAATAGTATGACATATAGGCTAGTTAATACACCACTCAGTAAAGAAGAATACAGGAAAGAATACGCACATATAATACACAAAGCAGAAATAAATGGATTTAAAAACAAATGGTAGATAAAAAAATAAAAAGGAAATTAAACTAATCACTACACTCAGTTCTTCACTTAAAGAAAATACTTATCAAAAATTCACATATCACCCTTATGTTAACCATAAATTCCAAAAAATGTTCAAAAAGTATAACATTACTCTGGCACCAATAAACAGATATAGTGTTGGTAAACTATTAAATCTAAATAAAATTAAACAAGAAAAAAGAAGAAAGAAGAAAATTCAGGTATATATAGAATTAATTGCAAGGATTGTGACAAAATATACATAGGAAAAACAAAGAGAAATCTGGGGATAAGATTAAAGGAACACTGGAGAAATATTAGACACAAACAAGTAGAAAAATCAGCAGTGGCTGCACATTTTTGGAATGAGAATCATGAAATAGAGAAGGACATAACATTACTAAAAACAATTCAACATCCGAAAGAACTTAATATAGGGAAAAAATTTACATAAAAAAATATGAATACAAACTTATGAATTTTGATATTCAGGAAGCAGACAACATATTGTTTAAGTTCATTAACAGATCACCAGAGCAAGCATAGTAACATACATACTTTGCTGAAATTGTCTCCTCAGTCATCGTTTTGGTTGGCAATGTGAGGAATGTACCTCACGAAACATGTACCAAAATTACTGTTTTAAGTGTGTTTGTGAAACTTAAAGAGAGTTTTAATGTGACGACATGATTTTTAGTGTTTTACTTTAAATCAAAATAAGATTAACATTTGCAGACTTTAAAACACTTTCAGAGAAATCCCTTCTGTAAGTTAAGAAGTATAACAATATTGCTAAACACATATTTCTTCAGTGTTAGGTCCTGGAGAGGAGGAGATTTCACCTCATTGGAACTTCATCGCTTAAAGATTCTACTGCAGGAATGAAGGTCCTTGAGCTTGTGAAAATACTATTATGCTAGTTAAGAGGTTGTACAATAAGCCTGCACCAATTACCACTACCATCA
The DNA here is from genome assembly GCA_030762175.1 of Metallyticus violacea. Lineage (NCBI taxonomy): Eukaryota > Metazoa > Arthropoda > Insecta > Mantodea > Metallyticidae > Metallyticus > Metallyticus violacea. The sequence goes on along the minus strand of CM060845.1, from coordinate 119,622,436 downwards.
TTGTCACATAATGCAGGGAACTATTAATTGTTCATGATAATTTTTAAGTTACTGAACACTTTATGAAAAGCAAGGATCCGTGGGCTTGCCCAAATTGATTTGGGGATTTTTCTTAAGGAACCTTATGCCCATTCTTTACCAGCTAATCCTTCTAATTTTATTGTTCATACCATATCCTGAATCTTAATCAGTATGATGCAATAACATTTTAGCCAAATAAGATAAATGACATTGAATTTGTTTTTTCTGCATTTCACTCCCTATTAAATCTAATTTGTCTTTTTCATAATGTGGCTTCATGATGTTAAATCTTTGATCAGCAGCTTGTAGTTTCTGTCGTCCTTTAATTGCATCCAGAGCCTGCAGCCGTTCTTTTGTCCAAGAATCCGTGAAAATTCTGCCATGAGTCTTCAGCATCTGTAATAAATAGTATTTTCTGATATGATAAATATGATATTTAATATTAATATGATGAAAATGTTAAATGTTATTTATATTGTACCATAGTTAATTACTAATAATTCTGTTTCTATTAACAAAATACTAGATATGACTTTGAGATGCAAAAGGGGGTACATAACCACGTGCAAATGCCACAAATAATCTTCTAATGCAAACCTAAAGGGAGAAAAGTTGTAGAATGACCTTCAAAGAGATGGATTATTATTTTGATTCAATAGAACAATACAAAAAACCTTTGTAACCATGGAGTGCCCTGTTTATTTGTTTATCTTTTGCAGTAATTAATTATTAAAATAATGAGACAAAATTAAAAAATTTGGCTGCATTTTTTAATGGAACCTTTTGGAATATATATTTAATTTATTTTTAAAAGTCATAAACTAAGTTTCCCATTATTTTAACATTATTGAATGCATTTTTAATATTTGTGAATGAATGTAATTTCTGTACAGAGTTTTTACTTAACTGCAGTATGGTATGAACTGTTCATAACTGCTGTAAGTTCTGCTGATCTAGAATGACTCTTATTGTAATAAAACTGTAATCTGTATCATTTATCTGCCATCATTTCTCTTACTTTTTTTTTCCAGTGCGAATGTCAAGCAGAAGCAAGATGGTCAACAAAGCAGAAGAATGGGTAGAGGAAAAGACAAAGTGAAGCAAAAAGTTGGCCATAAAAGAGACATCAGTCACTTTAGTGGCAGGAAAAAATCAAATTAATATATATAATTATTTTTCCTTTTTAAAAATTAAAATTGTTTATAAATAATATTTGTCTCTTATTTAATAAAATGTTATTTTATCCTTTTTATATACTGCCATGGTGGCTGAAGTTGTTAGGTGCAGACTCTGAGCGGGAGGTATGGGGTCAAATCCCACAGGGACCATCCTCCCTGACTGAGGTTTTTTTTTTTTTTCAGTTTTCCTCAATCCTCATAAATGGCAAATGCTGGGAAGGTACCTTAATCTTAGGCCTGGAACGTTTCTTTAAAAAATCCTTTCCGAATATTTCATTTAATGTATCACCAGTGTTAACTGCCTCAGTGGTGCCTCAATAGTAAAAATGGGCATTAAATACCATTAAAAAAAGTCATCTTTATACATTAATTGATATCATTGTATGATTCAGTTGAACTACACACTCTTAAAGCTTCACTTACTGTTCATAAATGTATGGAACTGGTTTCGAGAACATTTAGTTCCCATCTTCGGCCAGGCTAAAGTTAAAACTGTCAGATCATTCATTGAGCTGTGGGAATGTGTATTCTGCTCTGGTGGCGGTGTGATAAACTTGTAGTTTATGTTTTCATCCCCAGCAATGTCGAAGTTCATTATGCTGTCTTTGTATTTGTAGATGCAGATTTTCTCCCAGGTTGCTAATTCCGTAGGTCCTTGTACTGATTTTAATAATTTAGCTTTATTTATTATGTCATGATTTTGTGTCCAAAAATGATATGCTACTGCTGATTTCTCTATTTGCTTGTACTTTATGTTCCTTTAACCGTGTGCCTATGTTTCTCTTTGTTTTTCCAATGTAGATTTTTTCACATTATGCACAATTTATTTTGTAATTACTGATGTTTCTTCTTGTGGAATACTGTCAATAACATTATCTATCAATAAGTTTTTAACATTAAATCTATTAATCAGTGCCAACCTGATATTAAACTCTCTAAGAATATTCTGAAATTTTTTGTAGCCCACAGATGATATGTGAATTTTTGAAAAATTTGTTTATCTTTTCTTGCTGAAAGTGTTGTGGTTTCTTTGATATGTTTTTGTCTCTTGAATTTCTGCACCTTTTTATGTACTAATTCTTTTTTAAAACCATTTTTAACTGCTGTTTCTTCTATTTGTTTATATTCATTAAAACATTCTTCTTTGCTAATTTGTAGGTTAACTAGCCGGTGTGTTAAACTGTTAATTACTGCATGTTTGTGTGCTATGGGGTTAAAACTGTCAGCTTTGATGTGATTATCTGCGTTTGTATTCTTTCTGTATACTCCAAATTTAAGATTTTCTTGACATTTCATTATTTTAATGTCTAAGAATGGCAACATGTTATCTGTTTTATTAGATAAATGAGAATGTAAATTATCTCTTCTCCTCTCAAGTAGCAATGCACCAAAATCTATAATATTGCGTGTAGTCAAATTCCTTGTTCTAGTATGTTCATCTTGTCTCATTAAATAATGATATCATTCCCAGAAGCATCGCTTTTTGAATCCATCTGATATATGTAGTCCCAGATATAATTTCATTATAAACAATAGAAATAAAACCCACAATGACTATTCCTCAAAGTATAGTTTTCCCATATCAATCAATCAATCAATCAATTTTATTTGTTTTATATAACTTGTACCTTGATTGGTGTTTTTTTTAAACAAATTGTAGCACATCCAATGCAGTGTTTTTGAAGCATACTTTTGAAGCAAGGTGCACATTACTTTCTTATGTGAGAAATGGCAAGTCATTGCTAAATGAAGCACATGAAGGCAAAACATGTATCACAGAAGCATGTGTTTGCAGTGAAGAGGAAGTGTGAATAGAAATGAATATGCACAAGACAGATAACCAAGAAAACTGTTAGTGAACTCTTGCAGCAAGGTATCATAAGGTCTTGCAGTATGCATGCAGTACAAAAACAAGCAAAAGTGATGGCATGTCTCATGAAACATGTGGGGACACTGTAAAGATTATTTAAAGATTATTTTATTACGGGAATGTCTTCCATTTGTCCCCCTCAATGTTTTGACTTTTTTAAAATGAACATAATAGCATATTGCAGGCTTTCTTTCATTTTATTCAGTAGGTCCTCTCCCCCGAGATGCTCATTGTTTAGACCTACCCCCAGCCATTGTTTTCTTGCATTATCAATTTCTTTTGCTTACCCCTAAGGAAATGATGGATGGAGGTTTCACTTTATGTTAAGATAAATATTACATTCAGGTAACTAATGAATTAGGACTCATTACCCATGGTATTTTCAAATGAATTAATGCTTTAGGCATTGGATGACTGGCAAAGAGCATAACTTGTATGAATGTAATTGAGTAAATTGAAATTTACAAAATGTATTCTTCCAGATGTCAGAAATTGATTTCCAGCACAGCAAGTCCTGGTTATCGTATAAGACAAGAAAGTAGTACAGTTCATACTACCACTGTGACTAAGTAGTCTTCAGCATTATACAGTAACCCCTCTATATCCCTAGTTCTGAACATTAGAGAACAGGCTTGGTGTACTGTGATCATAGAGCCTGAAAGTTGAGGCATTTATTTTGATTAAAATAGACAGGCAAAAAACACTTAAAATACTGAAAATAGACACTTAAGATACTTAATAATTTCTTAATCACATAATTAAAATATATAAAGTTTACTTTTCTTGGTGGTTACAAGCAACAAGAAGATATCAACTGTAATAGTCAGCCACTTGTAGGAGAGAGCATCTTTCATCATGGAAAAAAAATGTTGTACTTCCACTGAAGTGATTGGGGCATATTTAGAACAAGCTATTTCGTAAGAACTCATTCCATTTGCAACAGAACATTCACCTTTCAATTCATCATGGAAATACTGATCAAGGCAAATGGGCATTCTGTTTATGCATTTATAGGGAAATGAGCTAAGTATCTCTTACTTCTGTAATGAACACATTATGGGGATGTTTTATTTGCACAGCTTATCACTCATCTTTCTTGTATGTAATTGTTACATTTATACACCTGAGAAGTCGCTCCCAGCACAACTTTCCTAGAATTATCTCGCATACAGATCACTTGCCAAGACTATTCAAAACTATAGTACTTCCCTCATCTTCTTTATTTCCTGATATTCGTGTTCTCAAAGTAACTGCATTCCTTTCACTAATGAAGGCTCTGCTTCAAAGAGCTTAAGTGAATGGATTGAGGAGAAAGTTTATGACTGCTTGAAAAGAAATAAATGTATAACCAGATTCTCAATAGAATATTTCATTTGATTTCTCTAACTTTTATTTTTGATATATTGAAATTTTTAAAATAATTGCAGAAAAAAACCTATACCCCCCCCCCCAAAAGCAAAGTAAAAACTGGCCCTACCGAGCACAAATGTACAAAAACATGTTCATTTCTGACTGTGATAAATAAGGCATTTTGCCTAACTTCCAGGCTCTGGTGATCAATAACTTGAGTTTCTGGTTTTACATAAAACATGCATGCAAGTTTTGACCAATTAATGTTGAAAATTTTTTCTTAAGCTTAGTTGGTTCTGTTCCAAAACATTTAACATCAATGCTGGATGAGATTTGAATTTCTTTTTAATCTTGAAAAATTATTTTATTTGTAGCAGTAATTCAAGAAACAAGAAATATATTTATTTTATTAATATTTTATTTATTTGTTAAATTATACAGCTTAATAGGAACCTAAGATTACATGGATAAATGAATAAATAATGTTGCGTGCACAACATTATGCAAAATACGTGCAACCTTTGAAATATAATGTAGAAAACATTGCATTAAGGACAATCTCATAGTATGTAGCTTTTTTCAGTAATTTTTTCTCCATTTTATCTCAATCATAATAAAATAGAATGATTTGCCATAACAGACAGGATGAAAGATAAGAAGAAAAGGATTTTAAAGCTCCATTCACAACATTTGTGGTTTTTGATCTTTTCTTTTAACAATTTTTTTTAAAAAAATGAACTGTACACAGAACATTCTAAACAGGATCATCCAGTCATTATCATGAATGAAATGGGAATTTCCTGTTATTTTATTAAATGTTTTGCCCATATCAGCCTAATGCAATTGTTTATTATGTTGTATGATACAAAGGTTCTTATAAATCGGTAAAGTAACTATTTTGAAAATCATAATACATTTTTTCTTGAATTGAACTGCTAACAGTTACTTTTGTACTGTATTAAATACAATGCAACTTTATTACATTATTTGTTTATTTATTTCATTAAATTCCAGTACTCCAAAGAAAACACATTTAGCTCCCTGGTTATATATGCATTAGATCATATTTCCCATTCCATTATTCTTACATAAGTGTCCACACCATTTGCTTTATTTCTTCCAAATAAATTGCTCTGGTTTCGCTTTTGCTCTTGTAACCCTTTTAACTGATTGTAATTTTTTATCACTATTTTGATCAAACTCCCCATTGGCGATGATACCACACTCAAACCTCTTGACCACTGACCAGCTGATTATCCTTATCCACTTCTCTCCACCTAAATCATTTACTCACTCAGCTGTTTCGCATTTGGTGAAGTCCTGGACACGCTTGTTGCTATATTCTCCTCCTTTCCTTGCCAAATGCAGGTTGTTCCCCTTTCTTCCCTCCTCTTTCTCTTCCTCTCCATTCCTAATTTCTTGCCCATGATGCAGCGTCAGCTGGTTTCTGTCTCTAATCCTCTCTTCCCCTCTAGCCATGGTTTCTTGATCTTCTGCTGAATCGACTGGTTTTGTCTATCCATAAGTGCATACCAAGTTTAACTTCTCTTCTACCTTTATTCTTGGCTTCCTTAACTTTTTTTTATTAAATCCGCTCGTATTTTTTGTTCTTTTTTATCATAGTCATTTTCAACAAAAATTCTTGTGCCTTTTAATTTCCCAGTTTGACCCAATACTTTCCATTTCATATTCATTGTGGCTAATTTAACCAATATTGACCTTGCTCTTTCACCCCTTCATCCAATTCTCCAGGCATCTCTAATTTTCAATCCCTCCAACTTGTTGCCCAATATTCCTTCAATCACTTCTTGTACTTCTTCCCAAGACTTTTTCTCTCTTCTTTCTTCCACTCCAAAGATCCCTACATTCAACTTTCTGCTCGCATCTGCCACTTTCTCCATTTTAACTATTCTGTTCCTGCTTTCCGCTAACTCTCCTCTTAATTCCTCTTCCTGCCTTCCAATCTTCTGATTTATCTCTTCCATTCATACCTCCCTGAACTTTAATAACAAGTAAAATTAATATTGCTCTGTGGGAACAATAGAAGCTTCAGGTAAATTTCATGATCGCCATTCTGATGTCCATAAACCATCATACTAAACTGTGTTCAATCTAATGCACAAATTTAAGACAACATTTATGTACTACATATGAAATGAAGTAGTCTTCTGCTGCTTATAGTGACATTCAGTAAATGTGACTGTGAAGACGACTATCAGGTCTGAAAAGATTTGTAAGCGATGTATCTTGAGAGAAGATCAGCAGGAAATCTGTTTGCAGAATGTTGAAATCAGCTCGTTTCCATCCCCACAACACTGGAAACAGATACACAGAGTAGCATATTGCAAGTGGATCACACAGCATTTGCAAAATGATCCAATCTTTCTTCAGAATGTTTTCTTCAGTGACGAATGCCAATTTTCTCTGGATGGGCAAGCTCATACCTAAAATGCACACATTAGTCTACAGAAAACCCAATATAGATGCATGAAACCAACAACCCTGATGCTCCAAAAGTTATGGTGTGGTGTGGAATGTTGGGGACATGATTATAGGACTATATATTTTTGATGGTATTGTAAAGAACACTTAATGATGAATTGTTGGATGGTATTTTGCTGAATAAATGGATAATAATTGGTTTCATCAAGAACCACAGCACATTATGCTCATTCAGGTAATCAGAAATTAAAAGTATATATGGTGTGCAGCAAATTGGAGGAGGAGGTGGGTCTTAGCTATGGTCCCTACGAGTACCACACCTCACTCCTATTAATTTTTTACTGTGGGGGAGGAGTATGTTAAGCAGCATGTTTCCAGATAGAACCAGAATCCCTAAATGAATTAAAACAACAGTATCACTCATGTTATTCAGCATATCCTCCCAGCAACATTTTTACATATAAGAGGAAAATGTAACATCAAGTGAGACACTCTTCAAGAAAATGGAAAATGTTTTGAACATTGCTATAGAGCCAAGGCTCCCAAACTGTGGGTGACCCCTAGGGGGGTTGCAGTAGATATGGTGAAAGTACTTTTATTTAAGAATTCATCAGTTGTCATGTCCTTTCTTATTGAGAATGTTTAACTAATTTTTGCAGATTAATGGCAAAATCTTTACTCGAGAAAAACTTTGCCTGAAGTTGCACAGGACTTCCTGGACCCTGTTTCATAAAACTCAGAAATTCCTAGTTCACAGTATAAGAAATTCTGTTTCATAAAAGAAAATTTGGCATTTGTAAAGTTGATTTACTTGCACAAGCACTTCATAAGTCAACTGAATTGAATTTTGCATTGATAACACTACCTTGCCAATTAATTGAATATTTTTAGTTTACATTGGTTATTTCATGTTCACTAGGGCCATCAATATTGAAGTGCTGTTAAAATGTTCAATACTTATGGCACCCTTGAAAAATTAAACAATTTTGTGACCACATTGAATAGATCTGACCAATGATTGACTTCTGGAAACTTTGGCTCATTTATAGCTGCTTTAACACGGAGCATAATATAACAAATATTTGATGAAATACTGTGCTTGTCACCTACTTATTATCCCCCATTTCCAAGCCAATAAAAAGCAATAAACAACTGTTCTTTTGGACCTAACCTTACAATTGGTTGCATGAGATATGATATTTCATACAAGAGAAACTGCATTTTTATAGAACTCATTCTAAAATGTTTTTTTTATTTAAAATATGTTACAAATTCCATTTTAGTCTCAGTTTTAAAGGTTCTTTGTCTCTTCTGCCATTAATCTCTGATGAGTTGTGCAGTATTATATCTGTTACTGAGAATTGAAAAGTAGGTATGAATTTATTCAGAAATGTTATATATAATTTCTTTTTCTCTAGCCTAAACTTAAACAAATCTTGCTTGTAATACTTGGCAGTTCCCAAGACACTTGTGTAATTACACTGTTTTTACAGGTGCTTGAATTTTTAAAGTAAGCTTTATGAAATGGAAAATAAAATTCCCTTGCATTATGCACTTGTAAAGGTGAAATTTCGTTTGTGATTTACAACCTGTAGTTTTTCATTTATGAAATAGAAATCAGCTTGCAATTTATAAATTTGTAACTTGTAAGGAAGAACTTGTGAGTTTTATGAAACAGGGCCCTGGATTATGCCAAGGATCATGAGTTTCTGAAGATTGTGATCACTGGTGATGAAACAGAAACTATAGTACTAGCCAGAAATCCCAGGCTATTGGACTGTGAGTGTATTATATAGGGTACAATGGTGGAGTTGAAAATCATTCCAAAATGAGCCTTCCTGGAATACTTCAGGTATTGCTAGTGAGTATGTGCAGTTACAAAAGGCCTACTATGAAGAGGATCAAAAATGGAATGCCCTGTAAGCATATGACTTCTTTTTCTGGCATAAAGTGGATACTTTTTGAAAATATCATGCATATGCATGAGCACATATAAGTAGACAATCACGAAAAAATACTACTTTAGCACATTAAATAGGAATAAAATTAAAATAGCATTGGCACATAAGATTTGCAGTATGGTGTAGGCTAATTGTGGCACAAAAGTTAATAGAGTTTACCAAAATATCCTCTGGTTTTTGATATCGTCTACGTAATTTCATTCTATTCAATATTTCTTGTCTATTAATTATCTAATGGCTATCTAGCTCCCCTATTCCAGTTTCTTTGATTACTTTCTTTATTTGAAATAACCAACTTCTTTCCCATTTAACTTTCATTTGAGTCTATAAATAGTGTTTGGCTATATCTTCTTCCCTTGATTCTATCTTATAGAAATATTTCAATATATTTATAACATTTAATTTCGTGTCGGAACCTATACAGTGAAGCGACTATGTTCTTAATTAAGATCATTTCAATATATTGAAACTTAGGTATTCATTTTTTGCACTAAACTCCATTCACTTACACAAAAGTAAGACACGTTTTGGGAGAATCTCTCCCCTCTTCAGTTGCTTACTGAACTGCCGTTACTCAAAACAATGGCTAGACAACCGGATGTTCTGTGGTGGTTTCTGTTGGTTGAAGTAGGAAGTTGCTGAACTCATCCATAGGAGGAAACTCGAAATTCATTAGGTTCACTCTATTTTTTAATATGAAAATTTTTCCCAAGTGATAACTCCAATGGGTTGTGAAGATGTTTCAGCAGTTTAATTCCCAGTTTTATTCTATGATTTTTGGTCCAAAAGTGAGCTGCTACTGCCAATTTATCCACCTGCTTAAACCAAATATTCTTTCCTCCAAATTTCCAAATTTCTCTTTAATTTTCATATTAAAAAATAGAGAGAACCTAGACCTAATGAATTTCGAGTTTTCTCCTATGGATGAACTCAGCAACTTCCTACCTCAACCAACAGAGGTCACCACAGGAACATCCGGTTGTCTAGCCATAGTTTCGAGTAACGGCAGTTCAGTGAGCAACTGAAGATGGGAGAGATTCTCCCGAAACGCATCTTACTTTTATGTAAGTGGAGTTAGTGTAAAAAATGAATACCTAAGCTTAGGATATATTACCACTCCATTGTCAACAGCTTCATAAGTACAATATTTATTACAATATATGTTTAACTATCACACCTTTCCTGCCAACTCTTACTAATTCAGCTATGGTTATCCCATTTGGAGCTCTCTTTGTAGTCCCAAAATCACTTTACAAAATGCTCTTGGAATATAATCCATATGCTCAGTCTCCCAGACTTCAACACCAAATATCATTTTCAATTCAACTATAGTTGAATAAATTCTCTCCAACCATGCTACACTCATTCTTGGCATCTTCAAATAAATTCTTATGCTATTAATACCTAGCTTACCCAGTACATTCTTCCCCTGTTCTGCCCATCTTCCATTATTATTTAATCCCCAAATATTCCAATTTCTTTACTACCTCAATTTTATTACCCTTCAGTCTCAATTTCTCATTCCTTTTAAGTTTGTGCCTGTTTTTACAAACCATGATTTTCTACTTATTCCTATTTAGTTTTAAACCCCATTCTTTTCAATATCTTACTATTGTTTCAACTGCTTTATTTAACCCTCTAATTGCTAATCGTGTTAAGTCATCTGCAAACAGAAATTCCGCAACATCTCGGTTATTAATTGTTGGACAATGTGTACTTTGCTACTACCCCAGTATATACTTTCCATATCACAGGCAGGAGGCTAATGCCTCTGTAATTCTCTGGGAATTTTTACTTCTCCTGTGCCCTTGTAAAGTAGGCTCAATCACCCCCAAATTCCAATTCGGCAGAATCTTCCCACTTTCTATTATTATATTCAACAGTTTTAAAAGTAATATCTTCCTTCCTCATCCACATACTATACCTTCCAAAATTCCCTTGGTTTGCATCTAGTTTTGTTACTCTTAATTGTGTGATCTGCACAGTTTTCTCATTTTGTATTATTTCATGATCTAATCCCTCTACTTATTTTTTAAATTCCCTAATGTTTTTATTTGTATTACCATTTTTATTTCCTGCCAAACATCCCTTGAAATATATCCTCTCCTGGGTCAAATTTTATTATCCTTTAGCTCCCTTTAATATATATGCTTTTCATTCATTGCCACATACTATTTCTATCCTCTCATTGCCATTTTATAAATCAGTAACCCCATTTTATCACTCCATTCTTTTGTGTCTCAAACATTTATAACCCATTCAGCAATTACAGATTGTTTTCTTTCATAAGTCTCTTCTGTTTGTTTCCACTGCTTTAACTCTCTACTTTTTTCTTAGCAAAAAAAAAAAAAAAAAAGTCTAGGGTTCCATTCCCAACAGCCGTCCTCCCTGACTGAGATATATTCCAGGTTTTCCTCAGTCCTCATAAATGGTACATGCCGGGGAGGTACCCTGAACTCCTTTCCCAATATATCATTTCATCTCATGTATCACCATTGTCCACCGCCTGTGGTGCCTCAGTAGTAAAAACAGTCAAACACTATTAAAAAAATAAAACCCTTATAATGGTTTTGCAAGCTCTTTGTAGGTACATTCATGTTCCTATAATAGGTATTTATCCTTTACAGTGTACCCTTCCTTTTCTTAAACTCATTTCCAGATCTTCACTTTCTCCTTTTCTAGCGTTCATCATCATTGCATAAGTGATTCAATATTTTTATACCATTTTCATTTTCTAATTACAAGCAACAAAGTGGATATAACCAATGCAGTTCACTCCCTGGCAGCTGTTTTTGGAATGTTGTGGGAACTTCAATATACCACTTTGCAGTAAGTTATTCGATTTTCTCGAAAAAATAGTCGCCAGATGACTGCTTTTTGGGAAGAATGAAGCAATAATTTTCTTTTCACCACTTCTCGTACCTTTTGATCTTAAAGGGTGATTGGTCTTTGCAACCGTTTCTTTTTGTTACGGTCACAAGCAGCCAAACGTCGCAGACGACGATGAACTATGAGAGGCGCGATTTTGCTGTTTAGCACTCGCGGAGTCGCGGGACCAGGAAGGACAGGAATTGTCATAATAACTCTTTGCTGAATGGTTTGACCATTTAGTTTATTTTCAGCATGGTTATCTGGATGCCTGTTGGTGCGCTGCTCTGGCCGCTGACAATTCATTACGCGAAGTATGCGGTAGGTCGTGTAAGATTCTTGAAGTTGAAAATATACGAACATTACGTTGGTGTGCACCTGACGTTTCAATAAATTGCTATTAGAACGGCTCTCGGTGTATGATTTATTATCAGCTTACAAAGACTGCGTTAACTACCCGACTTGCTGAACTGAAATCTGGAAATGCGTGCTCTGCTCGAACTGAATCTAGAAAATGCGTACATTCACGAGGAAGTTTCCTCTTTTATCCTATTTTAAAAATGTCACCACGGGGTTACATGACAGAGCTCACGGGTTCTCGTCGTTTAAAATCTAAGGCTCTGATTGGCAAGTCAAAGCTCACCTAAACCACTCGAACTCTCTAGTTTAAAATCCTGGCTTTTCATAGGTGAGCGTTCAAACACACGTCCACGCTATGCTAAGTATTTCCATCTGCGTTACCATCCTTGCAAGATTAGTGGCATCTCTAAAATACAAAAGGGTATTGTTATAGCCCATTCTCGCCAGGATCCTATCTCGCGTCTCTCTCCGGACCACACCAAGTTACGCAATACTCTGCAAACACTTGCTCTTTACGAGTAATTTTCTTGCATATTCATGATTTAACTTATAGACAATAATTATACAATTGAAATCAAAGCGCTAGTTATCTGCTTTCCCGAATTTATATACCATATGTACTGAATGTTAATACTAGATAGAGTATGCTTCATACTATTTACAATATACCAGACACTAAGCAATACTAATTGCCTATAATTTATTCGATACGCAAATTTGTTTTTACTTTTGGAATAGAAGGCGGGAGACTTGTCTCATCTTAAGGTAAGATCCCTATGGAGGTCTGACATTTGGTTTCCGAATCGTATTAGATCGAACTTTCATCTCCATACCTCAATTAAGACTTTCCAGTTTAAAATCTTTGAAACAATTCTTGACACCATTCCACCCTTCAGGGTTTCTGCCTTTAGGTTAAAAAATATTTTTCACCCGTTGCTGTTCATGCAAAACGGTGGAATAATTTGGTAAACTGATCCTAAAGCCAACGTAATAAGTATCTTTTCTGATCATTGGTTCTATTACTCTCTCTGTCTTTAAGATATTGCTGTTCTCTCTTAAATTTGCTGAACCAATGGAATACTTGTATGTGAAGGATAAAGCACAGAGGTCCATAAAGGCATAGTGGAGGCTGTGCCTGTTTAATTTAAACCGCTTTTAAAATCACAAAATGGCAGTTTTAAAATGCTCTCTTTCATTCTCTCTAGCTTTACCCAGGACTTTAGCATGTATAGGCAAAAGGTACTGCTTAGACACCTCACTTTTATTGCTATAGCTTTTTATCTTTTATCCCCCGTTTTTCTTTTCATTTCACTCTTTCTTCTAAGGCTTTCAGCAGAGAAGTACCACAAGGTGGCTTCAACTCTATCTATACCAAAAGCTGATATGCTCTGTCAACATGCATTGTGCGAGCCCTAGTCAATAAAGACAGAATTATTATTATTATTATTATTATTATTATTATTATTATTATTATTATTATATTTTACCTACGAAGTACACTAGGCAGGAACAAAGTTGTGATAGTTTTTTTTTTTTTTTAAATTAGTCCCCATTGAGTGCTGGAAATCGTTCAGTGACATCGTCTTTAGAACCGCCTACTCCTTTACGACAGCCGTTGAGTCAAAACGCTTGCCCCGCAACTCGTTTTTGAGGCGTGAAAATACAAAAATGTCATACGGAACTAAGTTCGGTTGTTTAATGGGCGGAGTACACATTTGAAATTGTTTCCGGCCAAACGTTGAGTATAAATATTGCAAACGCAAGGGAGTGAATTGTCATGTTGAAGACGCCAACCAGATGGATGCAGCTCAGGGCATTTTCGTTTGCTGTGTTAGTCCAAGACGCTCAAAACAGTATTGTAATATTCCCCATTAACCAGTGTTTGCAGGGGTCTATATGCTGATAAGCCATTCCACGAGAGTTGAGCCACCTATGGTGTCTCAGTAGTAAAAACGGGTGTTAAAAACCATAAAAAAAACCGACAGTCAAAGAACGAAGTCACCATCATCTTTCCTGTCGACCGAACAACCTTGGCCAGCTTTGGTGTCTGAGAACCAATGATTTCCATACTGAGTTTGTCTGTTTGCTTTCGAAATCATAATGGTGAAGCAAAGTCTCATCACCTGTAATGACGGAATTCAGGTATACCTTGACATGTTCTATTACCAGACGTTGAAACTCCCTATATACTTTCTCTTGCACCATGCTCTCTGTTCAGGAGTCAGCAATCTCGGCACCCATCTGCCATAGACGCATCTCATGTGTAAGCGGTCGAGCAGAATGGGGAATGCTAATATATAGGAAATCTATAACATGTCTGCAAGTATCCACTGTTATTCGTCGATCATCGCGAATAATGATGGCAGCTGTGTTACATAATCATGGTTTCGTTCACTGCAGTGGTTCGAGCCCTACTTTGTGGTTGAACACTGCCTTTCTTAATTATTTTGAACCACCGAACTGAGATTAGTTGTGGCAGAACACTTATGCAATCAGAAGCAAAATTTCAGAGCAGCGTGCTGCTCGTTACGAAGCGAATCCATTTTACGCAGCCGACGGGCAAACATGCGTATTTTGCTGACGTCAGTATTAGAGTGGGTACGAAATAAGGCACAACAGATGAGACAAGAGCTAGTAGCCTATCCTAGAAAGGTGTTGTTGCCCAGTTCGGTAACGCACTGCCTAGTTTTTCCTTTTGCGTTCGTCAAATGCAACTACCCGTTATTATAAACTTTAATTTATTAGAACGAAGGACATTAGGTTATATTCATCTTCGTAAAGGCAATTCCATTGAATAGAGTTGGAAATTTTGAAGCTGAACTGTCCAAGAAGGAATATTTTAGGTGGTCTACAGCCCAAATATGAGCAGCTGAATAAAATATTGCTGTTGGCAGTAGCAAACGGTACATGTCTTGCATTATGCTGGTTTATTCTACCACGATATTGTTTCCTTTTCAAAGATTAGGTACCTCCAGAAAAGCAATTTTGGTTTAACCTTATAAGTGTTCCAATTTTGATTATGTGTGGAAAGTGATATTTAATCCCAACAGTTACTGTAATTGTGAAACATGCCATTATCGAAACCTAGTACAAGTGACTCACAGACGAGTAGACCGAAAGGGAACGTGACGTATTCAGATGCGCTGGCTATGATATTCTATATGTATACTTTTTAAATGGAATTTAGCCTCAGAAGAAATACATGCTAACACTGCATTTAAACAAGAGTCGGATACAATTAAATTAAATTGTATTCCCCGGGTTTATGCTGCTGCGAGCAGCCGCTATCTGGCACGCATGTAGTTATTAGGGATGATGAGAGAACAGAAAAAAAGTAGTTTTAAAAATTTAAACGAACTGACACCATTGAGCGGAACATGGAACGGTCGGACTATTGGCTCCTTGATACGGTGTTCATAAATAAGAAGTTACCATTATTTAGTCAAACGCTTAAAACGAAGTTTTTGATTTCTTGTTGCCCTTACGTTATTGTGGGTTAGTTTGCAAAATGTTGCTTGTGGTACATTGTAAGGTTAATCTGTGAGCTGACGGCTTGCCCCTTACGGCTTATTTTTGACGAAGTTGATTGCAAGACCGGCTATATAAACCAGAACCCTATATGGAAAAAATGGTTGCCGAAGTTGCCCTATTACTGCCAATAGCAAATACGAAACGTTTACGCATTATTATGTTTACAAGATGACGTTATTCATCATTAAAAATATATCGATGGTTATAAAAATCTGAAATTGTTTGCAAACAATATTTATCATATGCAAACGAAATATAACGTAATATGAATTATAAACTTCTCCACTGATAAGCACAACTATCTATAAAATGTCTGAACACTTTAAAACTACTTAACATAGTAGCGACACCATCATCGTCTATTTTAAGGAAAAGGCTTCCTTGGCAATATTTATAAACGCGAGTGTCTGTCTTGTCTTAGCCTCACTTGCAAAGGAGTCGAAACATAATATCCTGCTCACACCTTTAATTAAAAATTCTCTTTATATCGCTCCAAAACCTGCTTTAGACGTTCTCCCGGATCTTTCCTTTTCATTAACTCGCACTGTCACATAAAATAGTAAATTAAGGAAAATTGCACAAAGAAAATGTCATTCCTAACTGCAAGTATGAGTAAGAAATGGTTAATACACACTACAATTTCATCATGAGCTTCATAACTTTCACGATATATACTTTTTATCCACTCCTCCTTTAATTGATACTATATAGGAAATGTAAATGTGGTATTATGCGGCGCACTGCCATAATCAGGATATGCAAGAGCAGCCCATTTTGTATTAAACACTTTCTGACACTCAAGTTTCTGGTGTGATTTCACTAAACAAAATATTAACTGTAAAAAAAAAAAAAAAAAAAAAAACGAAGGAGGTAGCACTCTTTTGTTTATTTACTCCCAACGATAAATACTGCAATAAACTACATAACTACAACGAACCAAATAAACAATAATCCCATGTGTTTAATAACAGTAGCAAATGATTTTACCACTTGTGTAGTGTCTCTGAATAACCTCCCTTGCAAACGACTCGAAACATATTATATCAGGCTCACTAAAACTCTCATCATCTCGATCCAAACCCCGCTTCATAAGTATCCCCAACCCCCTCCGGATTTTTCCTTTCTTTGCTAACATACACCGTCAAATATATTGATAGATTAGAGAAATTTGCTGGGAAAATGTTCTCCCTAACCACAAAGTTTTAGTATTATAATACACACTGCAGTTTAATTATTAACTCCTAAAATTTTCACCTATACTCTTTATCCACTCCTTCTTTAATTACTGCTATTTAGGAAATGTAAATATGGTATTATGCCGTGCATTAACCTGATAAAGATATTAAGAGCAAAACCATGTGGTTGTAACACTTTCTATTAAAAGATACTGGTGTGAGTTCACTAAAAGGATATTATCTTCATAAAAACAAAAGAAATAGCACGCTACTGCTGATGTACTTCCACCTATTAACCACTGTAATAAACCAGAAAACTACAAATTAATGTGGTGAAATTAACTCACCGAACTGATATTCCGCCATTTTGTCTACTATCGACACTTACCTTGGGGTCTGTAAATAAAGTCGGCAGTGTGTGTAACATCGTTGTCTACAGTTTCAAATTTCGTCCATAAATAAATCAATCAATCATAACGGTATGGACTTGTAGCCCACGAACTCAGTTAGAGGATATCAACAGCTTCGGTTGTTTTTAAAACTGGTAATTCTAAACAAGACTGAATTTCATGCAATATAATTCTCGTTTAGGAGAAGCATGAGAAAGTTTATGAATGTCCTTAACGATATGTTTTATTTATAAGGTGTTTATCCCTACATTTGGTGACAGCAATTGACAAAACATTTGCTCTTCAGTGAATATATAGCAATTCGTGCCCCCATTTTCTGATAACCAGCGCGTACCGCATTGACAGAACCATTAAAATTAAAGCACCAATGAAAGAACATGCTATTCTATTGTCATACGAAATTTTTTTTTTTTTTTTTTTTTTTTGAATTAATGTTAAATGATGTGAATATAGATTCAGGTGTAAAAATCTAAAATTCAACCAGGCATAAAAACTTTTACTTTATTTCAAAAGACCGAGACGGCAACATAACGAACTAACAAAGTTCACTTTTGTTATAAACATCTGTAAGTTCATCTGTCATCAAGAAAATCCTCTTAATTGTGTATTGCCTCGCCAATACAATTTAATAATTCTGCGGAGTTTATTTTCTAACACATGGGGAACTTTCACTCTGAAATTTCACCCCCTTTTCAAGGTTAATTTCTCTTTTTGTTACTATTTTACGAATTAGAGATTCATATTTCCTTACTGTTTTACAAATGAGAGATTGATATTTCCTTGAATGGAGTAGCTCTTCCTTATTAAGAAAATACATATTTCGAATTAAAGAAAGCACGGCTTGGTGATTCAACGGTTTTTCAGTTTTATTTGTTGAATTATTTGCGCATGAACCGGAGCATTTAATCGCTGTAACATAAACTTTTCTGGGGCTTTTCTGACTTGGCGTGCTTTTTTAGTTTTCCCATGTTTCCAGTAGTTTTCTAAATTTAGTGAAAGTAACAGAAATGAACGCTCTACCTGCTCTTTGTATAGCTTCAACGTCGTTTTTAAATACATTTCATATAATTTGCATAAATCTCCAACCCGATCGCGGCCAAATTGCAATCAATTGTACTTACACTTCCATTTTTGGTAGTACTTAATCTCTCGTTCAATATATTTAATGCTTTTTCAGGATGACCACTTAGAGATGGATCAGAAACAGTATATTTTTCTTTCGAAGACTGAGGAAGAGTAAGATAAGAATTATGAAGCAATTCACTATCACTAACATTTCTTCCGATGGACGCGTCATCTGCAATACGCCGAATTTTATTAGAATAGAAAGAAAATAATGTTTGTTGTTTAGACCTTGTATTTCAGGGACGCTTTTTTTCGATAAGATCGCACAATTATATCTCCTTTCCTTAGTAACTAACTTGTTGACTAACCATCAAAATACCTGCAACTGCAAGAAGTTGAAATACTTTAAAACAACGGAAGCTTATTACATTACACCAGCCATGCTGTTCTGCACCTGTCCATTGTTGAGTTTCAAATGGAATTTCAATACACATTGCAAGCTAGCAGTTATCAAAATGACAATAATATAAATTCATTAATTATTTTGACTTTTAATTGTAAATAATATGTACACGTACAAATAAATTTTAAACTTTCAGTGAGGACTTTTTAATTTTCAGGGTGGATTTTCTCCCTGGGAATTCTCTGAATTCATCATTCTAGAGCTTCATACTTGTGTACCTTTAGCCTAGAACCTAAAGTTCTACTTTTTTTTATGAAGATTTAAATGATTCGAAGGAAAATGGTGATTTCAATCGAATCTATTGAAATCACAAATTATCCATAGTGAAAGAACGCACAGTTTGTTTTTGGACAACCTGGATTCTAAATGCAATTTGCATTTGCAATTTACATGCAAAAATGCAATGTAAAATTTGTTTTTTTCTATTGTCAGCCCATTGTAACCGACTTCCGAAGACGAGACGACCTTAAGGTACTTAAATCCTTGGATGAATGAAAGGCGCAAATGAGCTGGGAACCATTGGCTCCTTTAAGATAAGTTATCTGGCATTCATCTTCCGAAGGAGAAGAGAAACTTCGGAATAAATAAATAAACAAATAAATAAATAAATAAACCCTTACCCGAACAATTTGACCTAATCTGGGAAATGAATGTAGGACCTCCGGATTAATAGTCGCAAATGCTACCGCTAGACTACGGAGGCAAGTTAAATGTGATCTTCGCAATTCCTTTAAGAATGTCACATTTTTAATAAAAATAATTTATATAATTAAAACACCAAGCGATTTATTTTTCAACTTTTTTGTTTCACAGGGCTCATAAATAATAATAATAATAATAATAATAATAATAATAATGATGATGATGATGATGATGATGATGATGATGATGATGATGATAGTTGTTATATCTTAACGAAGTATTAATACATTCTAGCAATAGCTAAAATTCAATTATAGCTCCAAGGCTGAAATCATCCCCCCTCCAGAATACTTTATCTCCGTTCGATAATATTAGAATAAAAATGTTTTCTATACTGGCGACTAAATATATTTCTGGGCTGTACCTATTTTATTTGTGTCCCATACTATAACAGTTCGGAGATTCGAACCCTGACAACTCCTGGCGCCTACAATACCTTCAGTTGTTTGCTCTGCATTGCATGACTGTATACCCGCAAAGTGTGACGTAATATCGAGCTACTGCTAAAGAGGGGAGTGAGGAGAGTAACCAGTAAAATGGGAAAATGATATTTAGGCTCATATAATTTATTCACCGCTGTGCGAGTTGAATTAAATAACAGATTCCTTCCGTCAATTAAAAGTGTTAATCACTATGCAAGAGATTGACAGCTAAGAATGACTTATGACGAGATCTGGGCATGTTCTCGAAAATTAACATACAAATAAATAAGGGGCCCAAAAATAATATTCCACTTTTTGTCGGTCACTATAGTAAGTAGTTAATTTTCTTTGAATTTCTAAACCTTAATAATTAAGTGTTATTTATGGAAGTGTTACATGTGGGTAACAGGTAATGTCAGAGCTTTTAATATGTATATCCCGGGTGTTTGTATTGTTAATTCGTGCATCAGTATATATTTTGCTAGTTAATTTGACGTGCTTTACTTGTCATGTAATTTTTGTCAGTTGTAGGTTACGCAGCTGTTATTCATAGTGTAATCATACATATTCGTTCGTATGTAATATAAAGCTGTATCATCATAGTAGCGATTTGCAATTTAAATCGATTTGAATTTTTGTTTCACATGAATATGAATGATGCCATAGAATTTGGAGAAGGAAACCTTAACATTTCAAAACGGTAGACAATTGGAAACCTAAGGTTCAGAGCTAACCTCAATCTGTGTTGATATGATGAATGGTTGGAAATTGCATCTCTTTTATTAATAAATAAGGTTTTATGGTAATGCAAATCTGTTGGGTACACCCTGCACTAAGTGTTCATAAATACATTTTTTTTTCTTCCCAGAGATCAAAAAATTTGTTATGAACACTTATGCATGCTCATTTCATTAACAATGCATTTTCAATTTAGAGATTTAAAGGAAATTCTTGGATGTAATTTTGTTGTTAGTCAGTTGGGTAATATTAGGAATGAATGAATGGATTTATTCAATGCTCAGCATAATTTTCTAATTATATGGACTTATTTTTGGGGGTAACTCTTCTTGTAGAGAAAATGTTTTCCATTTGCAAAAGAGAGTTGTGAGATTAACCTGTGGGAGGAAAATAAGGGAATCTGGTGGACCTCTTTTCATAAAATTAAATGTACTTACATTTACAGGGGAATAAATATACGTGACATAATGTGTTATGTGATATATAGTCTCAAACTTTTTTAATCAAATATCAGTGTAAAGGACTCAATACTAGAAACAGGAATGATTTTATAGTTTGTGCCTACTATTTGGCATTCAAATATATAATGGTATACCCAGAATTAAATTATTAGATAATGAACCTAAATTAATATCTTTCAAAAATTCTCTAAAAGAATTCTCAATGGCTCACATCTTCTGCAGTATGGATGATATTTTGAACTTAATACATCTTAATTATGTATTATAGTATGATTTGTTTTTTGACATGTTCTGCATTCAAGAGCTCTTGTTCAACTCAGGATCTACAGAATCATATGTACATAACATAACAATAAATAAAAAGTAAAATGCAGTAAACAGTATTATACTGACAACCTATCAGTATATACACCTATTTTTATTTATTAGTTATAAATCTTTCTACTAATATTTTGTCTCAGTTTTGTTGTTGATTTTCTTATTATTCAGTATCCACAACACTGGAGTTGTCAGTGTATTAGATTCATCACATAGTTGAAACCACCATTTCTTCCATTTCATTTCTTTAACTTAACTTTTCTCTGAACCATTTCTTCCTCACCTTTCCTAAATAACTTCCTATTTCATTTAAATGTTTTTCTGTGAGCTAATGAATAATGAATATTATCCTAATCCCAACTACTTAAGTTGGAAGATTACTCCATTTTTCCAAATGTGAATTCTCTCTAAATAAACTAGTTTCTTTACATTCTAATGAATTATGCTTCATATTATCCTTCTGTGCACGTATTGGGTAGAGCTCTATATTGATCCTTCACCCTTTTTCTTTCAACTTAACAACTCCTGTTTTGATTCGTGCAGATCCTACTCTTGTCATCATTATTACAGTATTCAACATATTTTTTTTACCCCATATATTTTGCATGCATGTATATAAACAAGGATATCGGTAAAGTAACTGTTGAGCTCAATGTTTATGTGGGAATCTAAATGTAACTGGGAGCTTGTTAGATTGAAATGCAGCTGAGTGTTTTAGTTGAAAAAATAGACTTGGCACTGCTTTGGCTACTCAGTAATATCTGTTATTGTTTCTCAGAAGGGAAAAAAAACCTTCAAAGTTTTCATTTGCATAGCTTAAATATTTCTGTTCATTAATCTGAATGGAGACACCGTAGCAGTGGAAATACAAAATACTGTTATGGCTATTCTGCCAACTTAATGCATTTTTACTGGTATGCATATGATCCAATTAAAATGCTTGCTTCTCCATAGGGTTACTTTTAACTAAACATATTTTTGGTCCATTGAGTTGCAGACGATTTCTGGTAATCCTTTTGGATATTCTCAGCATATACAGAATATATGTAGAATGTCAAAACATTTTGACTAGGCATAAGGCAGGTTAGTTGCACAAGAGCAGACTGAAGGGCTGTATACTTTTATATTTACTTTTTAAATGGTAATTTAAATATTGCCTTGGTGGCAATGTTTATATTTTAGTTTCATAGGGTCAAAACAGAGATTTTACATTAAGTTGGAGCATAATAATATGTCACAAGTCTTAACTATTTCGTGTGTGGATTTGTCCTATACACTGCTGGAGAGATGGCTCGTCAGATGAATGTGCTAACATTGCAACTATTAATATTCTGCTTTCGTTAATTTCAATGAGAATGGACCGAATCTTAAGTATTTGAATAGATGATGTACATGGAGTGCATAATGTTTTACTTGGCAAATAAAGTCTCCTCTCCCTGTGTAGGTTACTAGCCGTCTCTCCAGCTCTCAGCAGTATTTTATCTTTTATTATTCTCTTCACTTCGTACTTGAAGACTTCCCATTTCCCAAAATTTGTGAACTAATTCATGAATCACAGCATGACTTGGAACTCTCTCATCTGTGAATTGTCATTCAAATAATCTCCAAACAATATGAACTGATTCTGTTTTCATGTACAAATAATAATCAAACTCTTGTTGTGGAATAGAACACTTAGGTCTTTTATTAGCCATAGGTTTCTGAGCACACTACTTTACACATGTTGTTTCAACAGTATTTAGATCAAGCTGATGATGCATTTCTATGAAGCTCATCTCCTTAACAGATATCACAGCAGGACTAACTGACTGACCTGCATGCATGAAGGAATCTCACAATCAGTTCACCCAATATTAGCATTGTTCTGGCATGATCCTCATCTGTCATAATTATTATGCATGTGCTCTACTGATTCACTTACCAGTTTATGAAAAAGAATAGGTTGAAAAAGCAAAGGGAGCAGGCATAATATTAAGCTATAATTCTTGATGCAGGTTTAGACCTTCTTTTCACATGTAAGTGCCAGCAATTAAAAAAAATTATGAAGAAAAGCTAAGCTGCTAACATTATAAATAAATGTAAACAAGGAACATATTTGTTCTGTTTAGTTCCTGGAGCATTCAGTGAATTGGCAAAGTAGTCACAGAAACATAGGAACATAGAATTTGTCATATACAGTTATCACAGTAGCACATAATCTATAATTACAAAAAATATTGTGTACATCTACATAAATAATTTTAATAAAAATGAAAAAGAACACCTAAAACAGCTCTACCAGAGGACAAAAACAGAGAAGCAGAAACAGACAAGTCGCTTAATCACACAATTTTACTGTATACATAAGCTTTGATATAAAATTATTGCAGTGTTTTTAACTCAGTATAATATATTGTTACTCATACATTCATTTAGAGAATTATAGGTCTTTTTACTTATGTATTTTCTAAGAGCAGATTTAAAGGAATTATCATTTTTTATTAAGGCTTTTAAGCTAGAGGGAAGAGCATTTTGTACTAAAATTCATTCATGATAAATTCTTTTTTGATGGCAGGAAAGTGTTGAAACTGGTCTATAAAGATTTGCTTTTTGTAATGTATATTTTGATCTAAAATACATTTTTCTTAATTTATTATATAAAAGTTCATGAGGGATAGTATATCACAAGGAAGCGTTAAAATTTCAAAGAGGTTTTTGCATGAATGTCTGCTATTTGTACCAGCAATTATTTGTATGGTTTTTTTCTGTAATAGGAAGAAGATACATTCACTTTTAACTGAGTTTCCCGAAAATTTTAGACCATATTTCATTATTGAGTAAACTAGTTTTAAAGTCTTAATTGACTCCAACACTACTAATGCATGTATTTCATAGCATGCACTGTTAAGTTTAGGTATGATAAGGTCGATGTGATCTTTCCATTTCAGACAGTTATCAGTTATTAAACCAAGAAATTTAATATATTTGTTTTGTAGAAGTACACTGTTATAATATCCTATCTGTAATTGTGGATCTGGAGATTTGTGAGTGATGAATTTCATAACAATTATTTTATCTAGATTTAGAGACAATTTGTTTGCTTTGAACCATACATACGAAGAACTCAGAACCAGATTTAGTTTAATGGCACAGTCATTAAGGTTCTTTTCACTTATCAATATGCTTGCATCATCTGCAAATAGAATAATATTTCATATATCTTGGATAGCTAAGAAGAAATCATTTATATATGTCGGAAAAAGAAGAGGGCCTAGAACAGATCCTTGAGGCACTCCATGGTTAGTCATTCCCCACTCTAATGCATTGTTTTTATTTTTAAAGGGACAATTTTTTACGACTTTTTGTTTCTTTTTGTCAAGGTATAGGATATAAACCATTTTAAATATTGGTTTTTATTCCTTGGAAAGCTAATTTATCTATCAGAATTCTGTGATTGACACAATTGAAAGCCTTTGCTAAATCACAATATTCCTCCTACATGTGCTCTTTTATTAAATGCAGTTAAATTTTCATTAGTGGGTTTATAGATTTGCATGTTTTGTTTAAATTCCTTTTCTAAAGCCAAACTGATCATTAATATTGTTACTTTCAAGGTAATGGTAAAGCCTATTGTACATTACTTTCTCAAACACCTTAGAAAATATAGATGAAATAGCTATAGGTCTATAATTAGAGACTTTTATCTTTTCTCCCTTTTTGAACAGAGGCCTCAGTATTGAATATTTTAGCCTCTCAGGAAATACATCCAATGTTAAAGATTCACACAAGTGAATAAGGGGGATACTAATTTCCTTTGCACAGACCTTTATGACTGCTGTTAATCTCATCATACCCAGAAGGGTTTTTTGATTTTATTTTTCTAATGATATTATTAATTTCTAGTGGAGTAGTGGTACATAGCTTGTATTTATAATTTTGACTAGGTATTGATGCTTGTAAAATCCTTAATGCATCTCTTTTACCACTAGAGTATAAATTTAAATTTTTGTTACATTAAGAAAGTAATCATTAAACACTTTTGCTACATCTTCAGGGTGTTGTATCTCTTAATTGTTAATACTTAAGATTATTGCATCATCTTGTTGCAGATTTTTGCCTGTTTCTTGTTTTATTATATTCCAAGTAGTTTTTATTTTGTTTTTTGACTGACTGATAGGTGTTTGATAATGGAGGTCTTTTGCTGCTTTTATGACTTTGCTAAGTACCCTACAATACATTTTAAAATGTATTTTTAATTAATGAGTTTTAGCTCATTATATAATTGTCTTTTATGTTGACAAGATTTTTTAATTCCTTGGGTTAACCATTCCCTGCTCATAATATGTTCTTTTTTTAATTTTTAATGGAAATATGCTCAAAATGCAATTTAAAAATGTGTAAAAAAGTTGAATTTACTGTTAATATCATTTGCATTGAAGATACTATTCCACGATTCTTGTCGTCTTGTAAAACTCCTGTTGCAAGGAACACAAAAAAATATAGTTAATAAATTCTTATATATCTTCATATGCAGGAGAGAAGCTAAAAGAAGTACTGAAGAGAATGAAGTAAGAAAAACATAATGAAAAAGTAAATAATATTACATTTTCAATATCTATACAGAGATGCTAAGCAAAGAGAGAGAAATGCAACAAATATTGTTTTTTGCCTCAATATTTGCTTTTTCTTACTCTTGCAGGATCAGTGATCAGAATTAGTTTTGTGTGTTCCACATCTGAGATTGGGCACATTTTTGCTGACCATTTTATTGACAGTTTCCACAAAGTATGTCTTTAGTTTTCTGGTTTCTTAAAATTCTAATTGTCACTTATATAAAGAGAAATAATAACTTAAATAAATAAGCAGCAAAAGTGCTATGCCTGCAAAGCACAGCAGTGAAGGACTACAGTGCATTGATGAATGTGGAACTATGTTATGATAACTGTGTGGCACTTAAAAAATGAAGCTATGCTGATTGCAAACCTCTAGTTTGACTTAGCATTTGCCACTCCTGGTTTAACTATTTCTGTGTATCATTGTCACTTAGCCATTCATATCAGACATGGGTACCACATTCCTCGATCATTATATTATAAACCCCAAAACTATCATTTCTGCATTAATGTATTTTTCTTTTAATTTATTATGTAGTATAATTGTAGTATTCTATTAACTAATAGTATTATACAGAACACTATATTCTCCTCTTGCTGATGTCTTGGAGTCTTATTACATTAATGGAACATTAAAAATGCATAATTAATTAAAAATAATAAATAAATAAATAATAGAAATGTATGAAAAATAAGAAGTATTTAATTGAATAACAACATTAATACATTCATTTTAACAATTAAATGTCTCTGGTCATCCTTTTAAAAATCCTTTAGCTTCTGACATTTTTAAACTAGATGCATTTTTACTCTTCTCTTTGAGCTTGATGCTGCTCTGCCGTCTTCAGCATATTCAGCAATCTTCAGCATATTTATGACATGCTTTGATTCCAGGTTTGTGAGATATCTTTCACAACAAAACTGATACAGATATAACAAAAAACATTAGGATTATTCAAGCAACGTATTCAATTTTTTACCTATGGTAAAGCTAGCAAAATAAAAGTATTTATAGGCAAAGTTCCTCCTCTCAAAACTACTGCTAACAACTGAATTGACAACATGAAACAGAATGCGCTATAGAGGATATGCTGCCATTATCAGTTAGTACTTTTAAGTAAATTTAGTTAAATTTAGCCATATGTGTAAATTCACATTCATTTAAAAGATAGATTGATAAATACAAATTGAGTGCATAAAAGTCTAATAAAATAATGACATGACTGATTTGACTTCATTTTTGGATCAAGTGTTTGCAATTTACTGGCTTGAAAGTCTAAAAGAGACAATCACTGTAGACCTGTGTTATTGGTAAAGGAAATAAATTCTCTTTACATTTTATGTTCTGCTTGTGCCCTTTAACCCTCGCAGCGTACTAGAGGTCATTTCTGACTCCATGTGTTCTAAAAATTTAATAACTTGAAATTTTAAATTGCCAAACATTTCATACTTAGGTATGCTTTTTTAAAAATATTTCTTATATTCTTTGTATTTATTAAAAATACCAAATGTTATTAAGTGGTAATAACACATTTTTTTAATTGAGTTCATGAAAGAACCCAATATTTTCCCATTTCTGCAGTTTGTGTTACCATAACAGTCACAGATGGCAATGTTGAGCTGTTCTGTCATTTGTACTTTCATTGTTGTTAGCAAGTGTTATCATTTTTGAAAAACTATTCTGTCGCATTTGTTTATGTAACCTTGACTTTCAAATTGTAATCATAAAATGGCTAATTATAGAGTAGATTTTGAATGTGTAACTTGCAGTGGTGTAATAGGAACTGAATAATATGAAGGGGTGAATAATAATGTATCTACCTGAGCATAAAAGAAAATACTTATGAAAAATATTTTTGTTTTATTTTTCAACATAGACTCCTGACAATTCATCCATGTTTCCTGCAATGACTTAGAAAAAATTTCCTCTAGTTGGTCTACAAATCAGGAATTTACAGCCATCTTGAAATTTTCATCAACTTAACAGTCACAATCACAAAAAAATTTGTTCAAAACTCTGAAAAGAGAATAATTTGAAGGACCAAGTCAGGACTATAGGGTGCATGTTTCAAATGCTGAAATCACATTCTTGGATGGCAGCATGCCCTTTGCTTGCCCACAGGTGAAACTACAAAACAAGGATTTGCTAGTTTCTTATGATGTGGTCTCTCTGTTTCCCAACATCCAGAAACAAAACTACTAATTATCGTAAAGAAATGGCTATTCTGAATAAATCTACACTAATATTATCAACTTGTTCACACTAACTCCATTTAATTACGTAACACTAGGACATGTTTTGGAAGCACTCTCTCTCATCATCAGCTGTTGACTGACTCCTGCTGCTCGAATTGGTGGCTAATCCCAAAGCATTTTTATGGTAATCCCTGCTGGTTCTAGATGGAACTTGCCGAGTTCATCTATGGACAGAACATCAAAATTCTTTTCATATTTCTTAAAATGAAAATCTTTTCATAATTGGATAGCCACATTGGATTTTGAAGTTGTTTCAGCAGCTTTGCCTCTGGTTTAATTTCATGATTATGGGTTCAGAAGTGAACTGTTAACTGCTGACTTATCAACATGCTTAAAATGAAAAGTGTTCTTTTCTCTGAATTTCTAAATTTCTGTTCATTTTTCTGATGTATCTCTGATCACAATCTGCACTTTTGATTTCATAAGTTCCTGATTTCTGTTCTGTTGGTATGGTGTCATTTACTGTGCAACCTAATAAATTCTTGATGTTTGCATAAAGAAGGCTATGTGTAGAAGCTTGTGTCATGTTCAAAATACATTGTGGAGCTGTTATTAAGTTCTTCAAAAAATGAAATTAAACAGTGATTGGAGAGTGTATATGGGGGAAGCATTCCCCATCATATTCTACCGTAAAAGAATGGACCAAACCTTTTCGAATGGGATGAGCTGAGAAAGCATTGAAGACAAAGAGTATGCAGGTTGGCCCTTGAGGTACTCACTCCTGAAAATATTGCTCTTGTGAAAGGAAAAATTATGGAAGACCAGCAGCTCAAAGTTATAGTAACAGCAGCAAGCTTGAGCCTTTCTAAAACAACGAACATTTAAACATGCAAGATGGGTGCCTAGATTTCTTCCCTCAGACAAAAGCAGTAACGAGTCGTCTGCTGTCAGGTATTTTTGGACTCTGCCATGTCAACGATAGAGAAGTTCTGCAAACCATTGTTACAAGAGATGAAACTAGGTCCTCTACTATGATTCCTTGTCCAAAAGAGAATCAATGGAGTGGCATAAACCTGGCAAAGCACCGCCTCTAAAGGCCAAGGTCACTCACTCAACCAAGATCATGGCCACAATCTTTTGGGACTGCGAAGGAATACTCTTCATTGATTTCAAGCAGAGGAACACTACAGTAAATGCACAAGGCTCTTGTTGTAAAGGAAGCTGTAAAGAAATGTGGCTTCAGGGAGATTGACAAACCACCCTACAGCCCAGATCTAGCTCCGAGTGACTATTTCCTCTTTTGAAAACTCAAGAAGGACCCGTGAAGAAGGAAATTTAAGTGTGACAAAGAAGTGATGAAGACTTGTGACTATTGGGGGGGGGGGGGGATTGAAATGTTAACTCAAAGATGTGAGAAGTATATTGCAATAAAGGGTAGCTATATTGAAAAGCTAGATATAAATTTTTGTCTTTATCATACCTAGAAAATGTTTAGGCCAGAAACTTAGGGACCTACCCTCATATGTAAGTAAATTTAGTGTGAACAAGTTGAAAACATTATTGTAGTATATATTACCACTTCATTGTCTAAGTACAATTTACTCAATGAAACTAGAAGTAATAGAGCAATAACTAAAGCTTGCCAAAATTTACATTAATCAAACCTACTGAACATTCAAAGGCAATATCTATACACAAAAGAAGGATCTAGTAATGGGAAATCCACTTTTGGCAGATATATACACGAGTTTCTTAGAAACAAAACTGGTTGATGCTTTTCACTTATATACAAATGTTGGTACTGTTATGTAGATGATGTCTTTG
The DNA here is from genome assembly GCA_030762175.1 of Metallyticus violacea. Taxonomy (NCBI): domain Eukaryota; kingdom Metazoa; phylum Arthropoda; class Insecta; order Mantodea; family Metallyticidae; genus Metallyticus; species Metallyticus violacea. The sequence goes on along the minus strand of CM060845.1, from coordinate 119,592,489 downwards.
CAATAGTAAATGAAAAGTGGAAAGAGGACTATTTCACAATGGAAATAGAAAAAAACATGGTTCTTCTCTTCCTCTATATAAAAATTATAAAAAGTGGCATTCTGAAATTTGTCATATTCAGAAAAGTTATGCATGTAGTTAGTTATATAAAAAAATGGGAATCTGTAACTATATAAACTGTCAATTGATCAATAGCCTCACTTTCAGATAAAAAAACCTATCAATAAGTAAGACAGAATACAAATCTGATAAAAATACCAAAAAATTTTACCTGCAGCATAGAAAAATAGATCTGGTCAACAGAAACAAAAGACATTACCACACTAATAGGCTGCAAAGGAGATCATTTATACATGGAATTCACATTCCACCCATGGGCACACCAAATATCCCAGAAGATTTTTAAAGATGCGATTTATTTTGGCTCTAGTAAACAAATGCAGTATTAAAAAATCTAAAAATGAAAACAAAAGACAAAATTCTGCCAGGAAAACAATCAGGCAATTTTTTAAATTAGTTATAAAGACTGCAATATAAAATATATAAGCAAAATGAAAAGAAACATTATCCAACAATTTAAGGAACACAAGAGAAATGTAAAATACAAACAAATGGATACCATTTCTGGCAAAAAAAAAAAAAACCACGAATTCCAAAATAAACCAAAACTCTTTAAAACTCTTCAAAAACCCATAGAATTAATAGTTGGGAAAATAAATTCATGAACAAACACAAGGAAAATTTATTTTTAATTAGCTGGCTAATCGATCTAACTCTTATTCTCCACATACCATTTAATTATACAGAACATGTTTAATAAGCCTTTGCCAGCATCCTCAGCTGTGAGGATCAACTCACCAGCTAATTATGAATATATTAGTTGCTTCACTTTATTAGTTCCAAAACAAAACCAAACAACAGTAATCTCATAAATTCATAAATTCTACAAAGCGACATCTTAATACTAGGAAACTGATGGTGGAATCATGCTGATGATGAAGGCAACAGACTTCGAAACATGTCCAAGAAATTGGAACAAAATTAGTGAAATTTGAATGATTTCGAAAGTGTTGCAGTAGTATAGTCAAATCTCTTAAAAGTGCTGTTTATTTGCTTATTTGGATATGCAAATATGCTGTTTGCACTGTAGTTCAAAGTGTGTCAATGTTTCTGCTCTCTTGTGCTCTTTGATTATGTATTTTTTTTGCAGTTCTGAACGTAATGAGGATGCGATAAGCTGTGCAGCGTGGCTCAGGCATTTCTTCGGAAGATGACCACAGGTCTGCGCCACATAGCAACCGAGCCAGGCAACCTGAGCAATAAATACTTCAACATGGACAAGAAACGAAGTCCTTTACCTCGCAATAAGATAAAATCTGTAGCTGGAGGAGCTTCTGATTCTGTGAGTAGAGTCTAAATATATTGGTAAATAGTTATTCTTTTATCACCTAATTATTTTGAACATAACTTTTAGCAATGAAATGTATTATCTGTAAGTTTTTTTTAGACTCAGCCATGTGCATTATTAATCGAGGTATTCCATAGGCAGCATCAAACTTAATTCATAGGTACAGCTATTTAAACAAAATTCTATACCTTGTAGCATTAATATGGTTATCATTATCTTTCTATTTGGTAGACATATGCTTTTTATACATATGTACATTCTTCAAGTTTAGCTAAAATCAAATTGTAAAGGTAAGCAATTTGTCTGGGAAAAAAGAGTCTTGATAAATTTGGCAAAATGTGTGTCATTACTTTTTGTTCAACATGTACATGACAGCCAGAAATTGCAGTCCTGAAATTTAGATCAACAGATAATTTTGCTTTAAGCTTGCTTTTGTCTACTTTTTATTTTTTGGCTTATTAGTGTAAAATTACGTTGTGCCTCAGAAAAATGTGCTTCAGATAACTCTCCTTTGTATAAAAATTTACCATTCATGGAGTAAAGAGAAATGCAGTAAATAGTGTGTTTATCGCATGACATTTGTTTCATCAATTAAAGGAGCAATGTTTGAAAAAGAAGTTCTAGGACTTCTTTTGAAGAGTGAAACATTTTTAGAATTGTAGTACAGTGAGTGGTTCTCATGTGATAAAAAAGTGAGCTGGAAATAGCATTACCATAATCTTAAGAGTTCAAAACTAGGATGTGACCATAATCTGAGAGGACACAATTTACTGTTAATTTGACCAGTTTAAGGAAAGGAAATTGCAAGAATAAGGGGTTCTTGTGTAGGAGAAATGTGCATTTGACTAATGATGCAGAATTCAGGAAGGACTGCTTCATTATATTTTCGGATAATAAAGCATTTATTCCCAAGAAAGTGAATATATATTAAATTTCAGGTTTTGTGTCAGATGTGAAGGTAATAGAACCACAGATTATACAATTCAAAATTTAGATTTGAGATAGGGATGTAAATTGAGCCAGATGTTAGTTTATAGATGATATCCTAGATAGGATCATGAAAACATTAGGCACTGTCCAGTTATTGGAAAGAAGTACCAGGATTGCTTTTCGTGGATCTCATAACAGGAGCAATAACCGTGATAGGATTACAACATGCCATTGTTGAAATTAATAAATATTGTGCAGAATGGGGTCTAAGGATAAATAGTAAAAAATCAAAGATAATAGTATTTAAAAATGAAACAAAATTAAGAAAAGATGAGAGATGGTTTATAAATACATATCTAGTAGAGGTAGTGAAATAATTTTACTATTTAGGGGTGAGATTTATGAGTAATGGAAGGTGGGAGGTTCAGTCTAAACGTGCACAAGTAAAAGGTTAATTAGCTATGAAAGCTGTCAAAATAAGTTTATATAAAGTTCCCACATTGCCATTGAAATGGGTAGAAAGATTATATGAAGCTGTGGTTGAGTCAAAGGTGGTGTATGCAGTATAAAGGGGTGGACAAAGTTTCATGTAGTACATAGAATGTTTTGTAGAGAAGATCGAGAGTTACCAAAAAGTTCACTGAGAGGTGTGAGTTTGGCACATCTAGGAAAAGTAGGAAGGAAAGATGTAGTAGTGGAGAGAATCTTGAAATATTGGCACACATGTTTGAAATTGGATATTAACAATGCATTAAAAGAATGTTTAATGTACCAGAAGATGTACGGGAAGAGAGTGTTGGTTTGGGGAGGTGGGAAAACTAATAAAAGAAATTGGAATGGGAGATGTGTGGCGAAAGGTGAAAGTAACGTCTGTGGAATTTGGAAAGAAGTGAGACAGAGGGTAGAAAATATAGAGATGCAAGAGATTGACTAGCTTAGAGGATAAAAGTTCTCTAGATTTATATAAAGTAGCTAAAAGAAATAAGAGAAAAATAGATATAAAATTGTGATCAATTTTAGAAAAACAGATCTTGCATGGATGCATACAGGGGTATTATGTCTAAAAGAGTTAAGAATAAATTTTAAAGAAGGATGCATTATGTGTGGGAAAATGGATAGTGTGTTCCATTGTCTAATTGAATATGAAATGGTAAAAAAAGTGGAAGGATAGTATTTGGGATGAAAATGGAACAAACTACTACAAGATATAGTGGCAATTAAAATGTTATCAGATATGAGTATATAGAAAATAAACAAGATAGGGGAAGTCTTAGGAAAAGTAAAGAATAAATGGAGGGGAAGAAAGTAACTTGAGGGCATACACAGTTGTGAAAACAGTATTTTATTTTAGGGGTTCATTACCGTACATATAACCAGGTGATAAGGTAAGGGAGAACCTTAGTTTTGGTATTGTTAAATTTTTTAATCAGAGCCTGGTTCCCTGGATATTCCAGTAGTTAGCTGCTGGGACAGGGAGGCAAGCCATTCAAATTGAATTAGTGTCTTGTGGAATTGCTGAAGGCACTGATCCAATTTATTATATTTTAATCTTAATGTTTATTTTGTTATAAATATTTTTTGTTGATATGTATGAGAAATAAAAGTTAGTTCATTCATATTGAATTTATTCAGTAAACAGTATTACTACCATCCTTTAAACTCTTTTAAATCAAACATACTTCCCAGAGCCTTGAACTGAAGAAAGCATCATGTTCCGGTTCTCAATCAGTTATGAGGTTTACTGCAACTATATTTTTCATGTATATTTATTTACTGCATTGTATTAACTTGAATGCCTAGGCTTTCACAGCTGTGTCTTGAGAGTACATTGAAGTATTTGTTGGGCTTGTAGGCTGTGGTCAAAGGATGGTAAGAATTGGGCATTTCACCAGAGTTTGCATTGGGCATTTTTCCCAGCTCATGTCCATTTTTCTTAAAGGTTCTTTAGGAGTTGCTGATGGCAGGAGGAAAGAGGTAGATGTGCTCTAAGAGCTCTCTTCTGCAAGAAGAAATTGGGCAGGAACATTGAGGTATATCAGGGAAGAATTGGTTTATTCAATGTGAGATGCAACTGTTTAGAAAGTGGAGGATATAATGAATGCTTAACAGTTCCATGTTGGTACTCATTTGTTTTGGGAGTTTGCAATCACATGAGAGAAGTGACTACTGATGGGGTGACCAGGAGCAGGGCCAAATTACTAGAGTTTAGATTTGATAAAAGGGGTTCAACACATAGTAAAGAATTGGGACTCAATTAAATGTACTTACGAAGCTGTTGACAATGGAGTGGTATATATATAAACAATGTATACAGTTTTTTTCACACGAACTCCAATCACTTACATAAAATTTGGACATATGTTTCGGGAGCGATCCCTCCCATCTTCAGCCTGTTGACAAACTGTTGTTAAACGTGGCGGTTGGGTCTCTTGATGTTCTTGTGGCGGCATCTGTTGGTTCTAGTAGGAATTTGCTGAGTTCATCCAATACAGAGTGCGACAAAAAATACATTGGAAAAACGAAGAGGAATTTGGGAATCCGGGGAAAAGAACACTTCAGAAATATTCGCTTAAAACAAATTGATAAATCAGCAATAGCAGCGCACTTTTGGAATAAAAATCATGAAATTAAACCAGAGATAAAACTACTTAAACAACTTCATAATGCAATAGAACTTTCCACTTGGGAAAACATTTTCATTACAAAAAATAAGGATAATTTTATGAATTTCGATTTCCCTCCATTGGATGAACTCAGCAAATTCCTAATAGAACCAACAGATGCCGCCACAAGAACATCAAGAGACCCAACCGCCACTTTTAACAACAGTTTGTCAACAGGCTGAAGATGGGAGGGATCGCTCCCGAAACATATGTCCAAATTTTATGTAAGTGAATGGAGTTAGTGTGAAAAAACTGTATACATTGTTTATATAAAGAATTGGGAGTTATATTTTGGAATGTTAAAGGGTTGATAAGTAAAGTGAAGAATGGGGACATAGTGCAGTTGTTAAAGACATGTGATATGATGGCGGTAGTAGAGACATGGTGGATAGGAATATTAATATTGAGATTAATGGTTTTGTTTTTTATTGAAGAGAGGGTCTCAAGTAAAAGGAAAAAAGGTGGACATCAGGTGGAATTGGTGTGTTTATAAGAGAAAGTTTGCAAGTGAAAGTGTTCAAAGAGCTTGGTGGATATTAAGTACTATGGTGTGAAATAGATGAAGTATGTGGTATTGATAATGTGTGCCTTGAAGCAGTATATCAAGTATCTTTGAGTATTATGATCCAGTTTATTAAATAATAAAGGAAAAGGTGTGAAGGTCCTGAAAAATGGATATGAACGTATTAGCTTTATAATGGGTGATTTTAATGCTAGAGTAGGAGGGGCATAATACTAATACTAATTCAATTTGGAATCTAACAGGGTGAAACACACATTAATAATCTCTTCTGAGTCAAACTATTTAAAACGCTCTTTATGGCTTCTGGAGAAGCCTGGAGATTTACTCAGGACATGTCCTTGTCCACATCCTCAGCTGTTAAATGACTCAAGCATTTAGTTGATTTAGAAAATGATATGGAGATATGAATAGATAGATACTTTATTGATCCTGTAAATCATTGGTTACAAACATGTGCATGATGATGTCAATGGAAAAATGAACTGAAGCTATTTACAGATATATAAACATACATGACTCTATATACATATACATACACACTCACACCGTAATTCCCATTAGTTCCATTTCCAGCATTCATCTACAATGTAGAGGCAGAAAAGTCATCAGTGCTGTTTCAGATTTTGTTTTCTTGTCTATTGTTTTTAGGTAATTTGGTAATTTATTATATAATTTGATGCCCAGATGCATTGCATTTTGAAAAGCTGGTTTTTCTGGAAAAGGCTAGTAAAGGTAAAATTTGTATTAAGGAAGGAAAGATTTTTGTAAGGAATATAAGTGATAATTTACATTGGTTCTAGAGGGAAGGATACTTGGAGTGAACTTACTTTTGCAAATATTAATGATCAGAGTGTTATTGATTATATGCTACTTACAGTAGATTTAGATGATTATCTTGCAGATTTTTAGGTGTTGGATTTAGTGAGTACAAGCAACCATTTTCTGTTAAAAGTGAAATTTCAAAATAAGTAAGGAAAGAGAAAAGACTTGATGATCAAAGGAGATTTAACTTAAGATAGATGTAGGTAGAGAGATAGTCAATTAGAAGATTTTTCCAGGGAGCTAAAATCAAATCTTAAAAAGAGCATATAAGGATAAATAGGTGTATTAAGGAGGGAAAGGGAATTAGGTGAAATAATTGAGAAATTATAGTGGTTAGTTAAATTAGCAGGATATAGGCTATAGGATGAGAATGAAACTGGTAATAAGATCTTACGGGTTGAAATGATAATGAATGTAGAGCAGTTAAATGAAGAGTAGAAAGAGAGTTAACAAAATGAAGACAAACATGGAAACAACATGAAAGGAATAATTTTATGATTGATAGATGCAGGTATAAATCTCTTATGGAAGAAAAAAGGAAAGAATTAGGGGAAGGAAATTATTAAGAAAATTCAGAAGGCAACAGGGTTAATTGACAGCAAAGCGATATGGTCATATTTAAAAGATAGTACAAAGGGTGAGTAGCTTAAAATGATATTGGCTCTGAGGGATGGTGTTAATACTTTAGAGGTCTTTTAGGAGTTCAGGTATTTTACCAATATTTGTGGCCAATTAAGAATTCATTAACTGTTGAATATTTAGATAGACAAATCAAGTTTTTTGAAATAAAGGAATAATTCAAAAGGTTGAAAAGCAATAAAACCTGTGGTATTGTTGTATACAAAGGGAATTCTGGAGGGCTTGGAGTTTGAAGGAAAACAGAGGGATGTTATTGGTACAAATATTCAATTCAATATTTGAGTAGGGCAAGTTCCCAAAGTATGGAGAACAGTGATTATACTGACAATATTTAAGAGAAAAAGTGATTTAATAATAATTCGTCAAACTACAGAGGAATTAGCCTAGTATCTGTGTAGGGAAGCTATACACAGGCAAATTGGCAGAAAGGTTGCAAAAATGGGCAGAACATGAAAATGAACTATAAAAAATTCAAGTACATTTTAGGAAAACCAGGGTCTGGATAGTTTTTTTATAATAAATACAGTGATAGATAAATATTTAGGTCATAAAAGAGGGAGATTATGTATGCTTTTTGTGAATTTTGAAAAAGCATTCAATACAATTAATCGCAATGCACACTGGGCTAAATTGAGCAGAAAACAAGTACGTTATAAGTTTATAAAAGCATTACAAAATTTATTCACTGATAATGCACATTGTATTAAGATTGTACACGATATGGTAACTGCTAATAACCAAACACATTAGGTGTCCTGTATTATTTAATTTGTTCATTGATGATATTCTAAAAGTAATCAGTTAACATGTATTTTCCAACAATTAAACATGCATATTCCAACAATTGAGATTCCTGACTTACTATTTGCAGATGACCATTGCAGGTGGTCAATAACTAATGTTCATAGTGAAATCAATTGAAGCAATATCAAAATTTTGTAAGGAATAGGGCCTAAGAAAATAAAAACCTATAAGAATTTTAAGAAAGGAAGTAAGCAGAAAAATGGAAAATTGTGTTAGGAAGGATTGGAAATTGAAGTGTTATAAATTTGGCTATTTAGGCATCAGACTTGGTAACAGTGGTGTTTGGAGTGAACAAATGAAAATGGATATTAACAAAAGGATGGATATCTTTGAAAGTTATCAAAGTTTGCAGGCATAAAATTCCTAAATGCACATAAAGTGGCTGGAGAGAATATATTTGGCCGTAGTTGAGAATAAAATGCTGTATCAAGTAGAAAGTTGGGGTATTGATGATAATTAAACATGAACTTGACACACAGGAATTTTTATAAACAAATTCTAGGCTGCCAAAAGCTTCACCTAATGTGGTTGCACAAACAATTAGGAAAAGTAGGATATTAAGCAAAGGAAAAATAATGATAAGGATTTTAAAATATTGATTCAGGATAAAGAGTTTAGGTGAACATAATATTTTGAAACGATGTTTAAACTTGCAAGAGAATGCTACTGGGCATAATACTTGGGTCAGTGCAATTTTGGCTTGGGGATGACCTGGATAGATTTGGAATGAAAAGAAAGATTTTTGGAAAGAAATTAAACTAAGAATTGAAGATATGTTGGTTGGTTGGCTGGTTGGTTGGTTGGTTGGTTGGTTGGTTGGTTGGTTGGTTGCTTGCTTGCTTGCTTGCTTGCCTGCTTGCCTTAGGTCACTGGGGGTGCTGATATATGAAGATCTAAATGTTTTCAAACATCCTTTATTGAAACCAAGAAAAATTGCAGTTGTTCAATTTCTCTTTTAATTGTTTGGCATTATTGCCTATCAGAACATCTGTTCAGGATGAAATTAATAAAGGACAGCCACTGCTGATTGCATGAATATTATCCCAAACAATACACATCTACTGAAAAGTAGCCCAACAGTTATGCGCAATTGAGCAACTCCAATTTTTCTTGGATTCAATAAAATATGTTTGAAAGCATTTAGATCTTCATATAGAATTAAAGATATTGAAATCCAGGAAATATTTAGTAGTTTTGTAATATGTCATTGAGGATTTATGGGGAATTAAAGGAAGAATGGGGTAAGGAAAAATATGTGGAACTACGGTACAGAATGGTGAGGGAAAGAACTGCATGGGCTAGAACAGGTATAGTGAAATTGAAAGGTTTAAACTGGAGGAGAAATTTAGAGGTATGTCCATTGTGTAAAATGAAAGATAATTATTGACATACTATTCTCGAATGTGAAAAAAAATAATTCGAGGAAAATTAAAGATGGAGAAATGGCCAATCTATTGACAGAAATAGTGGAGAAATTATGTTAAATATGAAATCAGTGAAATTGGTGCCTATTTAGGTAAAGTAAAAAGCAAATATATCCTAAACTTAGGTATTCATTTTTTTTACACTAAACTCCATTTACTTACATAAAAATAAAATGCTTTTTGGAAGAATCTCTCCCATCTTCAATTGCTCACCGAACCGCCGTTATTTGAACATTTTTTTTTTTTTTCTAGTAACAGCGGTTTGGTGAGAAACTGAAGATGGGAAAGATTCTCCCAAAACGCATTGTACTTTTATGTAAGTAAATGGAGTTTAGTGTTAAAAAATGAATACCTAAGTTTAGGATATATTACCACTCCATTGTCAACAGCTTCGTAAGTTCATTATTTAAAAAGCAAATGTTGAGGAATGTTGATAAATCAGGGGAAACTGAGCTTTTAGAAATTAATAATAGAAATGGATAGGGTATAGTGTATAAAAAGTAGTCCCAATAGCAGAATAACCACAGTGTTGAAATTTTCCGAGCCACTGGGCTAGTTTAGCAACTCATAAATGTAAGTGTAATGTGTATGTAGTTAGTGAGAAGGTGTTTTTTTTTTGTTTGTTTGTTTCTTCTCTGGATTTAGAAATTAGGGTTTATCAGTGTAAAGAAATATATTAATTTATGTAATGGTAGAATTTGATGAAAAAATGGTGAGTAAATGTCATATAAATTGTATCTTGGCAGGAACTTATAAATAAATTATATATAGATTTGAAGTAAATGAATAGTATATTTGTTAATAAGGGATTGAAGACTTCAAGAAGAATTGAAATAGAGTAGGTGTTTAAAGAGAGCAATAATAAGTAAAAGAATGGAAAAATAACCCTCTGATGTTGAGTAAGAATTATTTGAAGTGGTGGATGAATCTCTATCTTCTGGAATTCCCGTAGGTGATAGTTAATTAATGATAAAATGAAGACAAAGGTTAGGGTTTGTATAATAGATTGTGGATATTTAAATTATGTTATTATTTTATTTTGTATTGTTTCATGAATTGTAATAAGAATAATCATGTTCAATTTATAATTTAGCAAAGAAATGTATTATATTATACTGTAATTTCAATAAATTTCAATTTCAGTCAATATAGATTCTTCAGTCAGTATATGATTGACTCAAGAACCTATAAGAAGAGTGGACAAAATGTCATATATAGACTTTGACAAAATGTTGGGATTCGTAGTTATTTAGAACATGTCCTACAGGCCCAAGAAATACTTCAATTTATCTCATTTAATTAACTGATTTTGCCATTAGCCTATTTTCTTCTGTCCACTGAGCAATCATCAGGGAATCAGGGAAAATACTCTCTTAGTATAACAGAATTAATTTGCAAGCACAATAAACCACTGTCTACATGGAGGAACTATCAACATGCGAATGGAATTTGAGCTGGTGAAGACAAGCAATGATGACAAAAGGAAAGGGAAAGGATGAAAGCATTGGTCAGAGACTAGAGAATAGTATTGACTATCAAATATTACCAAAGGTCATTGGTTCATGTTTTGCATCTTTAAAGCTATTCAATATTCTTTGATTAATGGAGCATTGTAGGCAATGTTCGGATTCTATGATGGCATAGAGATAGTATTTATAAAGTTTTCTTGGTAGGAATTTTAAATTAGCAGAAGTTGACTTTAAATGTTGCAAAAATGACACATTTTGGCCTAGAATTTTTTGTTCATTATAAAACCATGGACTTCCCATGAAATATGTGGCATATGGCAATCTTAGCTGGAGAGCAAAAATATCTCATTCCTGCAGTAATAAACAGTGTGTCATTTCAACAGCCTAGAAGATAGTGAAAGCTATTATATCAGGCCAATGGAAATAAACCTTGTTAGAATTAACAAAAGAGCAAAAGCAGAACCTAGATATTTGAGTATTTAACCATAATGCACTGGAATTTCACATCAGGATCTCACATTTGAATTATTATGTTACTTTTTTTTTTAAATTTTTCATTTAAAATAAACTAAGAAACCAAATAAGGGAAGTATATGACCAAAAAGAAATGGCATACACTGCAATGAGGGCCATAAGTTACTCTAAATGAGTGACTGTGAACCTTTTAAATGCAATGACTTCCTTTTTGTGTTCTTCAAATTATTATTATTATTATTATTATTATTATTATTGTTGTTGTTGTTGTTGTTGTTGTTGTTGTCGTCGTCACATATACCATTAAGGAGCATCATAAATTACTAAATTAATATATTTGTGGGGGGTTTCTTACTTTATTTGGATAAATATTCTTCAACTGTAATGTCAAAACTAATGTTAGTAGTGGTGAGAGGTCAGATGAGAAAGACTTTACTCTACTCTACTGGTATTAACTACTTTTACTATATTTAGCTACATCAAACATTGGGGAGTGTTTAGTCCACATTGTTAGATATTCTTTACTGTTGATGCATGTCCTGCCATAATGGGGTTCTTACCTGTTGGGGATATGTCGATTGTTGCAAGAAAGACAGCCAGAATATGTCACTGTCGTTAACATCGAGCAAGGGAAGCTGGTAGAAGCAATAGACTAAAAGGCACTCAAATGCGCTCTGCAGCTCTGTATATAGAATATATCTGTTTAGGGGGGTTTCTACATTATAATGTCTGCTTTACCAATCATGGTGTGCCACTGCCCAAGGTTTGAATTATACCAGCCAATGACAGACAGTGAGTAGATCTTCTAGAACTTTCCTAGTGATGCATGACAGTTTAGCATGATTTTGCTTGTTTCTAGGCGGACACTGATGTCATGGTAAAATCCTTAGGGATTGTCATAGGAAGTGCTTAGTTGATTATCCCTTGTAATATCTTCGTGTTTTCTGAACCAGCAGATTTTAAGTTAAAGAATATTTATCCAAATGAAATAAACATCCCAAAAATATATTAATTTAGTAAGTTAAGGTTCTCCTCAATAGTATATGTGACATTGTTATTCTTCTTCTTTTCCTCCTCCTCCTCCTCCTCCTCCTCCTCCTCCTCCTCCTCCTCCTCTTCCTCCTCATCATCATCATCATCATCATCATCATCATCATCATCATCATCATCATCATTAGAGGATGCCCTCTAACATCTCTAGTTATTAGTATCCCATTCAATTTAGGGCATAAAAAACTTGATAAATTTTGCTCACAGGTTTCTTCTTTTAGGCTTGAGGTTCTTTTATGTGCTGTAAATCTACAACATGGGACCAATGGCTATATGTCCCTTCCAAGGAAGCTGTACTTAGGATTTTTATGCCCCCAAAAATCCATCAACCCTGGCAGGGTTTCAACACTTAACCCTGAGTCTGCAAGACAAGAATAGTTACTATAAACTACTAACATCAAATGATGATGCTCATCAATTGGCAACACTGTGTAACAAATTGTCAGTTATAAAAATCCAGTCTAGTTTGTTGTTAACATTTATAGACAATGGTGTTACAATACAACAGGGTTGTTTTAAAATGGGTGCGTATCTAAAAAAAAGATTTTACTTTACTTCTCAAGATAAATTTAAGGAAACAAAGAAAAAACTTTAAAAATGTGACTCATTTACAGTACATGAAAACCAGCTGCTATCTGTATTGTGCTGTGAACTGTTATCTGCAGAAAATGTTACGCAACCTGAAATTGCCATTTAGAAACAAATAAACTATTAAAAATAAACCCACAACTTTTTTTGTTGTAAACTCTCTATGCATCATAACCATAAAGAGGTACTGCAAATATTAGTGAAAAGAATCATAAAGCATCATTGCAGGTTTGCTTCAGAGTAGCTTAGATAGGCAAGCTACACACTTGCTGAAGAGCTTAAGATACATAGAGTGAGAATGAGACAGTGAGAGTGAGTATTAATGCCAAATCACTTGCCAGCTAGACATTCTATCCCTACATTGGCATGGCATAGAAGAAATTCATTTACATTTTGTGCAATGGGAACCGACAAACCATATTAAGTTAATGAATGGGAAGATTGAGATGATTGACAATAGACATTGGCAGAATGAATAGCAGGGAAACTGGGTGCCCTAGAGAAAAACTGCTTTAATGCTAAAATTCCACTTGCAGACACAGGGGATCAAACCCAAATTACCTTGGTGAGAGGCAAGCAGTCTGATGGTGCCACTTTGTGATATATGGCTTTAACTGTAATAAGTACTGAAAACACAAGGAATAGAAAGTATACCCTTGTCAAATGATGTAACAAGATTTTTTTTTCTAAAATTATTCAGAATATTTGGAAACCTATAAAGAAAAATAACTAGAAATAGTGCATTTTTTCATTCCATTTCAAATTTTGCTGAATTTTTAAGTCTGTCAGATTAAAACCAAATTGTCAATAAAGGAAAAATTTCACTTTGCCAAGAATTGCCTAGTTACACAATTGGGGAGTGTATATACAGGTGTTTCGGGAATACTTTTACAACCTTTGGTAGTGGGCTCCTCACACCAAAAAAGAAAAAAACTCAACATAAACATATGTCTAGAAATCCTTACTTTTTGAGCTATTAATTAAAGTTTACCAAAACAAGAAAAAAAAAATATCATATATAAGCATATGTCCAGAAATTATAATTAGGTATTAGTGAAAATTTACCAAAGCAAGAAAGGAAAAAAAAGTTCATATAGACATATTGTCGGAAATCCTTAGTTTTTGAGTTATTAGTGAAAGTTTACTTTAATGTGTTTCAAGGTACAATCTAACAACTTAAATTCACAACTGAAAATAAAATTAATTTTGTTAAATAATTTAATGATGTTATTGATACAAGTCTGCTGATGCACTGCTGATACTTATATGACAAAATATTATTTGCAAAATGCAGCAACAGCACTGTTGAAGGTTAGCCATTTATGTGATTTGGTAATAACCCCATTAAAGATGTGATAGAAATAGTCATTTTGACTCTGATGTAAACTTTCATTAGTAACTCAAAAGATTTCTGGACATATATTTATATGAACTGTTATTTTCTTGTTTTGGTAAACTTTCATTAATAACTCCTAAAAGTAATAACAATTTCTGGACATATGTTTATATGGATATTTTTTTGTTGTTTTGTAAAACTTTATTCAATAAATAAAGACTAAGGATTTTCAGATATATGTTTATATGGCTTTTTTTTTCTGTTTTGGTTGTGAGGAACCTGCCACCAGAGTTTGTAAAAGTATTTCTGAAATACTCTGTATGAACTGTTTCTTGAAATTACAAATCATTTTGACATAAACGAGGGGAAATATATTGCTGTTTTTATTGATGCTATAACCCATTATAGCACAAAAAAGTGACTTAATTAAAAGATTAAATCATATCAAATGTAAAATTACTTCAATTTTCAGTTATTTTAAAGACATTTGTTGAGAGTGAATTAAAATATAAAAATATATTTGAATTAATGTAGTTACAATACTTCATTAATGCTGATGATGAGAACAAGTGTTACAAAAAACATGTCCAGTTAAAAACTTGAGAATAAGTGTAATATTTAAATGATTTATTTTTCAAAATGATTTACTGTACCAATTTTTACGTTAGCAAATACTTGCATATAAAAACACTTTCATAATGAAAGGTTTTAAACAGAATGTATGAAGTGAGATTGGAGATACTGTTATTTTTATAGATTACCAACCCCAACTTTCTGAATTCTTAATCTTACTAAAATGGTTATGGTTGATTTTACTTGCATGAATCAGTAAAATATTGACTAGCAAGCATGTAGCAAAATTATAACTTTTGGCTCAGAAAAAGTATTCTTTTCAAATTAAATTTAAAAGCTTAGCATTAATAACTGGAAATAGACATTTATAATTTCCCACTAATCAATTTTCTGATTTTTTCCTACAATTCAAAATAGCTGATATCAATTAATTGTTGAAGTTCATATCCAATCACTTTATAGCTATGTATTCAGATTGATTGCATTTCTCACAAAGAAAACTTAAGTTTGAAATAGATGTTTAATCCTTTTTGTGAATAAGATGCAGGAAAGGCTGACCTGAGCTAAGATTTTCACAACCAGTTTATTCATTTACCTGCTAACAAATCTTTGCAAATGCAACAGAGAAGGACAAAGGGTTTTGTATTACACTAGTATTCATCCACTTCATACTTCTATGAGCTTGTACTGATGTACATAAATACTAATGCAAGTAGTACACAGTCTCTTAAAATAATTTTGTGTGTGTTACTTTATCTTACAAACTAGGAAAAGAAAATATCTTTTAGAGCTGCAAAAATTGTCTTTTGTAGTTTTAAATGTTGTTGAAATTCATTATTTTCATAGAGTTTATGTATTTATTTATTATATTCTGCAATAGTAACAATTTAGTTTGAATTTTAATATGTCAAACAGTTTAAATCATCATATACCTAATTTTTAATAAAAAGATTTCTTGCAAAGAATGCTAAAAACTATTAAAAACCCCAACAGCAACCCTTGACACACTGTCTGTAATCTCCAGGGGTATTTAATGGTTGAGAAACACTGCTCTAGACGAATTTATGTTAATAATGTTAGGTATATTTAAGGATACTCTTTAACATCCTGGTCATTAGCATTCCATTCAGTTCAGGGTGTGAAATTGCAGATAAATATTTCGTAGAAGCATCTTCTATCTGTGCTGTAAATCTACAAGGGACCAATGACTTTACTTCCCTTCCGAGGGAAGGCATACTTAGGGTTTTTACACCCTAAAATAATCCATTGAACCAGCTGGGTTTGAACCCACATCCTTGGGTCTATGAGGCAAATATGATGCCACTGGGCCACCAGGACTGTCAACAAAATTTGTGTATCTAGGGGTACTTATAGTGGAGCTATACTTGTTTTTCTTTACACTTGAGTCAGATATCCTTGCCTTGTGTAAATACATCCTTGTTATAGCGAGGGTTTTTAATTAGGAATTTTTATTATTTTATAGAGTAGTGGTTCTCAACCTACGGCACATGAGCTACTGCCAGTGGTATGTAAAACTTTCAGAAAATAAACAAACAGCAAATATTTGACAGTTGTATTATAACTAAACAGAAACAATAGATTTTACATTCATAAAATTTTTTGTATGGTACTGTACAAAAATAATACAGAAGTTCAATTTTAATCCATGATAATATACTGATAATATACTTGATCAGATAACTTTGGGATATATTTTGTCATTTGTTTAGCTGCGAGACAGTTACATTATTGTTGTTGAATGCAGATTATATTTGTAAAATTTTCAGATTTATATGTAGATTGTACAAGATTCAGAAGTAAATCAGAATATACATAAATGGTTAATCAAAGGACTGTTCAAAAACCTCAAAGGAAGAAATTAGTGTAAGAGGGTAAATAATTCCACTCTGCCTGAAGCCATTATTTTAATGCTAAGCATCCATGAGAAGAAATCATTATACAAGAAAGCAACATAATCCCCATACACAAGCAATACATAAATATGATATAAGCTATTTATCATATGGTTTCACATATATTCGACATGGAGAGGAAACCATCCCAATACTGCAGTGGGTGATTTGTCATTTTTTTTAATGGTGTTTAATGCCTGTTTTTACCACTGAGGCACCACAGGCAGTGGACACTGATGATACATGAGATGAAATGATATATTGGGAAATTTTTTTTTTTTTTTAAGTAAGAAAACGTTCTAGGTTTAGGTTACCTCCTCAGCATTTGCCATTTATCTCAGTCAAGGAGGAAGATCCAGGCAGGATTCAAACCCCAGACCTTCCACTCATGAGTTCACACCTTAACGACCTGGGTCACTCATGGTGGTGTGATTTGTCATGAAACACTTTCTAATTATTTGAAAAACCTTCCCTTTTGAAACACCATTTTGACATCAAGCATGAAGATTTGAAACACAAACCATTGAAATATTTTCATAGAAAATTATCATTAATCAACAAGGGGGAAAAAAAAAAACAAATTACCTCATTTGCAGGATCTAACATAGATGCATCTAAGAAGTCAGTTTAAGAGTAGCTAAGGTCACATGGTTGGAGAGTCTTTAATATTACCAGCAGCTATAGATATGGTTTAAAATATAGTTGGGGAACAAGGCAGCAAAACAACTTGAAGTGATTATCCAATGACACCATGTCCTGAAGAGTTTTAGATTTGTCTACAAGTATTAAGCAGCAGTTAATAGAAAAAAATTTGTACTAGTCAATATTTTTCCATACAATTGGATGAAACTACTGAAATGAACATGGCCCATTCTTCTTACTTATGTAAGTTTTAAAGATGGAGAAACAGCAAAGGATCAATTCTTTTTTGTGACTCACTGCGTGCTCGAACAACCTCAAGTGAAATATTTTCAAAATTAGACCAGTTTATGAAAACGAATAGAATGGAATAAATGTATTGGTGTTTGTTTTGATGGACCACATGCAATGACTGGGAACACAGTGTATTTATTCACTATATTTGCAAGGATTAAAGAAGTAGCCCCAGAAGCAAAATTTGCACATTGTAGCATTCATTGCTAGGCTTTAGCTGCAAGAACGATGTCTGTTGCTCTAAATATGGTTAAAATGAAAGTGTAAAAAGTTGTCAACTCATTTTGGTCCACAGCTGTTAATTCATGATTATTATTTTTTATTTTATATAATCAAAAATTATAGTTTTCTCTTTTACATTGCACTGAAATTATGTGGCTGCCTAGGGGGAAATGTAGTGAGTCATATGTTTGAACTTTCTTCAGAAGTGCAGATTTTTCTACCCAACTTATCCTCTAACTTCAGCTATTTCGCTGATGAGCTGTGGCTTGTTCAGTTGGCTTACTTGACAGATGCATTTTGCCACCTCAATCAGCTGAACAAGAGTTTGCAGGATGCACTTACTTCCATATTCTTGGTATAGGATAAAATTGCAGCTCTTAAGAAAAAACTAAGCTTCATGACAACAAATCATGAAGTCAATATTGGAAACATATCTTCGTTTCCATTGTTTGATGCTTTCTTAAGTGAAAATGAAACTTCTCTTCATTGTGAACTGGCAGTGAATATTAAGGAGCACCTTGGAAGTTTCAGCCCATATTTCAGTGTATACTTCCGTGAAAACTTGGATTCAGAATTTTGAATTAGAGATCCGTGTTCTATTGCTGACACCTTGCCAGAAACTTAACTCCTTCTGAGAAAGTTGAATTGATCGAGCTATCATTGACGGCAGTCTCAGGCAAATGATTAAGAAGATGGATTTAACTGTCCTTTAACTGGCAAGAAAAAACATATAGCCAGTGATCTCAGGAAAGGTTGTGAAATTTTTGTTGGTGTTTGTAACTTCTTACCTTTGTGAATGTGAATTTCATTCTGTAATTTATATAAAAAAAACAACTACAGAAATAAGTGGAATGTTGATTCCGATTTAAGACTAAAATTAAATCAGTAGAAATCAAATATTAAAGAACTGTGCTTAGCTAAACAACCACAACCTTTGCACTGAAACAAAAGTGTGAGTCAGAAATTAGTTCAATTTGTAAAGTTAATAGCTTTTACTGATTGTAAATTTGAGTACGGGAGTACCAGTATCAGGAATGTATGTTTGCCAAAGTTTGATTATGTATTCATTCACTACATTTTAACCTTAACAAAGTTAATTGTAAGACATTTCACAGAACCATCCATTGAATAGAAATGAATCAATAGCTTTTTTCTCCAATAAATATCTAATTCTCAATATTATTTCCAAGAAAAAATAAATCACTAGTATTGTTATAAATGTAGAGAAGTACTAATTTTGATCCTTGCACCACAAAATCATGTATTTCCTTGTAAAATTTGCTTACTTTGGAGGTGTCGTGCCAACTCGTACCCATATCTGCAGCAGGTATCCAAGGTGAAGAGCCTCTAGTTGATGATAGATTTCCTCTAGCAGGGAGATAGGATTTGGAATGCTAAGAGCACCGCAGTTGTGGCAGTGTCCGGGTCATCCCCTCGGACCTTGAAAAATAACTATAGACCAATTCTTAAGCTGAAAGTCACACATTTACAACATCGCAACAAAGATTAACGGAACTCATTATATAATATCTATACTAAAAAAGGTACGCAACCTTAATACTTTAAAAATGATCTACTTTGCATGTATACAATCAGTTCTTACATATGGAATTATCTTGTGGGATAATTCAGTGGATACTAATACACTCTTTTTAGCCCAAAAGAAAATTATACGTAAAATGTTTAATCTAAACATATGCACCCACTGTAAAATGTACTTTACATAGAACAAGAACAATATACTTACCCTACCATGCCTATACATATTAGAAAGTGTATGTTTCATAAATAGTAATATACAACAATTTTACTCCAATAAACCAATCCATAAGCACAGTACTAGAACCAGCAACAAAATCCATCTACAAACTGGCAGAACAACTAAAAAAATCAATTCAATCCTGCATAATGGCATTCAAATGTATAACTTAATAACCAACAAAATCACAGATAAACACCAGATTAGATTTAGGAAGAAAGTTAAGAAGTTTTTGATTAATCAGTGTTTTTATAGTATACAAGAATTCATTGCATACTTTAATAAAACTACCTATATGATAAATTATAAGTATTAATAGTTTGAAATTGTTATATTTTGTAATTGAAGAAGCCATGAAATTGTAACAAATTTCCAAAGGTGAATAAAGTATATGATATGATACTGGTACATCTAATATCCTGTATTGATTGTAATGGTACATCACTGGAAAAGTTTGAGAGCTAATGTACTCAATCCCAAGACTTACATAATGGAAATAGAGTTCATTCTCCTTAATCACTTAAAAGATTATTATCTGGAACTCCTTTACAATTAGGTGTAATATTGATGGTACTGGGCCTTTCATGGTTTTGTCACCTGTTTCATGGCAAACTGTCACTGTTACTGTCAAAGCGGTAACTCCCAGCGAAGTGGATGTGATATCTGCTCAACTAATTCATGTTCTTGCAAATTCAACTATAGTTACAACGAAAATAAACATGGTAAGAGATGTTGGCAGTGTTACCCTGCTTCATCTACACATTTTTGGCATCTTTTAAAAAAAAGTTATCATTAATACACGCATCAGCTAGTTTTCCAAAATTGTGTCAATTTAAACTTGAAAGCATACAAGGTCACTGTTGTCCAAGAATTACAGGCAGGTAATCCTGATATTTGATAAAATTTCTGTAAATCTATGTTATGGAATATTATTAATGATAGTGGTTTATGCTTAATATTATTTACTGATAAAATGTTCCATTTATTTGGTCACATTCTGATACAAAATAACAGATACTGTACTATAGCAAAACCCAAATTTTTACGTGAAACTCTTTTGCACGATGAGAAAATTGGTGTATTGAACTATGCTTCATCAGTAGAGAATATTGGCATGGATCATCACTCTATTTTACGAATTATTATTACATGAGTAACACTATAATTTTTCCTATTCCTTTTTCCTTTCAAAATTAATTAGTGAGTAAATGCAGTACATTTCTACCATTCTTTTAATTAGGGTTTATGTACAATATTTTTTTAAAAAAAAAAGCATAGAATGTAACATTTATACACTTTATTTTCATTATTTATTAATCCCATCTATTTTTAATATGCTACATGTTTAAAAAAAGCAAAAGATACAAATGCAGCACTTAATGCCACTTGCAGCAGCATTTGGAAAAAGAATAAGTGCATCCACTTAAAGGTTAAAATTATATGAAAAATGGGAGTTCATAACCTCTGCTATAAATAATGAAATATTGCAAATTTGAAAAGAAAATATTAATGATTTTTGATGGAAAGCTGTAATAAATGTTAACAATTCAAAATAACTGCATAATTCCCTTTTTTGTTTGAAAAGTTTTAGTTCATGTTCTAGATAGCAATTTCTGGGTTATGGTAGTAGGAAGTAATTTATCAGCAAGTCCACACTTCAACCTTGTAACTCTCCTTAAAAATTGTAAAGTTGTAGTTGCTCACGCATTATATAGTCATGTTTTGAATTTTTCACTCTATGTGAGAAAAATATTCTCTAGTTTGCTAAGGTCTTTTCATATGAATAGGATTTATAATCGTTGGTACCTTAGAAAATTTCTGTATTTTAGCAACATTTGAAAAGAATGTTAGCAGCATATAATTTATTAAAGTAATTATATAATCCACAACATATGATCAGTACTGTAATCATTTAGACTGGGAGGATGGAATAGACATAAATTAAAAAGGCTAAAGGTCTGCAATTACAAAATGATCTATGTAACTGCATTTTGTTGCTTTCCCTGGAATTCTAAGTTGATCAGATTAGTGAATTGGCCTTAGATACCACCAGCACCACCATCCTCACCACCACCAGTTTTTAATTGTATGATAATGTGAATCAATATGGAAACCAGGTTCTAAAAATGTTATAAGAAATGTGAAAGCAACCAAAGCACAGTAGCCTAGAACTGTTAATTAAAACAATTTCCTTTACAAAATAGAATTATCGGACAAGTGAAAGTTCAAAGAATGCCACAACTTTCAAAATAACAAATATTGATTTAAAGCTAATATGTGCATCAAAATGGAGTAGTAGGATATTTTTTTCTAAAATGTTTGCTCGTAATAATATATAGATGTTGCAGATTTTGAAAACAGAACAGAACCTTATAAATTATCATTACACTTTGAAAGAAGATCCAAAACATCAGAGAAATTAAAAGATATATGAGAAGTGAAAGATCTATGAGAGGTGTAATCCAACATTCCTGACCAATTGTGCACTTTGCTGGATCCTCAGAATTCATCAAGAACAGAAATAGTGCTGCAATTGCTTTAACTATTCCAAGGCAAGTTTATGGCAATTATTGCCTTTATAGGTCTTGAAAAAAAAAAGTTATATTTCTTTTTTATACTGCTGGTGCTTGCTCAACCTGCCTTGCTAAACTACGATTTTAAGAAATCTTGCACTTATCAGATTTTTTTGTTTGCAGCTTTTGCTTGTTCATGTTCCATTGTCTTACAGTATCTATTGCACAAGCTGACACTAATTACATGAGAGGTGTTAAAGTTTAAGCAAGTCAACATGATTCTGTATAAGGAGGAAATACCTGATAAATAGAAAACAGCATGACAGAGCCAGAATTCTAAAATGTTTAAAACCTTACATGGAACCATAGGAGTAAATATTAAACATAAAAACTCCATAATAAAGTTTGAACATGGTTCTAAAGAGAAAAACTGCTACACTACTGTACAAACTTACTTTAATTGATCTTTTGGCATATGTGATATATATTAAATCATCAACATAAATTAACTTATCCCAACAGTCCTTTAAATTGATGTGGTATTTTTTATTTGTTAGTGTAATGTAACCTTGAGCTACTGAACCTGGAACAGGAGCTGATTTTAAAAGAAATAAAGTTTTTCTCAAAGCTCCCCTTAGTATTATGCAGGGTATTTTTTTTTTAACATAAAAAATTTGAGTAGGAAAATAAGTCAAATGTAGTATGTTACCTATTTATCTCCAGAGTTGGTACATTATTAGTATTTAATACTGCTGGTCTTTAGGGCTTGTTTCCCAAAAGAATTTGGAATTAATGATACAAAAGTTAAAGTAAAATATGCCAAAAATATACTGCATATTAAAGTTCTGTGACATGCAAATATGCAGATTAATTTTAATAAATATTATATGGTTTTGCTTGAAATGGAAGTTACTAGGTTAATATGCATTTGCATATATATCCAAGCTTGGTAATAATGATCAAAGCAATAAGAAGACTAACTTCCATTATTTACCTACTACAAACAATAGTTATTATATAAAGATCTTGCCTCTTCCATGACTGTTTTTTTTTAATTTTTTTTATTTGGTTTATTTATGGATGCTCTTTAGCATCTGAGGTCATCAGCGTCCCATTCAATTCAGGGCGGGAAACGAATGACAAATTTTGCTCAGAGGCCTCTTCTTTCAGGCTTGAAGTTCTTTATCATGCCATAAATCTGACACAGAACCCATGGCTTTACTTCCCTCACAAAGGAAACCGTACTTAGGATTTTTAAGCCTGAAAAAATCCATTGATCCTGGTCGGGAGTGAACCTGCAATCTTAGGTTTAGTAAGCGAGTATGGTTACCACTACACCACCCGGACTGACTCCATGATTGTGCGTTCTAGAAAATCTACTTTCAGACTCACAAGTAAAATAAATTTATAACTAATAAAAATAAACATATGTATTAAATATAAGCAGAAACATTTCAATTACAGTTAGAGAGAGAACCATAACTAGATTTTTGAAGAAATTTAAAAACTGAGTGGTAAAAAGTTATAACAGACTACCTTATTAATGAAGCTATTGCCCAGTAATAAATTGAAACTGAAATTCTATATTACAATAAATAAAAAAAGAAAGGAAAAGTGTTTTTAGTATATGAGTATTTTGTTAATTTTGGTTTGTTTTCTTGGATTATGTTGATATTTTTGTGTATTTTTGATTTAACAAGAATTATTTTACAAATAGGGAGTTTTGAAGCATGCATCTTTGGACAATTAAACTGATTTGCTGTAATGTGAATGTGATACATTAAACATTTCCATAATCATTTAAAAGCACTGTTGATGTTTATCTATTTTTTTTTTTATTTTTTTATTTATTTATTTATTTTTTTTTTTAAATCAGAATAAGGCTCATGTGGGCTGTGGCAATTCTCATCTAATAAAACCTGAGCCTTCCAGAATGTCAAGAATAACAGTGCATGAAATCTTGATTGTTATTTAAAGGGGTATTTATTTAATGATAATAAATTAAAAATTGTTATCTATTTGGTTCTAATAAATTAAAATGTTTCAATTAAACTATATTACTAGATATGGTAGAATAACAGATTAGGCCCTTAACTTTGCATATACATCAACACGCATTTATCTAAATCAAATTATGAAAAATGCATATAGAAGGAAATGGTACAACCTATCTAATAATAAAACATTTACTCTTAAATTCAGCATTAATAAAGAAAGTGAGAAAGGGAAAACATAAGCAGAAATATTAGGTCTTCATTTTGTTTTCCCCCACATGTGGAACAAGTCTGAAGTTGGCAGGTCACAGCTGTACACATCAACAGTCATGGATGTGTGTTGACATTGATAAGGCTGATTAGTGCATATTTAAGTTTGTAATATTGAGCGGTTAACTCTGTTATGTGTTTCATTTCTCTTTTTTATCATTATAAAGATTTAATACAGAACAGTGCATTTTCATTTGCTGTAACATTTTAAGAAATTAATCAGCTACTCAGAGTCATGCAGAATTTCTAGAACATTTTTCAAAGGTTCATCCAGCTGACAGACCTACAGTCCATAAAATAGTGCTTAAATTCTAAACAACAGGATCACTGTTAGACAGGAAAATAAGAAGTAGATGTCATGCAGATGCTTGTCTGCTAACTGCTGCTGGCCTATTCCATGTTCTGGAAAAAACAAACGGAAAACCCAATAAGTAAGATTGCCGTATTTTATTAGTTATTAAGCATTAATCAATTAATAGTTTTTTTTAGTTTATTGGTTGTAAAAATATTATTAGCTTAATTGATATCATTGTATGATTCAGTTGAACTACACACTCTTAAAGCTTCACTTACTTTTCATAAATGTATGGAACCAGTTTCGAGAACATTTGTTCCCATCTTCAGCCAGGCCAAAGTTCAACTGTCGGGTCATTCGTTGAGCTGTGGGAATGTATATTCTGCTCTGGTGGCGGTGTGATAAACTTGTAGTTTATGTTTTCATCCCCGGCAATGTCGAAGTTCATTATGCTGTCTTTGTATTTGTAGATGTAGATTTGTTAAAATTACCTAGCATTAAATTTTTCAGTGTAGGGAAGATTCAGGAACAAACATAATTCAAGTATTTCATTTAAGAACTTTCGAAAAATAAGACATTTTTAAAAAATTCTGTTGGAACTCACACAGTGAAGCTTGTTAAATGTAAATTATAATTAATCTGTCGTCTAACACACTCTTCATCAAGAGTTGTCAAGTTGGTTGAAGATGGAGAGGATGTCTCTTCGTAACTGGTTCCACCATATTTAAAAGTAAGTGAAGCAAATTAATTATAATTTACATAATTCAAGTAACTTGTTCCAGTCTGGGATTGAGCCTTGATACTTGCTCTGTCTATGAATTATAGGCAAGTCAAGGTTCTTCTAAAAATATGAGGCCATACTTTCCAACTTTGGCTGCCAAACAAATTAAGATGAATATATACATATGAATTGATCCAAGCACAAAGTCAGTAATAGCTGTCAAAAATAACATTTAAAAATCCCATTGGCAACTTATTAGGGAAGTAGAATGTGATTTTCAATGAGAAATTAGACATATACATAATCCTGAAAGAGAATCCAGCATATACTATTGGTAAAAAGCTCGAAACAGTAATTCATTAAGATTGTCTAGAGCAGCAGTTCCCAAACTTTTTGCATGCACGACCCCCTTTTCAAGAATAAAATTGTTGGCAACCCCTCTATTCAGTTCACTGCTTAATAATGATTAATTTGCAAGTTTGCATGCACGCTTCAACATTGTGACATCTATTCAATCACAATAGTCATTGTTGCACTGCTGTATAACTGGTCAAAATAATGCAGTAATTAGTTAAACATACTTAATAAGAATGAACATGAAAATGGACATCCCCATATCCACCGCTACCAGCTAGATTGACCCCGACCCACAGTTTGGGAACTACTGGTCTAGGGCAAAGGTAGATGTATATGGTACAATTATGAATGCTTTGCCATTTGAATTTGTCATGCCACTTATACTGAACCTAATTTTGAGCAAGAGCAATATAACCAAATATAGCATAAAATGATAAATAAATGTTTTATAAATTAAAAGCATATTTTCTTTGAATAATGAGTTTCATGAAGTGAAAGAATTGAGTAAACCATCTTAGTTGAAACCATTTACTTTGGAGGTGAAGAAATAAATATTCTGACACTCAATCATCGCTGTCTATAAGCCTTTACTTGCACTGGCAGATATGCTATATTATTTGCACTGTATATAGAGCAAACAGAAACATTGTGCACAGTTCCAGATAAAACTGCATGTGTGGCAGATAAACTGGTAACTAATAGGGCATTGGTTCTTGGAAATACATTTCATTGGGAAATGATGATTGTGGTACTTTTTCTTTGCCTTCAGATTTTGCTTTAATGGAGTGTCTGAAAACTGAGGTGCTTAATTTCTCCTATGCTGTTAAAATGTCACTGTGCGGCATGCAAGTATTTGGAAGTAATGGAGAAGAAGGGCAAGCTGGAAATTTAGGGATATTCTATTGCCCTCTGTTTCCAGGGATCAGAACCTATAGAACTCTCGAATTAAAACATGCACATTTTCACAATCAGAATTAAAAAAATAAGCTATACTGAAGTGCATGCATTTAATTATAATATACTTAAAGTTCTCCTTCTGCTATGCAATGGAAAATTGATCTTGGACAGTAGTTTGTAACGGCCTCATCTTCTGTCCAAGTGTTACTTGGTCAGAACTCATGGCACACATTATTTGTTTCTTTTGTTATTTATTAGTAGTAAATAGAAATTAATATATCACTCACCATCATTGTAGATGCTCGAAGTGCCTTCCCTTCCCTGTGGGACATACCTGAATCCTTTTGAAAAGATTTTGAAGTATTTGCCACAATTTTCATCCCAATATTCTAAAATAGCTCCCATGTATTTTATTTCAGTGCCTCCAAGATATGGCAGTAATTTTTAATGGAAGATGCTGCTGAATGCCTTTATATGCATTGCTGACAGATACACCATCTTGCTTTGCCGATTATGTTCAAGACTCTCTAAGAAGATTTTCTAATGGCGTATTTCATCAAGCTTCTCCTCTGTTAAAACCCAGTTTTATGGTCTTGGTTTGTTGTCAGTGAAAATATCTTAGATTTGAGCTTGTTCATAAATGTGAAATTTGCACTTCCCAATGAAGAGGTACTCCTGGAAATTTTATATGAAATTCTCTTTTACAGTATTTATATAATTTCTTTTACAGATAAAATCTTATATAAATATACTTTGTATTAGCAAATATCTCACTCTTGGCTTACTCTACAATACATGGGCACACAGTAGAAAATCTAACATGCGCTTTCTACAGAAATGCAACTGAAACAGTTGGCGTAATAAACATAATTAATCAAGCTCAGTGGTGTGCATCAGGAATTTTAACTCCAGTCTTATGGAGAATTGTGCACCCAGTGAAAGTCAGCTGTCTCCAGTAGTTATACAAACTTTGATTGTGTAGCTGAATGAGGGTGTGTGTGTATGTGGGTTTGTGTGTGTGAGAGAGAGAGAGACAAATATCTCAATATTTTGAACTGCTTGTGTTCTCCTGCCTTTGAAGAAGAAACGAGTAGTTTGTTTGTAATATTTGTGTCAATGTGGCTGAAAAAACCCAATGTCTAAGAGATTTAAGGGATAGAGAAAGAAGAATTGATATTTGTGTTACTATTTAAGTGTTTTATCTATTTCTGCTTCTCTAGTTCTTGTTATTTTAGTTACATATATGAATATATTTTTGTTTTGTTTTTTGTAACATTAAGGCAGAGTGGAGACTGTTGGAGGGAAGATATTCATGTTTAATGGGGTGAAGGAATATTTACTTAAGTACCTTACAGAAATAAGTTTTAATGATTTGTGCTCATATTATAAGTCACTGAGCCAGAATATTAGAACAATGAAGTATATGTGCTCATCAGATTTCATACTTATTTTGCTGCAGTGAGCTATTTGCTTGACACCATCAAGACAGTGTCTTGAGCTACTCCTTGTAAAGGTTATACACGAGTTTAGTGCTTGTTTCACTTGATACTGTATGGTTTAATACATTATTGACTCTTTCTAATTGTTGTTCCTCTAATATACAATTTTCGTTCTCTGTCTTGTTGCCTTTTCAGGTTTCTCCATTCCCTCCTGCATCTTGCTGTGCTGGACCAATGACTTCTCTTCTGTGGGATCTTTTATTCATATAAGGTACCACATTGTGAGTATCTGTAGTCATCTGACATCAAGCAGTTTTGCTACATGTCCTCCCCACTTCCATTTCTCCAGGTGGCTGATTACTCAAAATCCTTGCAGTTTTTCATTTGAAATTTTGTCTCTCAGCATTATGCATAGTATCTTTCTTGTCATTCTCCTTTGACATACCTGAAGGATGCACCTAAGCTTGGCATTGAGGAACCATGTCTTACATTGATAAAGGAGCACAGGAATAGCACAGGTCTCCAGTTTCAAATCTGAGTTTGGAGAGCACTGTCTAGCAAAATAAACTTATACACCAAAAAACCTTCCAAGCAAGAGAGATTCTTATATTTCTTTCTCAGTTTTTGCACTTAAAGATGACTAATTGTCCTAAGTATACATATTTTGAAACATACTGTTTCTTTCTTTGATTGCTATCAAGATTGCTGATCCATTTTACATTATCTACATTTTGGGCATGTTTATCAAGACTTACTGGCCTCACTTAGTTCACGTAGCACTAGTTTGAGCTCTTTGTGTTTTGGAAAATCTTAGGTTGATGAGTCTATTTATATATTTATTTTAACCAAAGTTTTTGTTCCAGTTCAGTTTTTAGAATATATGTTGTAGCATACATAGGAAAAGTCTGGGGGAAATTGAATCCTCCCTGGCATTCTCTAGAGTCCAAATTATTATCCTTCCATTTCTGTTTTAACTATTGCATAACTTTGGCTGTAAGTTTTGTCCAAGATCCTGAAGTACTTATTTTCAATTGCCTGATGTATGCTTGATGTTCTATTAATTGAAAGCCTTCCTACAGTGTACAAAGGCTGCAATTTCCGTCAAATGAATTCTTCCACCATTTCTGTTAGCTGGTTTACAGTTTGTAGGTGCTAAATTGTACTTTAACCAGCTTGGATCAAAATCCACCCATTTTTTTGGCTAGTTTTCACCCAGGGCTTTTGCCAGTCTTCTTGTGAGTATTTTCGAGAATATTTTGTATAGATTTGATAACAGACTTATGGGTCTATAATTTTTAGGTTATTCTATGCCTTTTTTATGTCTCCAGCAAATCAAGTTTGAAATGTGATTACAAAATTCCACAAAGATTACTTCTTTCATACTTATTAGTTTTGTCAACACTGCATTTGAAGAACTGAAGAACTAAAATGCAATGGTGAAGCAGAATATGCTATAGATTCTTTAAACTGGTTATAGATCAGCTACTGCTGATAATAATAATTTTCTTCAACATAATTCTGTATAAAGCCAAAATTCTAAAATGTTTAAACCTTTCAAGGGACCATAGGAGTAAATATTATAAACATCTTGTTGAACATAAAACTTCATGCTAAAGTTTACACATTAGCTGCTTTGTGGGTTCTAAAGAGAAAAACTGCTAAACTACTGTACAAGTTACTTTAATTGACTTGCTAATGTTCATTTAAAACATTGTTTCTATGTAATGCATGCTGCACAGTCTTGTTTATGATTAATATAATTGCCTTGCACTTGTGCATTGCAACCTTTGTGACAGTTTCCACCATTAATTCCTTCTATTCAGGAATATGTATATTTATGTGAAATTTTGCAGTGTTCTCATATTAGGTCAATACATTTACCATGTTATGATATAAGAGAGTGCTGTTATCCTTTAATGAATCAAAGTTTCAGCAATGTCCTTAGATCTGTACATTTAGGCTGCCTGATTTTCTTATGGCCTCTTGCAATGTCTTGATGCTTTATTGCTTGCTTCTGATCGCTAGGAAGGCAGTGTGGAGAGTAACAGTTTGTCAGCAGAGTCAAATAATGATCACTTCCCAAAAACACCACCCAAGGAAGGTTCAGGTAAGCAGTTTATTGGCTGAAAGTTTTGTTTGTGCATGCACTTTCCTCTCCACCATATGTGTGTTATTGTCTATTCTTAATGTATTTATACATAAATCTTCATTTTTTTTTTATATATTAGGATCTAAATACTCATTCTTTGCATATATGTAATGGAACGTATCTTTTTTTGATTTATATGCTGTGGTAATAAAAGTAAACAAATAAAGTTAATAACTGTGTAAAATGCATTTAGGAGATGGAATTGCAGTCATCCTTCTATGTAGGTATACTTTGCTCATTGTAAAATTTAAATGTCAATCCTATTAAACTTACCCAGTTTAATTAATAGAACATTGTAAGTAAAGAACTCTAAAACCTCTGACAGACCACTGTGATGTCCCATTTCTTTTTAACAGTTCTAAAGTAATTGTTTAGTTGTATGTGGAACGATAAAATATAAACTTAAATTTTTATCTAGTGGCTCAGGTGTAGAACAGACTGGTTTGTGACCTTGAATCAATAGTGGTGGGATTCCCATCACGTGCAGATAGTACTCTTATTAACATAATGAGCAAGCAAGAGTTATCCCATATGTTGCCTAATGCATTATAAAATTTGCTGCCAAAGAAGATAAACACCTGCCGGAAGCTCCATGCATAGTTTGGAGAAGAAACCAGTTCAAAGACCACTAAGACAAAAAATTTTGGTGAGACAGAAAGCGGTGAAAAATGAACTCCAGTGAATACTTGTGCTTTGTGTGACTCTATTGAATGAAATGGGCACATTAAGATTTCAGAAATTGGAAAAGCAGCAGGAATAACCTATGGGAGTGCCCAATCTATTATGAGTAATGGCATCAAGTTCCATAAAGTGTCTGGAATTCTTCTCTTCTTCCAAGAATAAAAACTTGTCTGGAAGTTTCTCAAAGGCCCCTTACTTACTATAAGGGGAAAGGGGAGCATCTTTTGTACTGTATTCTACTTGTGCTGAAACTTGGACCCATCCCTGCACCCCTGAGTTAAAACAAGTGAGCTTGGAGTGATGGAGGAAAGGGAAAACTCAAAACTGCATTAGTAAGGGCCAAAAGATGCTTGTCAGCTGAAAGGTGCTTGTTAGTCATTTTTGATATGCTTAAGTGCTTATAAAGAGCAGTGAATGCTGCATACTAATTCCAGCTTCTGCATGAGGCATAAACTGCTCATAATGCAGAAAACAACTATGCAAATAATTTAAGATTTAAAATGGAAAACGACATGTAATCCTGCTTTTGGAAAACTGCATGTATTACCCTCTCCTTGCTTTTAAATTTACAAATCCTTATTATTCACCAAGAAAAATTTTGTAGACAGCCTTTATATAAATACATGGATATGCACTACTATAACACTAAACAAAATAAACAGCACAAAAAAAATTGTAAGCAAAACAAAAATTTACTTTCATGTAGAAAATTACCACTAAAATCTACCAAAATAGTGTAACATAT
Source organism: Metallyticus violacea (assembly GCA_030762175.1). Classification (NCBI taxonomy): domain Eukaryota; kingdom Metazoa; phylum Arthropoda; class Insecta; order Mantodea; family Metallyticidae; genus Metallyticus; species Metallyticus violacea. Next base: position 119,560,898 of record CM060845.1, on the reverse strand, counting down.
GCAGGAGTAAAATTGTATAACAAATTACCAAATTTATTAAATGCAGGGGGGGGGAAATATTTCTAAATAAAAAATAATGACCAATTTGCTTGATTATTGCAAAATTGTGTATATTTTAATTTGTTTTTTCTTTTTTATTCATAATGTTTATATGATGGTTTAATTGAAATGATTTGTGCTATATCATTTGCACTGGAATATGCCACGTATTATTTATAGAACTAATAAATGAATAAATATTGTGGGCCAAAAAAATTTGTTGACAAACAATTTGATTCTTCATTGTTCTCCACCACAATGTAAAATTCCATACAGCTGTTTTAATGTGAAAAACTGGACACCTCTGAAATATCTTCCAGTATAATAAAATGCAGATTTTTTTACTCTGTAACGGCCATTTGTTTGGACAATTTAAAGAGACATTGGGAGAGAGCAATTCATGATAATGCAGGAGTAGAGAAATGTTCATGCACCCAGCTTCAAACACATTCTTCTTTCTTTGGGGATGGAATAAAAAAGCGGACAATTTGATAGGAATATTAGGAGATTATCTGGAAAAATTATGTCAATGATCATATCTTTTTATTGATTCAATAAAGCTAAAAATTTCCTCTTTATATTTGATCTGCCTTCGTAAATTTGCATTTTACTTTTCTGGATATTCCTCATTCCTTCCATTTTCATATTCATTTGAATTGTATAGCTTTCCCTTTAAGAGCAGAGGGTATGGTCCTATTTTTGTTTATTTTCTTGTTAAGTATTTGCCATAAGCCACAATGGGATGTCTAGGCTGTTTTCTGATAGTATTTAGTTCAAATTTCTTGCTTGAAGTCATTTAGTCTGCTTTTCTGCATCTGTGAACATATTTAAAGTACAACTGGTTTTTTTTTTTTTTTTTTTTTTTTTTATTTCACAGTAGGCCATGGTACATCTTAGAAGTTCTATTAATATGATATACATAATAAGAAAAACAGCCAATAATGAAAGCCTTTACTGATAGTACAATTTCTGCGCAAACAGCATAATTTATTATTATGCTAATGGCATTTTTTCTATGCATGTCAATATATATATGAATAGTGTTTAACGCCTGTTTTTGCTACAGAGGCACCACAGGGATGGACACTGATGATACATGACATGAAATGATACATTGGGAAAGGATTTATTTTTAAGGAAGGAATCGTTCCAGGCCTAAGTTTAGGGTACCTCCCCGGCATTTGCCATTTATGAGGACTGAGGAAAACCTGGAAAAAACCTCAGTCAGGAAGGACGGTCCTGGCGGTATTCGAACCCAGACCTCCCGCTCACGAGTCCGAGACTTAACGACCTCGGCCACCCGTGGCGGTATGCATGTCAATGAAACTACACTTAAACAGCTAAGCACAATGCTTAACAATGAATAAAAACCATAACACATGTTCGGTTGGCATATTTTGATACTGCTCATGTCAAAATAGGTGCTAGACATATATATAATAATAATTATAAAAGTGTAGCAGTATGAAACACGATGTCATACAGGTAGGCGCATGAATAGTTGACACATTGTAACATTGAATAAAGGTTGTACCTTTTATTAGATTTCATTCAAATTTTGCTCCAACGTGTACTGTTTCATGGAAATGCCTGCAGAGGTTATTTTGTTGCAATATCTCCAGTCTATTTCTTAGTCCTGGCATTTTGCCATGGTTGAACAAGGACATTTATCTGTTGCACAGCATGTTATGTTGAATTGAAAAGTGTTAAAGCAATGCAAAGAAGATTTAGGGTAATATTCCACACATGTTGGGCTCTGTCAAGAAACACAATCCTCTGATTACACAGGAAGAGAGGGAGAAAGGGGAAGAGGAAGACAATTTGTTCAAAGGGAATTGACCTCAGACAGCTGGACAGCACACCTGTTCATTCTCCTAAAATCACCATGCAACAAAGTCCAAACAAATCGACTCGGCATTCAGCAAGGGACATGAGGATATTGTGACATTCAATATAAATAATTTTATATATTGGTCTTAAGCTGTTTACTTACGAAATGACTGTTACCCAAACTGACTGAACATGAATAGAGAAGATTGAGGTATGCTTTATAGGCAGAAGGAAAAAATGAAGTATTGTTCAGCACATGGTTCTCGGACGAAGCTTATTTCCACTTAAGCAGAACAGTAAATAAACCAAATATTCAATTTTGGGGGCAGAGAAAAATCAAAATGTCCATGAAAAAACATGCATGGGAAAAAAGTGACAGTTTGGATAGCTCTATCCAGCCATGGCTTAATCAGATCAGTTTTTCTCCTCTTTTTTTTAATTAAACTGTCAATGTTGTCTGATATAAGGCTATGTTGGAAAACTAATTTGTGCCATATCCTCAAGAGTAGGCAATTAAAGAGCTTCCTCTAGAGTAGGCTGCACAATGCAAGAAGGCAGTTAATAGATGTTCATTGTAACATTGTTAAATGATTATTTCAGATTTGATGGATTTGCATGACACTAAATCTTGAAAATGTTAATAATAAGCTGTGGAAAATTCATATTGCTATGCTCACAAAGCAGTTTTAAATACATTCTAAACCAAATTTTCACCCAGCTTGGCTTTAACATTGACTTATCAGCATCTGATGCAAAAATATTTAACACCATAAAACTATGTTATGTTTAGTTGTGGACCATACATTGTCTATAAATATGACATCTCTACACTCTCTGAAATTATTTTGGTTTAGTTCTTTAACAACCTGTATATTTTTATGGCTGTTGTCATTAATATACTATTTCCTATAATTGTCTAATAGTCTTTTAAAATATTTTATTTAACTTTTAACACAGTAACAATACAATTTAAGGTTAACTTTCTTGAATAATGTGTGCATTCAGTGTAACATGCACACACAATGATGCATAAGGCAAAAAGGCTCTGCCTACTGCTTCCTTTCATCTTTCTTGGTAAAGATACTCCACAAGGTTATAACAAGCTAATCAAGCTTACAAATTGGAAGCAAGTCTTGTACAGATAACTGTAAATACAAATATCAGGCATGAGATGACAGTCCCCTAATTATGCTCTGAAAATCAAAAAAGCTTGGAAACTAGAAATTCGTTCTCAGTATTACAAGTGGATGGAGAAGAAAACAGCATGGTGTGGCCCTTGTTGGTAAAGGTGGAAACACCTCAATCAAATCCAATAAGAGGACAGCAAATGCAAGAAGAGTGACTGAAGACATAGTGCGAAGAAAACCGAAGCTGTCTATAATAGGTGATAATCATGCAAGAGCTCTAGCGGTGAAGGTGCGAGAAAGTGTTAATAATTATGATGTAGTATGTTATATGAAACCAAATTCAAAGATCAGTGGAATAGTAGAAAATGTGAATAGTGAAAAAAGTGAGGTTAAAGTTATTGTTGCAGGAGCAAATGATGTTTATTGCAATGAAGCAGTAAATGCATTAAAATCACTTACCAATGTATTACAAAGTGAAAAAGGAGTGCACACAATTGTGGTAAATATCCCATATAGGTATGATTTAATACAATTCTTGTGTAAATAGATTAGGAAGACAAATTTGTGTGCAGGTTTTAGTAATGTATCGTTAATAGATATAAGTGATCTGCAAAGGGACTACCACACAAGGCATGGTCTACACCTAAATAACAAAGGAAAAATTATCTTACAGCTGAAATAATATGTAGGTTTAAAAATTTTCTTGAAAAATCATCAAATTGTAATACACTTACTGAAAAGGGCAGCAAATATGAAAAGACTAACAACAAGTGTAGAAACAATTTTGGATAGTAGAGCAACTGTTAGTAGAAATAGTGTGATATTTAGAGTTATGCCTCAGAACTGTCAATACATATCAAACTAACTAGAAAGTCTAGAATCCTATTAACAGAAATAAACCCATCCGTAGAAGTCTTCTGAGAGCATGGTCTTAATGAAAATCAGTTGCAGAGTGTAAAGTTTGATAACTATAAAAGAATGGATAGCTTTTGTCGACTCTGCTACAGAAATGGTGGTGTGGTATTATATACTAAAAATGAATTTATAAGCAGTAAAGTAAAATGGCTTAGCAAGCATTGTAAAGAAATGATCTTTGAAATTATAGGAGTAAAAGTTCATTCAAATAATGGTAATATCTTGGTAATTGGACTGTATAGATCTCCAAATTCAAATATAAAAGATTTCTTAAGAAGCTTCGATGAATTCTTAAAGGAGGCAAAAAGAGTATAATCAGTTTATATTAATAGGCGACTTTACTGTAGAAAATAGTAATAGTGAATTTTGTGATCTACTGCAAAGTCATAAATTAAATGACTTAAACATAGGCCCCACCAGAGTGACTGAATATTCAAGTAAGTTTAGAGAGATCATATTATAACTAATATAGACTTGAGACAAAATAACGACAATAAATAATGACTTTTATATATCAAATCATACAGCACAAATTGTTGATCTGCACAGTCATTGTATTGAAAAAGAAGAAATAAATTGTATGTATACTAGGGCACTAAGGGATAGAAATGTGCAAATTCTAAAAGATAGGTTAACTTGTGCAAAGTGGTCAGAAGTACATTCAGCCAAAACTATACATGAACAATGGAATTCCTTCTTTATGATCATTAGACACCACTTCGAATTAGCTTGTCCAGTAAAGAAAAAGATTATTAGAATACAAAAATGTAATAAATTAAAGCTACCAATGACAATAACTGCTCTGCAAGATAAAATCAAAGACAATTATGACTTCTGCAGAATGACAGGGTTAAAGTGTACAATGAACTACAAAACAAATATAAAAAGCAATATAAAGAAGCTGTGATAAAATATAAAAAGCTTAAAAATAGCATGAAAGTAGCTAAGTCAAATAATGTAGTTACAACAGCATGGAGCATTGTAAATAAATAAACTCAACCAGACATAAATGGAAAAAAGAGCATTCAGCTAAATAACAAAGGGAAATGTATTACAGATCCAAGCAAGGTTTGTGACTTGCTAAATAGTTATTTCTTAAGTATGGATGCATGTGATAACACACAGAATTTGAGGCAGGAACTATCCAATATAAATGTATCTCAAAGTGTATATTTGTATGCAATAACTGAAGAGGAAGTAGAATCTATAATTTGTAGTTTTAAAAATGATTGTGCTCCTGGGTGGGATGGAATAACACCAAAAATCTTAAAACACTCTAAGTACTATCTGGTAAAAATATTAGTGCAACTGATCAATAATTCAATGGAAAATTCAGTATTCCCTGAATTACTCAAAATTAGTACAATCAGACCGCTATATAAAAGTGATGACAAAAAAAAATGGCAAGTAATTATAGACCAATATCTCTTGCATCAATATCTTGAGCTATAACTGGGCAATGTTATCAACAATCTCTAATAGTATTAAATGGCTAAAACTGTAAGGTTATTTCATTATGAATCATTCCTGATGATCTAATTCTGTTATTAATTTTAGCCTAGAATGTAGAAGATTATATACAGAATGTGGTAATCAAAATCTAATGTTACATGTAAATATGTTAATTTCCTTTTTGACTAAGACAGTAACTTGTAAATGCAAGTCTATTGGTAGCCAACATATTATTATTATTATTATTATTATTATTATTATTATTATTATTATTATTATTATTATTATTATTATTATTATTATTATTTTATTATTATTATTATTATTATTATTATTATTATTATTATTATTATTATTATTAAAATATCCATATGGATTAAGCCCCAAGGTAATTTCACTGTCTTAGTTTTTTTGGTAACATTGTATACAGTATGTGTAATATATTATTACTATTATTGTTATTATTATTGTTAATCTAAGTGTTTACTTCATGTGTAAATAACTGGTATAGAAAACAATCTTGAATTGAAGATGGCTTAAATTTGTACATGATATATATTTGCTATATAATGCGTGAAAGTATCACTGGATACCTTGTAAATTATAGTTTTTTTGACAAAGTCATAACTTGGGCATACAAAACCAAAAATACACAAATCAGTAAATTCCTTGAGACCAATTATCAATTATAGAAACACACCTTCCTACCAACTAGCAAGATGGCTCCTCCAGAGATTTCAAACATTTCCAAAATTTGATAGCTTAAGTGTAAAGAATTTCGAAGAGCTGGTGGAGAAAATCAAAGGTTTGTCTCTCCAAAAGGATGATCTTGTAGTGTCTTTCGATGTAAAGTCACTTTTTCCCAGCATACCAAAATGCAAACTTCCAATATCTCTTCAAAAATGGTTACAGTCAGTGAAACTGAGCAACAAGGAGATTGAGGAATATATCCAACTAACCGAAGTATGTATTGGTCAGAATTTCTTAGAGTACAATGGTGAATTTTACAAATAACAAGTAGGTTTAGCTATGGGGAATCCATTATAGCCTTTTCTGACTGATTTGTATGTGAGTAGTTTAGAAATGCACATCACCAAATCATTTCCATACATTTTCAAAGTATGTCACAGATTTGTGGATGATATTTCTGCAGTGGTCAACAAGAAACTCTATGATGATACTTCGAAATAGCTAAACCTACAAGCTAAAGAAATTAAATTCACTTCTGAAACAGAACAAAACAACATGTTTCCCTTTCTCGACTTAAAGATTATAAGAACAGGCAACAATTTGGAGTTTGAAATATACAGAAAGGATACACAGACTGAGAATTACATGAAGGCAAGTGGATTCAATCCCACAGCACACAAACATGCAGTTCTCAATAGCTTAGCACATAGACTTATTAACATACCTATGAATGAGTTTGAATACAACAAAGAATACCATCATATTATACAAACAGCAAAATTCAATGGGAATGACCAAGAAATTGTAGATAAGAAAATCAAGAAATTCAAACAAAAGAAGAGGTTAAAGTAGGTTACAACATTGACAGCAATAAAAGAATCCACCATCCACATGAAATTCACTTATCATCCTTTGGCCACCAAAAAATTCCAAAAAATACTCAGAGTTTGGGATTACGTTGTCCCCAGTGAACAAGTTTAGCCTAAAAAATCTGCTCATTTCTGGTAATAATGATAGAATACCTGAGGAGAAGAAGCCAGAAATATACAAAACCAACTGTTCAGAATGTAACAAAGTATATAATGGAAAAACAAAAAGAAGCATTGAAATCAGGCTGAAGGAACACTGGAGAAAAATAAGGTACAATCAGATAGAGAAATCAGCAGTTACACATCTATTTTGAAGAGATAAACATGATATAGAAATGGAAGTGAAATTATTAAATTCGTAGATTGGCCTTTGGAGCTGGGAATATGGGAAAAAATTTATATAATAAAATATGAGGATATGGTTATGAACTTTGAGATCCCAACAGAAGACAAATTAATCCAGAAGTTCATAAAATGTCCACGAGAGCTACACCAAGTCCAGCCAACCAACAACGAAGCCGACACTCGACTCGCAACTGAGGATGCAGGCAAAAGCCTGCGAAACTAGTTTTGCATAATTCAATAGTAAGTGGAGCATAAGATTATCAAATCGACCCATTAGATAATTAAGAACATAATAGTTGCTTCACTGTATTGGTTCCGACACGAAATTAAATGATATATTTAATTATGTATACAAGTCTGTTGACAGCAAATAAAGTGCTACTACTACTACTACTACTACTATTATTATTATTATTATTATTATTATTATTATTATTAATGCATTAAATTCATAAAAATAATTATAGGTAATTAACCATTGAAATGTTTGGAGGTTGCGCAGACCAGCAACCTCTTGAGGAGGCACTCCTGCCTGGCAGGAATTGAACTACAGATCTCCCTTTTAAAAGTCTGCCTTAATGATCTTGGCCACCCATATTGATTGCCTAAACCATGAACAACATTTATCATCAGCTCACATTTATATACTGTCACCAATAAAATTTTGTTAAAAACTTCTGTTCATTGCTATTGCTCAGTAGTGTTACTTGTTAACTAGCAGACTGGAGTTTAATTTCCCACTGGGACAAGTTGTCTGTCTTTCCCTTAATTTGGAAAAGTAAATTCTAGATGATTTAGGCAGCAAAAGACTTTGTGTTTATTTTAGAGCAGCAACAGTAATACAACCACCACCATCATAATGCTAGCTAATTTTATAGTGTATTCCATGCTTCACCTTGCTAAAATTTTTTTTAACTTCTAGAGACACATTAAAACTAATTTAATTGCAATACAGCAAACAAACGATGTGCCCGGCGTGGATCTGAATGGGAAATCCTGGAAGGACTGAAAGAGGGGCAGAGATTTGATAAAAAACCGGACATCTTCACTGGTTATCTTCACAAGAGGAGGAAGTGGCCTCTGAAAGGTTGGCATAAGGTATGTATGCACTCTTTTGTACAATATGCATTTTAGAATATTGAGAATGTATTATTGTGTTTCTAGATTTTACTCGTCCATCTTTTTAAATTAACACCAGACTAAAAAGCTATAAAGGAGATCATATATATAAAAAATTCAGATTCCACCCATGGGCATACCAAAAATTCCAGAAGATTTTTAAAGGGGCAAACATCATTTTGACTCCAGTAAACAAATGTAGTTCAAAAACCTTCTAAAACCAATACAAAAGACAAAATTCTGCCATAAAACAATCGGGCATTTATGAAATCTGTTGCAAAGACTGCAATCTGAAATACATAGCCGAAACAAAAAAAATATTACCATACAATTTAAGGAACATACAAAAAATGTAAAATGTAAATACATGGAAAAATAAGCAATAGCAGACCATTTCTGGCAAAAGAACCATGAATTTCAAAAGGAACCGAAACTTTTAAAAGTTCTTCAAAAAACTATAGAATTAACGGTGTGGGAAAATATATTCATAAACAGAAACAAGGAAAATTTGATTAAAATGTAAATTGGATCTTGCACAGTGAAGTCAGTCATATAATTGATATTATTGTATGATTTAGTTGAACTATACACTCTTAATGCTTTACTTGTCATAATGTATAGAACAAGTTTCGAGAACATTTGGTTGTCATCAGCTAAAATTCAACTGAGTCGAGTTGAATTTTAGTTGATGATAAGAACCAATGTTCTCAAAACCAATTCTATACATTATGACAAGTAAGTGAAGCATCAAGAGTGTGTAATTCAACTAAATCATACAATAATATCAATTATAAGGAAAATTTGGTTAATTTTGATCTCCCAAACAATAGTAACCTCATCACGTAGTTCGTAAAATCCACAGAGTGACATGTTAATACTATGCTGGGAAGTAGACAGTGGAACCATGCTGAAGATGAAGGTAACAAACAGCCTTTAAAACATGGCCAAATAAGTGGAACAAAATTAGTGAAATTTGAGTGATTTCCTCGATAATAATTTGTTATACTATTGAAAGCTGTTCTTTTTCCATACATTTTGACTACATCTCCAGCAGTCATGTTTAGTGGTAGAGTGTCTTACTCAAGAGCACTGGTATGTGTATATTTGTTAAGTGTTCAGCTACTATATGCTACTAGGGATATGTCATCATATGCTCTCATTCATATCAGTACTGCTGACCTATGGTTGGTTTGGCACTGTATAAGGGCCAAACTCAGATTATCATTGCATTGCAGGAACTCGTAGGAAGCTTGAGACATGTATTCTCTAGCTGGGTACAAGTTTGTAAAGTTTAAATGATTCCTCTTTTCTGTTGATGTTACATGCTATAAATCTCAATGGCTTCTTGGTATAGGTGGGTGTAGTAATGGGATAAGTAAGAATCCCTGCATTTTAAATTATATAAATTCCCTCTCTTGGAACTGAACATTAGATGTTGAAAAAGTGAAAGGGTCTTTTAATGCCGTTGTAAAAAATATTGAATCTGTCGTCTAACACTCTTCATGCTTCACTAATCTTAAAATATCTGGAACCGGTTTCAAAGATATGTTATCTCCATCTTTGGCTGTGGACAACTGGTGTAAAAGATTGTTGTTGCGTAGTATCAGAAGCAATGTTCCGCTCTGATAAAACTTTTATGAACTTAAAATTTATATTTTCTTCTTTTAGAATGTCTAAATTCTTCAAATGATCCGTATGTTTATAGATGTAAATCTTTTCCCAAATATCCAGTTCTACAGGTCCCTGTACAGCTCTCAATAATTCAACTTCTTCTTTTATATCATGATTTTCAGTCCAAAAGTGATGTGCTACCGCTGATCTTTCTATTTGTTTGTATTTTAAATTTCTCATGTGCTCCTTTAGACTTGTCCCTGTATTCCTCTTAGTTTTTCCGACGTAAATCTTATTACATTCAGCTCATGAAATCTTGTAAATCCCTGCTTTTTTCTCCTTAAGGGTATTATCTGTAGTATTGTCTTTAAAAACATTGTTTAGACTAAATCTATTAGTAGGAGTCAATTTTATATTAACATCTTTAAATATTTTTTGAAATTTATATATCACTGTTGGACTATATGTAAATTTTTAAAGGACATTTTTTCTTTAATTGTTGATAATGTAGTGGAATTTTCGATTCTTTTCTTTCTCTGAAATTTTTTTAATCTTATTATGTATTAAATCTTCATTAAATCCATTTAAAGTTGCTATTTCTTTTATTTTTTTATATTCCATGTTATATTCTTCTTTACTGGTAAATTGATTAATCTGCATATCAAACTATTAAAAATTGCACGTTTGTAAGCTATAGGATTAAAACCGTTTTCTTTGATATAATTATCTGCATGTGCATCCTTTCTATATATGCCAAATTTCAAGTTTTCTTTACTTTTTATAATTTTAATATCCAAAAAAGGCAGCATATTGTCTGTTTCCATTTCATGTGCAAATTTTATATCTCCATCTCTAATGTTAAAAATCTTTAGTGCATTCTCAATTAACTTTTTATTAACTATGGCAAAAATATCATCAACATATCTGTACCAACACTTAAAGAAGTGTTGAAAAACTGAAGTAATATGTGTTTCAAAATTACTCATGTAAAGATTTGCCAGGAAAGGAGATAGAGGACTGCCCATTGTCAACAAACACGTTCATTTACTTGTCATGATGTATAGAACCGGTTTCCAGAACATTTGGTTCTCATCATCAGCCAGGCTAAAATCCAACTGTCTGATCATTTGTTGAGCTGTGGGTATGTATATTCTGCTCTGGTGGCAGTGTGATAAACTTGTAGTTTATGTTTTCATCCCCAGCAGTGTCAAAGTTCATTAGACTGTCTTTGTATTTATAGATGTAGATTTTTCTCCCAGGTTGCTAGTTTTGTAGGTCCTTCTACTGATTTTAATAATTTTGCTTTATTCATTATGTCGTGATTTTGTGTCCAAAAATGATATGCTACTGCTGGTTTCTCTATTTGCTTGTACTTTATGTTCCTGAAATGTTCCTTTAACCATTTGCCTATGTTTCTCTTAGTTTTTCCAATGTAGATTTTTTCACATTTCACATTGGAAAAACTAAAAACATATGCACATGGTTAAAGGAGCATTTCAGGAGCATAAAGTATAAGCAAATAGAGAAATTAGCAATAGAATAACATTTTTGGACACAAAATCATGACATAATGAATAAAGCAAAATTATTAAAATCAGTACAAGGACCTATGGAACTAGTAACCTGGGAGAAAATCTATATCTACAAATACAAAGACAGTCTATTGAACTTTGAAACTGCTGGGGATTAAAATATAAACTACAAGTTTATCACACCACCACCAGAGCAGAATACACATTCCCAAGCTCAACGAATGATCAGACAGTTGGATTTTAGCCTGGCTGATGATGAGAACCAAATGTTCTGGAAACCGGTTCTATACATTGTGACAAATAAGAAGCATTAAGAGTGTGTAGTTAAACTAAATCATACAATAATATTAATTATATGATTGGCTTCACTGTGCAAGTTCCATTTTACGTTTTAATTTTTAAAACCTAATTTGTTTAAAGTGTTCTAAATTCCTATGTATGTTATCCTCTCTTTGTGTATACAATTTTAATATCTGTGTAGTTTTTTTTTTTTTTTTTTTGAATGAGCTACTTATGGATGCTCTTTAACAGCTCAGGTCATCAGCATCCCATTCAACTCAGGGCATGAAATGGCCAACAAATTTTGCTCAGAGGCCTCTCTTTCAGGCTTGAGGTTCTTTTTCGTGCTGTAAATGTATGACACAGGACCCACGGCTGTACTTCCCTTCCGAAGTAAGCCATACTTATGGATTTTTACGCCCCAAAAAAATCTATCGGTCCTGGCCAGGTTCGAACCCGCGATCTTGGGTTTAGGAGGCAAGTATGGTAACCACTACACCACTAGGACCGACTCTGTGTAGAGTGATCAGAAGAACAAGTATCATCTCGTTATAACTGTAATTTCATGAAAATATATTTAATATCATTTGGTCTATAGCAGATTTACTGGTAGCACTGACATTAAGTGACATTGTAGACAATGTTTTCTTTGCACTTAATTTCTGTAATGGCAGAGATTGTAACAAAATTAAGAAGTCGAGTAGAGTAATGTTAAGTATTAGCTAAATTGTAAAATTATTTCACATAAATTATCTCTCACATGTTCACATTACAGGTATAGAATTATTTAGAAACTGAATATGTAGGTTTTTATGAGAGTTAAATGTGTTTGTGGGTTGCAGCTTTGTGAATTAAAACCCATATCAAGAGTTTTAGTAAAAAAACTGTGTGAATTGTGAAGGAAAAAAACAGCTTGTAGCAATGTGTATGAAAAATTGAACAAACACTTTTAGTAAGTTGTAAATTGCAAAAGTACTTAGAAATAAAATAGATATGTGTTTTCAAAACATGTGTTGGTAATCTTATTTTCTTGCTTTCTTAGCGTTACTTTGTAGTGGACAAAGGCATTCTGGTATATGCAAAAGGTCCAGGAGATATTGCTAGGGGTAAGATTCATGGATCCGTTGATATTGGTCTATCAGTTATCTCAACCAAAGCTAAAAGGAAACGTCTGGACATAGATGCTGAAGAATTTATTTATCATCTCAAGGTGAGTAAAAATGTTGAACTTGCGTTGGCAATCAGTTGCCATGCATTACAGACTAGCTTTTGTTATGTTTGTGGTGAGGTTAATAAGTTACTTTAGTTCAGTCCATTGCCTGATGCTGTTTTACCATTCATTGATATTTAGAAGTGTACATACGTAAATAAAGAGATTTGCTCTTTTTGTTTTGATCAAAATGTTATAAGAATATGGTGGAAAAATTTAAAGCATCATCTCCCTTCGCATTTGTAATTTTGAGTTTGGCAATTATTCATTTAATGAATGGGTGTCCATTGTTGCTCACATTGCTTCTGCATCTTGTCTCCATTGTTGGACTTCCAAGTGCATTTTTACTAACAATACTGTTTGTTGTCATTTCCTCAGTTTACATAACAGAAATACAATATAGACTCATTTCTAGTTGAGACATTATCGTGACAAGATGGGCAAAGGAGTGGAATTAATGCGGAGGAATAAAAGTACTATCCTTATGAATAGTCGGAAGCTTTTACGGCCAGAGTCAGAATTACAGCTAAAAGTTTCTTCTGGGCTTAAAAACCGTGGTTCATTGGAGCTAGTAGTACTGTCCTTGCTTATTCCTCTGTTTGTCTAAGCACCAGAGACATAGCCTCTAGAACAGGTTTTTTTCAGTCTACCATTTCAAGAGTACTAAAGAAACACAGGAAGAAGGGAAATTTGACCAGGTGAAAGGAAGAGGCAGGAAAAGGGCATTTGCTCCAAACAGGACAGGATACTAATAAGAATTTGTCTCATTGATCATTACATGTCATCCTCTCAACTGAAGCGATAGTGGGAAAACATGGGTATTGTCTCAGTGACCAGCAGAACTATTGGAAGTAGACTCCTTGAAACAGGACTTCCATAATGACACCTTTGCTGACTAAAACAACGAGACAGAAGTGACGACAATGGGCAAAAGAGCATGTAGCATGGATGATAGAGATGTGGGATAGGATACTTTTTTTCAGATGAGTCTAAATTTAACCTGCATGGCTCCAATGGGAAAGTGTACATGTTGCAGAGGTGGTGAAAACTGTTGCCTTCATGCATAATGCAAAGTCACAAGGTCAGATGACCTAAGGATGCATTTCCAGCCATGGCATAGGTCGTATGAACTTCATAATTTGCACTGTTAATGCAGATGTCTACTTAGGCATCTTTGAAAACAAATTGATGCCCACAATAGAGAGCATTTTGGTGGTCCTTTAAGCTTATTTTTTGAGATGACTCTGCCTCTTGTCAACTGGCTTTGAAGATAAGCACTTTGATTAAATTGGAATATATAGGTAGTGTCGATGCAATTACATTTATTTTAAAATTCTTATTGTGATTTGTATAAAAACCTTGCATGATAGGGAAAACAGATTTCAGTATTGAATTTAGCATGCCTAAATTAAAAATTACCATTCAATTTGAGATAGCAGAAAAAATATTTATTTCATAGGCCAGTGTTATTAGCCAATCAAACATTTCAGGTAAAATCATTCCTTAGAAAAAATAAGAGTGAAGGTGCTGGACTAGACTGGTTTGGAAATAGCCTGGATCTGAATCCGAATGAAAGCTGCTGGAAGGTTATGGGGAATACTGTTTTAAGAAACAGCAAAGCAATAAAAGAAAACCTTGGGGGACAATTGGGTATATGTGATTTCATGAATTGACTAAGGAGTACATTAACATTTAGATTTTTTCAATGCCCAAACGATGCCAGACAGTGATTAAAGCATGTGGTGGACCAACAAAGTACTAATGAAAGCAGTGCAGTCGATTAAGCAACTGGATTTTCTAAAAGTTAAGGTTTATATTTATTAATATGATATATATCATTAATGAGTGTTTTTACCTCATTTTATATTGAACATTTTAAAATAATAAATAAGCACATTTATAACAATCTAACTTCACTTCTTTCTGCAAGTATTTAGTTTCTATTTTTTAATAAGCATGTATACTAAATTAAAATAAGGTGCATTACAATAATGTCTTAACACATTTATGGTACATTATAGAGGAAATAAAACCAATTAAACAAAACAAAAAAAAATTAAAAGACTGTAATGAAAACGTTAAAGAATTAAAGGTGAGCAATAAATTTTTCACCACCGTAGAACATAACTGTGCTTAAAAGGGGGAGGGGGAGAAGAAGAAAGATTTTATTGTTATTATTTTGTACTGAAGGCAAAGCATGAAATTGAACCAAAATATAGAGTGCTGCTTGCATTCAACAGAAAATTCCAAATGCTAGATAATGCATTGTTGATGTTGATCTCCACTTTCTGATTATAGACAAAACATACAGTTTTTCAGTACTGAGGTTATATTTTCATTCCTATGTAGATGTAACATTTATCATCATCATCATCATCATCATCATCATCATCATCATCATCATCGTCGTCATCATCATCATATAATGCTGAACTCTTCCCGTCCAATATTTTTCTTTCATAAATAGAAGATTTATAGAAGTGGCTTGATATCACTGAAGGTAATCATGATTCATCTCATCTTTTAAGAAATTAGCTCTTTTCTATTCAAGTGCTTTGCTAGGCAATCATGATTTGTAATTAATTAAGTTAATGTTGTACTGCACTTTTCCATTGTAATCAGGATTAAATTTGGTTTTCTGCAAGACAATTACCATTTTCATCTTTTGACTTTTCATTAAAAAATGTAAAGTTATATTTTAAATTTGGAATTAATGAATTTTTTAATTATAATGTAAAATTAATTACAGATTTATTTATAATGTTATTTCTCTTTTGGCAATATGATCAGCAACTTAATTGCTAATCAAACTATAAATGTGATTGTGCCCATTGAAAAACTGTCCTTTTGTTAAGTTTAATGATTTAATGTAAGATTTTCCATCATTCTAAGATACTTTGGCTTTTAGGTGATAAATATAGCAATTATAGCTGATATAAAATACTTTAAAACGCTGTGCAATGGATTCATTTTCTTTATTAAAATTTGAAGTCCCATAACTGATTTGTATAATGAAAAAAGCTGGCATATAACTCCAGCTTTGTTTGAGCAATAGGCATCCAGGAATAAAAATGGAGCCATGCTTCTATAGGGAATCACAGTTCCCAAAATTAATAATTTTAATATGTGTTTTACATCATGCAGATAATGTTTGTTTGTGGATGGCTAATTTTAGGAATTAAATTTTCTATATGTGGAAAGATTTATGCTCTCTCTTAATGTAATAAGAATTGAAAAGGCCATTTGAAAAGTGCACAGAATGACCTACAGATTACAACAACAATTCCAAAGCAGTTTTATTATCAAAACCCACCACCTTCCATAGAAACATCTGTGCAATAATATTTGCATGGGTGAAGAACCATAGATATAGGTGATTTTTGCAATGCAGACTTGTGCATACTGGAAAAATGGCAAATTTCAAACATTATGTGATTATTAAGTAGTTGGTGAAGAAAGGTATGACACATGCATAGGACTGTTCCTTCATATTCAATTGTTCCCAAGTAGACCAACAAGTTTAAACATGACTGTGAAAGGTTGATAGACAACCCACATAGTGAACAATCAAAATGCTCCATGACACAGAAATCACCCAGAAAATGCAAGACAAGGTTCTGGAGGATTGCTGATTAAAGCTATATAAAATTACTAGAGCTGTGGCATTTCAGGGAAATGCATATATATTTTGAGAGAGGAATGGTGCATGAAAAAATAATCTGCAAGATTGGTGCCATGCCTATTCATTGATGTTGAAAAGTAAATCAGGATGCAACTTTCTCAGCAAAGTTTGGCTCATTAATAAGAGAGATCCAGCTTACTTTGTGCATTGTTTTGTGACCATTGATTTTTTTTTTGAATAGTGTTTAATGCCAGTTTTTACTATGAAGCATCAGAGGCGATGAACGTTGATGATGCACGAGATGAAATGATATATTGGAAAGGTTTTTTTTAAGGTAGGAAACATTCCAGACTTAAAGTTTAGGGTACCTCCCCAGCATATGCCATTTATGAGGACGGCGGGAAAACCTGGAAAAAACCCCAGTCAGGGAGGAAGGTCCTGGCTCAATTCAAATCCCAGACCTCCCACTCATGAGTCCATGCCTTAACGACCTCGGCCACCCATGGCGGTGTGACCATTGATGAAATACAGATGCACCACTACCCACCTAAACAAAACAGTAGTCTAAACAATGGAAAGCATTATAATTCTCCACTGCCAAAGAAGGCCAAATGCATGAAATTGACCAGGAAGAACACTGTGTGGCTTCCAGGAACGTTAAAGTTATATTTATGATTGATTATCTTCTAACTGGGATAACTATCATCAGAGCATATTGTGCTAACCTTTAGGACCAACTAAAGGCAAAAATATGCAAGAAAAGCCTGGGTTTGTTACAGAAGGAAGTCATCTTGTTTTCAAGCATATGTCATTGAATGGCGAAAATCAATAAATAGGTGTATGATGTGCTGCCACATCCACCTCATTTCACTGGCTTGGCTCCATTGGACTTCCACCCATCCCCAAAGTTTAGAAAATTCCTGGATGAAAAGAAATTTTAATTAATCTGAAGTTTATTTTGCAGTTCTTGAAGATTCTGACTTACTTAATGGGATAAAAGCTTTGGAACATTGCTGGATAAACTGCATGAGTGTCCAGGGAAATTGTATTGAAAAAAAGAATTTTAGAAATATAAGCTATCTTTTTATGCATCACTCTTAGAGCTTTTCAAGTGACCCTTTTAATGAAGCTTTCCTAAAAGTTTATATGAACAGTAAAATTTCTAAAATCCCAGGCCTATTCCAGTTCACATTCAAGGAAGTATGAATGTTTTAACATTTGCATTGGTTTGGAGTTCCTTATTACTAAACCTTTTCACAAAGTGCACACTATACTTCATATTATTTATTTCTTGATGATATTAAGTGTTAAAATGAGTTGTTGGTCCTGTGGTATCCAAGATGTATTTGGAATTACACATTATTAAATAATGTGTTTAAAGTGAAAGATTCTTGAATTCTTAATTACAGATTATTGATACAAATATTAAAGAGAATAATTATAAGAATTTGTAATACCAACACTTTTTAACCTGTAACTATCGTGGTATAGGGAAAACTGATGATGATATTTCAGTTATGCTTGGTGTACTGCCATAGTGAATGCTTGTCTTCTACCATGAAAATGGTTTTCACCCATCAGAGATAAAACAATATGTTTGCCTAGAGATGTTTACATATTAGTGTCAATCACTATGAGAGGAGCCTTAGCAGTGTTAGATCAATAGAAATAAACTTGCTGGGTTTCTGTGCAGATGAGCAAAAATCTTCTTACTAGCACAACATTCAACTGGAAAGTTAGTTAAATATGGTGAGTTTTGTAACAGTGATGTAGAATTTTAAATGATTGATTCGAATTTGTAACACTTACATCACTAATATTTGAAAAAGGAAAACTAAGTTTCTGGAGTTAATTGCTCCCATCTTCAATTCCAAATTGACTGGAGCTGAAGATGGGAGCGATTAGATCCAGAAACTTAGTTTTTCTTTTTTAAAATATGAGTGATGTAAGTGTTACAAATTCGACTCAATCATTTTTAAATTATTAAAAAAAGGTTGTATAACTTTTGAACATATCTTAAATTTTAAAATAAATAAAATATCATGAGAAGCAATTAAATAAAAGGAAATTTTAGGATAATTTCTTTAAGTGAAAATTTGAGCATAAAATCATTAATAAATGTTTGTAGGCAAAGACCCTGGAATCATTCCTCAAGTGGGTAGAACAGCTGAAGCAACATCGTTTATATCGTCAACATCTGCTTACATTTGGGACACGGGATGTACCGCTAATCAGAGCACAAGGCAGCAGTGCAGAGGAGGACAGTCCTAGCCACAATAGTAAGTAATCTGTTATGAACCAATAGTGATGATGTACAGACTAAATGTTCAGACATTAAAAATGTAGAAAAAGGCACTTAAAAATGTAATATATGTAGTTGAAAAAAGTATTACACACTGTTACTGGTAACTGAAAATTAATTTAAATGTAGTGATCATTAAATTTGCAAAAATAATTATTGTTTTTCAAGTTAATGGTTTTCTGAAGGTCTTTTAATTCCATCTTTGTGTGTGTTTTAATAATAAAACAAATTAAATAATGGTTTTTACATTCTTTAAACTTTTACTTTTTAGATAGTAATATTATTTGTAAAGAAAAATTTACAAATAGTATTTTATGATAATCACCCAAAACAAGCATTTTGCCATAAATCTGGGCTCTAGTGATGTATTAGCTGAGGTTCAAAACTGATCCTGCCAGGCATAAGCACCAACTCAACCTCTTTTCTGTCATATATTTTTTAAAATTATTATTTTTCTTTTTATCATATTTTTGTTCTTGTAACAGTGGTAAATTGAGTGATTAAATGAAATAATGAAAAATAATATTGCTCTTAAAGTAAATGTGTTTTTTGAATATATCTAACTTTGTATATTCACTCTCCTACCATTCAGTACCTAGGATTTATGCAAATATTTCTAAGAAGCAGGCTTGTCACTTCAGCAGAACTGGTGGTAATTTAGTATTATATTTAAAGAAATTTTATAAATAGGTAAAAGTGTATGAATAAAATCATGTGATATATGTCGTATTAAACATTCATATTGCTTCACTTACTTGTGATATTTAGAATGGGTTTCGAAGACCTTTTGTCTTCATCTTTTGTCTTCGCATTTAAACAAGTGGAGCAAAAGAGTATTAGTTTGACTCAATCACACAGTCATCTTAATATATGATTAGCTTCACTGCAAATGTTCCAATTAACAATTTTAGCAAATAATTTTGTTATTCATTTAAGAACTTTCGAAAAATAAGACATTTTTAAAAAATTCTGTTGGAACTCACACAGTGAAGCTTGTTAAAAGTAAATTATAATTAATCTGTCATCTAACACACTTTTATGCTTCACTTATTTTTAAATATGGTGGGACCGGTTTCAAATAGACATCCTCCCCATCTTCAACTTAGTCGTCAAGTTGGTTGAAGATGGAGAGGATCTCTCTTCGAAACCGGTCTCACCATATTTAAAAGTAAGTGAAGCATAAGCGTGTGTTAGACGACAGATTAATTATAATTTACAAATAATTTTGTGTTTGTATTAAGAGTCTGCAAGGAAAGCTATTTATTCTCTCCTTTAAAATCAATAGTTACATAAAGTTTAATTTGTATTTTAAAAGTTACATAGTTGCATGGTAAAGTTTTTAAAATATATATATATATAATATAAAAGAAAAATAAAAATAAAGTAACACTACCAACAATGCAACAAATTAACAGTAATTATAATAGTAGAAAAGGATAAAATGCCAAGAAAAAGTCACACCTGAGATCCGTGGAGTCCGAAATATAGTGATCTCAGGTGTGACTTTTTCTTAGTGTTTTATCCTTTTCTACTATTATAATTACTGTTAATTTATATATATATATATATATATATATATATATAATTTAAATTTTATAAACTATTAATTTTTTGAGATCCGTAAGAGCTTTTCGGAAGTTGGCATCTCCCCTATTGGATTCTGTGCTAAGCTGCACTTAAAATTGTAGATTACTGATGCTGAAGTACAGATTACTTTTAGTCTAGGACATTTTGTGGACACAGTATTTATGTTTGTGCTACAGAAATTGCAATGACTCCTCCAGAACTTGCAGCCAGCAGAGATAGTTCATTACCAAGAAATGTGAAACCTTGTTCTCCTCCACCAAGCATCCTGGGAGCTGGAGCAGGAGCAGGAAGTCGTCTTGCAGCATGGGTAATAGACTCTGCTCCATCATTGGACACTCTGAGCAAAGAGCTGGGGCAGGTTACCCAGAATATTACACAACTCTCGAGGATTCTGGAGCAGATAGAAGCCATACCAACAATTGATGCTGAGGTAATTTTGCTGTTGTGCAACATTTCTGTCAGCAATGAGCACACCATGGGTTAGACTTGCAAGTTCTCTACTCAGAATCTGATTAGTTTTTTGGTAATATAGGCATAATAAATAACTGCAGAATTTTTCTCTCAGTTATTGAGCATAGGCATCCCTTAAAGGTGTGGGATGTTGCAAACCTTCTTTGCAATCAATTATTTGCTCATGTAAACTAATAAAAACAGTAAAGATATATTCTTAATCGGTTAGCAAGTCAATTTAATATACTTATGCTCCAATTATCATTGAATTATACAGAACATATTTCACAGGCCTTCGCCCGTATTATTACGAGGGTGGTCTGAAAAGTTTCCGACCTAATAAAGATACAAGACATTTTTTCAGAATTTTTTTTTTTGTATTTTTCAACATAGTCTCCTTGTAACTCTACACACTTCTCCCAGCGATGCTCCCATCTCTATAACCCGTCCAAATAGTACTCAGCATTTTTCTCTGCAAAATAATTGTTCACGAAGGTGATTGCCTCTTCAGTTGACGAAAATCTCTGTCCTCCGAGCGCAATTTTAAGATAAGGGAACAAAAAAAAGTCGCTTGGGGCTAGATCTGGTGAGTAAGGCGGATGGTCAAGCAGTTAAAACCACAATTCGTGGATTTTCGCCATTGCAACCGCTGAGGTGTGAGATGGTGCGTTGACTTGGTGAAACAGGGTTTTCTTTTTCTGCAAATGTGGCCGTTTTTCCGCAAGTTCTGCCTTCAGCTTGTCAAGTAATGATGCGTAGTTTGCTCCTGTAATGGTTTTTCCTCTTTGAAGATAATCGATTGAAATAACTCCATGACTATCCCAAAAAACAGTTGCCATCATTTTCCCAGCTGAAAAAACAGTTTTTTTTTTTTTTTTGGAGCCGGTTCCCTTTGCAGTCCACTGTTTGGGCTGTATTTTTGTTTCGGGCGTATAATGGTGTATCCAGGTTTCATCTACAGTAATTAATCGGCGCCAAAACTCGGATTTATTGCGTCTAAACTGCGCCAACAGAGCGTTGGAAATGTTCATTCGAACACGTTTTTGGTCTAACGTGAGCAAACGCGGCACCTAACGCGCGGACAGCTTTCTCATGTCTAAATGTTGATTTAATATGTGACAAACACATTCTTTTGACATGTTCATAGCCTCTGCTATCTCTCTCACTTTAATTCGGCGGTTGTCTAGCACCATTTGGTGAACTTTGGCGATATTTTCGTCGGCAGTTGCAGTTTTTGGACGTCCCGAACGTTCATCGTCTCCCAAGCTCTTACGGCCACGTTTAAATTCAGCTGCCCAAAATTTCACTGTGGTAAATGATGGTGCAGAATACCCATACACAGAGTCCAACTCATTTTTGATTTGCGTAGGTGTATTGCCTTTTCAAAAACAAATATTTAATAACAGCTCGAAATTCGATTTTGTCCATTTTCATAAAAACACTCACATCAACTCACTCAAACGACTGTTACATAACAACTGAATGTCCAAAATGGCTGAAACTTTGGTGATTAACTGTCAACAGATGAACAACGAAATTCACTAGCTTTTATTTACGAGTGCTGCCATCTTCATGTTGAGGTTGGAAACTTTTCAGATCACCCTTGTAGCTGTAAGTCAACTGAGTAAAAATATAGCTCAAGCCAATCTGCATTAAGACCTTAAAGAAACATAAATTAGAGCAGATATATCATAGTGGTGTGAGAAGCTGGCCTTTAGTACCTCACCTGTTTCACGTTGCAGTGAAATAAAAAGTGCAATTAGTTAGTGCTTAAAGAGATGTCTTTGTTCAATGTTTGTTAAGAAGTAGTCTATACACAAAAATAAAAGTTAAATGCAATGAGAATGAGTGAAAGTGAGCTCAATGCCAACTCACCAGCTTGGCATTGGAATTCTGCATTGGGGTAGCAGAAAGTTTGGATGGAATACATTACACTAGAATAAACATTGCAAATTCTGAGTCAAATTAGAGGTTTGCAACCCACAGAGTGTGACTTTGAAGTGATGGATAGCAATCCAGAGTTGTTATTAACTAATGCTATAAATTGGTAAAACATTATGATACTGTACTGCTGTGTTTTGTGGCCACCTTGCACTAGAAGATGAAGATTGAGAGAGAGTAATGAAGGAGTAATGGCAGAATGAGTGGTAAGGGAAACCATAGTACTTAGAGAAAACTTGCCCAATCACTGCTTCATCTGCCTTAAATTCCACTTACAGTCACTTTGGTCAAATGGGGCTGATTATGGTTTAAGGGCTCATAACTATGAATGGTCATTAGTGCCAGTTTGGTGGGAGGTGAGCAGTGTTATCCACTCACTTGATCATGATCTGTTTAGATTAAATGCAGCTATCACTGAGAAAAATTATCATAATTAGAAAGTCTAATATACCAGCAATTCAAAGCCGTATAATACATAGGCAGAAATTAGCACATAAGTATATCAGTAATAGATATTGTTAACATGTTTTTATATGAAACTTAGTCTGGTGCATTAATTTTCTTTTGAGCTACTTAAGCTTTCATCATACTCCAAAAATCACTCATTTGCTCTTCCCATTCATACAACTCTGTTGCAAGTGTCTGTCTGCTCAAACACACTTGTTTGAGTGCTGATCTAGTGAAATTAACTTTGGAAAGTACCTATCTTTACCAACATCTTTTACTATTCAATCAATGAATATTGAAGATGTTATCAACTATATCACACTTTATTATTTACAGTCCTGTTCCTGCCCTCTTAATGGCTTTATAACTGTATAAGCCATTGTCTGTCAAAATGGTAACAGTTTGTTCCCTTCATTATTATATGTTCTTTCTCCTTCCATGCCATACTGCACTGAATTTTCATTGTTTAAGTGGAACTTGTTCCAGTTCAAGTCAAGCATTGGAGTCCCCAAAAATAACCACAAGACCATTGATAAGTTCTTAACAATTTCCTATGCTCAATATGAATGAAGGACATGGTGGGATTTTATGAATGAATTTATTAATTATCAATTTTTCTACATGAATATGAACTTTTTACTTTACTACTGAGCTCTTATTTTCAGTTCATCAGCATTTTCCAGCTGGAATATCCAAAAGACCTACATCTAAACATATTTCTTGTAATGTTAAACTGTATACTTAACATTGCGTACTATAACATGAATTTCAATAAGCTTGTACATAAATCTAATTTCTAAATAATCTAGCACAGTTCTATCCCAGAATCTACCATATCCAACTTAAGATTAAATATGATTTCTAGTCGCATAGTGAGCTAGATTTTTTGCCTGTATTACCCAATGGCTAGAGGGTCATATGTTATTTAATTTTTCAACTTGCCATTCACTTCCTACCTAATTTCTCCATCACACCATATTATACCTCGAAAAATTCCTTCATTGCTAAATTTTTATTCAGATATTAGCAGTAAAACAAAACCATGCTCAAATATTTCCTCCTATCCCCTGGATCAAATTTTATCCAAAGTCCACCACATCTCCACATTCAGACATCTGTAACTTTGGTAAACAATTCTTGCTTCTTTCATGTCAGCTGTTTGCCTTCTTCTTTGATGAGACACTTTTTTGTAATATGACATATTTCCTGGTATATTGCCTATATCTTATCATCCTTTCTTCAATGTCTTGAGCATATTTTGTCCTTAACAGCAGGGCTGGTACTATACTCTCTTGATCATACCATTTAAGAGAATGGTGTACCTTCTTAATCCACTGCACCTCGTTCCATTTTCTAAATTGCCCGGTTTTCATTGTTATCAATATCTGAATTCTAATTTTATACATACACATTTGTTCCATCCCACCCCTTTTTTTTTTATCCCAAACTCCTCATAATATTTAGCCTCTTCCTTTTTAATATTCTTTTGTTGGGCAGTATATTCCAACTTTTTTTTTATTATTATTGTTTTTTATTTTATTTTGTGGATATTTCCCTCGATACTTCCCAAGTTCCACTCCCCTTTTCTGAAAATTATAACACTGCTTCTTCTCTCCTTTTCTTCCCATCTTCTCTCTCCATTCTTTTGGGTTTTTGTCTACAATGCTTAAAGTCACTTGGTATTTACCTTTTCAGGGTAAGGGAAAGCTTTCCCGAAAGCTTTCCTGACTTTATGGGTAGCTAGAATTCCATTGCACTATGTATTAATTATAAATTGCTCATATTACATCCTCTACAAATCTGAAAAATTTTAAACCACACAGGGTACACATAAATGAAATAAATAACATATACCTAGTCTAGCCATAAGCTAGACTAGGTATATGTTTGATAGGTACTGTACCAGATGTTTGGGCAATCAGATAATGCTTTTACAGCTAAATGTTACCTTATACATTTTTGACTTCAACTGCAACTAAGTGAACACACTATTTAAATTAAAATTTTTTAAAAATTGTAAAAATTTTAAAATGTTTTTCATATGGAACTAACACAGTGAAGCTCACATGAATTAAATCTGTTGTCTAACACTCTTCATGCTTCACTAACCTTAAAGTATTCGGTACCAGTTTCAAAGATACATTATCTCCATCTTCGGCCGTGGATGACTGGTGGCTGAAGATGGAGATATCGTATCTTTGAAACCAGTACCGAATACTTTAAGGTTAGTGAAGCATGAAGAGTGTTAGACGACAGATTTAATACACTATTTAAAGTTGGTTATGGATTGGGGAGACTATTAAAATCCTGTTGCTATGATAATCCTACATAGGGTCGGAAAATCATCACCTGAGATTTTTCACTCTTAAGACATTTGTGTGTTACACCATTGCATGCTTTAAAGAAACTGGTACAATAGCTGACCTATCAAGATCAGGCTTCCATGCTCTGTGAGGACTAGGAAAGTGTTGAAAGCAGCGGCGACTCATATTAAGAGAAATTCAGTGTAGATACAAACAGTGATGCTCATAAGATGAATATTTCCAGGAGGATCAATGTCCAGGTTGCTCAGACAAGATCTTGGGCTAAAGGCTTATTGCTGGGTATTGGACAACACTTAATCAGCAGAGAGAGCTGAAATGCAAATGCCTACTTCAGTATTACGCTAACAGCGGGCACAAAAATCCTTTTTTTACATATGAAAAAATTGCACAGTTGAAGAGAGCTACAACACCAGAATGTCAGAGTGTGTGCCAGAACTTCTGAAGAAGCTCGTGAGATGGTCCCAAAGATCCATAGGGTCCATCATCCCACCTTAGTGGTGATTTGGTGGGGAGAGAGGTATGATGGTGTCAAAGTTGCTTTCTGCCAAAAATGTTAAACATAATGGCCAGAATATGTGAAACAACCCTTCTTGAGCCTGTGATAAAAGACCTGAAAACCATACTTTATTCAAAAATAAGTACTGGACCATCCAGCAAGATTTTGCACCAGACTATAAGGCAAGATTCACTCAACCTTGGCTTAAGAAAAATATTTTCGATTTTATTGCTACCAAAACTTGCTCTCTAGCAGCCCTGACCTCAACCCCTTAGATTACAAATTAAGACTTCAGGATATTGCCTGTAAGAAAAGGCAAGTCTCTCAAGTGATCCCTGGAGTTAGCAATGGCAGATTTCCCCTTGGAGACAGTGTATGCTATATTATTTTGAAGAATGATATTTTCATTTAGCACAGAATACAAATGAATACCATTTGCCATGGTAAAATGGATAAAACAGAAAAGTACATTGTTGCTATTATAAAAAACTTTGTAACAGAACTTACGGCTAGACTAGGTAATGACAGGTACATCCTATAAGAGAAGCGAATTTAATATTTTATGTATCCTTGTAATAATGTACATGTACAAACACAGTGACATAGGCATATTATTTATTTAAAAGAAATTAAAAATAAAAAAAAAGTAGAGGTGTACACAAGGCTTGAATATATATAACATGACAATACTAAAATAAATCTGTGACAGTTGTCCTTCATTATGTATTTAAGTTCTAGTTTCCAAATATTCTGATATAATAAGAACCAAGCTCCATTAAGTATGCCTTAAGCAGCAGTTTATGAGAGTCATTCAAATTAAAACCAAATTTTTGTTCTCTGGGCTAGGAAACAATGACGAGAGTGACTGGCTCATAGTGGTAGGGATGTGTGAACGGAGTGATCCAATGGATATTTCTGCATTGGTCATTCCATTGCAGTAGCACTATGTCAGAGCAATAGGTTGCACTGTCTGTTGCATAGTGTATTAGCT
Source organism: Metallyticus violacea (assembly GCA_030762175.1). Taxonomy (NCBI): domain Eukaryota; kingdom Metazoa; phylum Arthropoda; class Insecta; order Mantodea; family Metallyticidae; genus Metallyticus; species Metallyticus violacea. The sequence goes on along the minus strand of CM060845.1, from coordinate 119,533,720 downwards.
TCCATTTTCTAACCAAAAAAGAAGTCAAACTGACTGAATTTTGTCCAGACTTTGGGCACAATTTTGAGAAGCTACACTTTCATGAATTAGGTGTTTAGCTGCTATAAGATTTCTCGGTGATTGTGATTCTGTAGAAAATGAAAGCCCATGTGTTCTCAGATGAGCATCGCTCAGGACAACATTCAGGATGTTTGTGATCTTGTGGAAGGTGATTGACGCTTAAGAGTGCTCGAAATTGCAGGAAAGAGGTGGGCAGTTTTTGCCCAAATTGTGGCATGTGATGAGATGTGAGTACACCGCTCATCCCCAAAAACAAAAGAATGAGTATGGGGTAGGGGAGTAGAGGTCAGCTAGAAAAGTTCTTGAGGCTATGTTTTGGGACTTCTAAGGCATGTTGCTCATCAATTTTCTTCATTAATGAAGGACTGTGAATGCAACTTATTACTGCAAACTATTAGATAATGTGAGAGCCATCTATTGCAACAAAAGATGCCGACAATCCATTCATGAAGTCCTGCTTCTGCATGACAGTGCAAACCAAATACAGGAGCTATAAGGTAGGATCAATTAAGGAAAATTAATTGGATAGCCCTAGAACACCCTGTTTACAGTCCCATTGTATCCCATTGATTACCACATGCTCAAGCCACTAAAGAAGGCATTTAGAGGGGAAAAGATTCAGCAACAATGCAGAGGTTGAGGACTTTGTGCACAACTGTTGTTTGCCCATCTTCTTTCTTTGTTGGGGGAATAAAGAAACCACCCCTTGAATGGAAAAAATGCTTTTCTGTTGAAGGAAAGAAATGTATATTTTGTAATTGTATATGGCAAGAAAATATTTTTTTAAAAAAAATTTGAATTATATTTGAATAACGTTCATAATTGAAATGTGTTTGATGGGTTTTTTTGTTCTCTTACAAGTGGTGATAATGAACATTTGCTCAATCCAAAGCAAAACCTAGGTTTAGTAATGTGTTTCATTTTAATGGAAGAAATTTACAATTTGCTGATACACAATGATTGCATCAGCTTAATCAAATTAATATTTCCTGTTCTATTATCAAGTTATCTAACTAATAAACAAATATTTTTAAAAATTATATATGGAACTAAACACAGTGAAGCTAATCTTATAATATACTATAATATACTATAAATATTTTTAGTTGATCAGTCTTGTCAACAAACCAAAGAAAATGTTTTTCCTTTAAGTCATTGCACATATTTCTGGAGCATAATATTTTTTATATTGACTATTATTCTAGTTTTTCTGAATGAAATGATTTTGGTGATCTGAGAGTCTTGTCTAATTCTTTGTGTCAATGTTTTGATGATTTATAGTTATGAATGCTAAGTTACAATCTACTCTTAAAATGGATTTCTGCTGAGAAATCTGTTGGAAATGATTATAATTTTTTTATAATGTTCAGTCAGTTTTAACATGAATGTATGCATTTATGCATCAAGTAAGAAAACACTTACCTGCTCTGGTGTCATCTTTAATCTTTTTAATCTTTTCATAAAAGTTATATTGTGAAACATTAATGTGTTTGGGGTCCAGTGCATCTTGAATATTCTTGTGTAGTCAGTACATCTTTACACATTTTTTTGCCATCTTTGCCACAACTGTTACAATAAGAAAATATTTTGCATTTTTTATTCCGTATCATCTAACTCTTAAATTAATGTATTTCTTCCCAATCCAGTTGTAGGTCTGATCACATTTAGTTTTCTTGTTACTGACACTAATTCTTGTGTGCTATCTTAATGTTTGTGTTGAACATTATAAAATGTTATTTATTATAATATATAAATAACATAAATATTGAGCAAATTGGGAGGATAGTTCTAATATATGCTGTTTTCAAATTATTTGAATTAGATATAGCAATTGCTGATTAACCATGAAGATAATGATGTGAAGGGCCAAAATCAACTGTCCATATCCCCTGAATTACTTGCCCAGGGAATCTCTCTTCCCCTTTACACTTTGGCAGTCACATGAATATTATTCTACAAGATTATTACACAACTTTGAAATTGCTGCCCAATTGATTGTTGGGTAACTCCTGTTTAAGTATATACGTTCGAACTTGAATTTGTATGCTTCAATAAAAGGAAGAAAGAAAAAGAGGTCATTCACTTTTAATTTAATTAGCTAAATCATCAATAGATTACAATTAATATCATTTGGGTTAGTAACCTGATGGTATGGAATTCATTAGGTTAATACATTAAGAAAACATTTCACTTCAGTCTTTTCTTTGCAGGCATTTATCTTGGAATATAGTATGTACATTGGTGTTATAGTGAATTTTCTGTGAGTTACACTAATTTAATTTTCTCAAATGTCAGCATATTGGGCAAATTTGTACTCTCTAATATTTTAGACTTTTCCATTTTGTGTTTTCAGCTCGCCACAGAAGGATTTTCACCTAATGTTAAAAAAGACCGTAAAAAATTTGGCCTTCGAAAAAAGAAGAGTTCAAAAGGCAGCTCTGTTGATCTGACAGGTTCAAGTCCCAGCAAAACTACCGAACCAGAGTCAGCATCTCCACTCTCAGTGAGTTATACTGGCCCTGAGGTATTTTGGAACAAAAGCTTATTTTTTATGTTGTGTGTTGCAGCATGCATGTCTTTGGATTGGGAAAAATAATGTGCTTATAATGTTTTTATAACTATAGGATTTTAATGCACTGCACTTGTGTAATAATAATTCAATGCTGAAAAACTAAACTATCCGTGCACTTGACAGCTTGTTCTAATAAAAACAAAATGCAGATAAATTTTGAGCTTTTATTCAAAAGGTGTCTCAAATTCAATTATGTCTGACAAAGGATGATAGATGATAACTTGGCCCATTGAGTTCAGGGGACTTTGTGGCTTAAGTTTCCAAGGCAATCTCCTAAAGAACTGAGGATAAAACAGGAAAACAACCTCAGGAAATTATCCCAACTGGGAATCGAATCCAGGTTTGCCACATGGAAAGCACAAACGTCACCATTAGACTACGATGGTGGAACATTTAGACTTATAGGTATAGGTATATTTTGAGCCTCCTTTTAGGGCTTAACTGTCTTTTACTGAGATAGCCTTTTCTAAGAACTGCAGTGTCAAAAGGGGAGGGATAGATTTTTCATTATGTACTGGAAGGACATGGTAGTAAATTGGTAATTGTTTGAAACTATGGCAAATGCAAGATTTATTTTTCAAATCCCAGCATTGACTTTGTATAACCAGAGTGAGTCAGAATAACACTGAACAACTCTAAGGCAAAATTCAGGGGACCTATTTGAATATTTTCTTATAGGAAATGTATGCTCATTAATGTCTTGTCATCCAGCTAGAGGGCATTAGAGTTTTTTAAAAGTATTCTTAAAGGAACATCTTCCAGAAGTTCTGGCAAGTATGCTGTAAAAACTGTACGTAATGTACCCCATCAAACATGGAGGTAGTAAATAGGGCCTGATGAGTGTGATATTAACAATGCCAGCCTGGATGTTCACTGCAATTCGGTGTTGGTAATTTCCAACTCTAATAGCTTTTCCTGTGCCCAAATATGGTTGTTACGCATGTTAAACATATCCTCTCATGTAAATACTTCTCATATGTCCAGAATATGACTGCAGGAAATCTTGGTTGATGAAAGCATTTATAAAGAAACCACTGGACAAACTGTGGTCAGGGTGGAAAGTCATCTGGTCTGAGTGCTTGAACTCGGGTGAGATGATATGGATTTAGCTACTGTTCACACAAAATTCTACAACCGTGGACTGGCTTGTTGGTATGGCATGCACTATTGCTTGTGTGCTTGTGGATGGAGAATTAAGGAGCCTGTCAGAAACATCCTTTTCTAAAGCCACTGTTCTTACATTTCTTTGGACTTCCAAATGATGCACTTGTTTTTGGAAAGTTCTTGTTTCTTGCAGTAATTGATGTATGGCAGTAAAGGTGCTGTGATGAGGCAAATGTCTCTTTGGGTAAAGCTTGGCATAAGGTTTTCGTGCCTTTTTTGCATTTCCCCATTTGCCTACATAAAGTTGAACATTTTTGCAATAGCCTGTAAACATGAAAGTCCTTCCAGTAAACAGAGCACTTTAGTATGTTGTGATGTCTGCTGAGATTGCTTGCGTATGCGTCTTGTAGGAACCACAAAATTGCTGAATAATATGTGACATAATTTCTTTACCATATTGTTGTATGCAGATTTTAGGTTAATGATATAAATAATGTTAAAAACAGAACAGAAGCAAATATTCCATAAATGCAACTTAGAAAACAAACTTCATGAGAGATCTGTTTGGAAGAATTTCATCTAACAATGTGTTTTTTGAAAAACTTCAGTGTGCTCTAGCTTGTTAACAAGATGTTCATGGGCATATGTTCCCTGTAAGAAAATACTTGAATAGATCCCCTGAATCACACCTTAAAGTTGTTCGGTGTTATTCTGACTCACTCTTATGTATTCATTTCAGCATCCCTTTCCATCTCTAGCCTACACATACAATGTATGAAAGTTAATTCCCATTTTGGTATATTTTATGTTAAATCTTCACTCAAATGAAGTACCTTTTGCTCTAAATGCAAAATATACTTCTCTTCTTTGATTCCACATTCCAGAAGTAAAAATGAAATGTCACCTTTAACTGTTTTATAACTTTTTGAACCTTGAATGTTTTGAAAAATTATGTTCATAGTATTGCATTATCATCAGTAAAGCAAATGGTAGTGAGTTAGAATTCTTAAATAATGAAACCATATGGTGTTTAGAGACATAAGTAGTAAACTTTTTTGTTTATCAAAACTTTGCATTTTTTATTTTTTTTTTTTCTGCAATTTGCACCTTTATATTTTTGTCAATTATCACTAATGAACAAAATCTTACAATTAATAAGGCTGTAAATGAGTTTTTGTATGCTCTTAAATTATTTTATGGTCTTTCTGTGCTTTCTGGTCTTCTGACCTCCCTATTCTTAATGACTGTACAGTTATCACATTCATGGTTATATTGCTATGTTAAGGCATTTTCAAAGTTTGCCTTGGCATATTTTATATATAACATTTTGAAACAGTTAAAATAATAGTTGGTTTTATGTAGGTCTTTATTATTTTCAATTCTTACAATGGAGTAGTACTATCCCATTATATTCTTAGAAAGCTGTTGATCTTGAAATGTATTATATATGTGTAGTGTACCAGCATGCATAAGCAATTTCATATAAATGAACATTATTGATTGTAAAATATACAACTGAAAAGCAAATTATATGAGCACAGGAGTAAAATAATTCACTTATTGATTATAACTGCATTTGTCTGAGCATAGTTGATATTATACATTGTCAGAATGTAAGAGAGAAAATTATTTTCATATGAGATTTTGCAGATGATCATGCAATTTATGGCCTAAAATAAAGTTTCACTGAAGAGTAGAATGAAAATGAATTGACTCACAGAACTCAAGCTTTATAAAAGGTAATAACATTGCTGTTTACTAATAATAGGCTGCTTTGACATTTGTGCTGCAAATTTTTAGCTGTTTCTAGCTTTATTATATCCTATGCAATTTTTATTGTGTTTTAACTGACTGACAAGGAAAGAAGGAAAGAATCAATATAAAAGAAATGAAATAAAATAAAAAATACATGATCAATCCGTCTCTTTTCCCTTTTTCCTGCAACCTAGAAAATTAAACTGTATTTTTGTTAGGACTTTATATGTAATTAACTGCTCAAAGCAGTTCCTGGAGAAGGCTATCTTAGTAAAGGCAACTTGAGAACTAAGAGGAAATTCAAAACATACCTATGCTTTAGGCTGAAATTTTAAGTTAATTAAGAATTGACTAGGTTGTTCTTTCATACAAGCCATGTGTAAGCAAGAGCTGGAAGGAGAACTAAGAGGAAATGTCAAATTCATGACCAGGAATTGAATTCGAATGAGAGCTGGATGATGGAGATGGTATTTAAGGTAGTAATAATAGTAGTGTAAGTAGTGTTTTTGAATTTCATATTAGAGGCACAATCCAGTGGTATTTGTAGAATATGCAACCAGGATCATGTCACCTGACTCAGCAACATGCATGTATAAACTGTCAAGATATATAATGCTTGCTTAGAATGAATCTTTGTAGCAAATATTTGGTCCACCTATTCTTGCATAAGTAATAAATATTTATATAAATAAATATAAACTTTAGCTTTTATAAAGTAAATTTAGTTTACATTAAACTTGTACATGTAAAAAGTAAAATATATAGTAAAAGTATTTCAATAAACTACAAACTGATATTATTGTATGATTTAGTTGAACTACACACTCATAATGCTTCACTTGTCATAATGTGTAGAACGGGTTTTGAGAACATTTGGTTCTCATCATCAGCTAAAATTCAACTGTTAGATAATTCGTTGAGCTGTGGGAATGTGTATTCTTCTCTGGTGGCGGTGTGATAAACTTGTAGTTTATGTTTTCATCCCCAGCAGTGTTGAAGTTCATTAAACTGTCTTTATGTTTGTAGATGTAGATTTTCTCCCAGGTTGCTAGTTCCATAGGTCCTTGTACTGATTTTAATAATTTTGCTTTATTCACTATGTTATCATTTTGTGTCCAAAAATAATATGCTAATGCTGATTTCTCTATTTGCTTGTACTTTATGTTCCTGAAATGTTCCTTTAACTATATGCATATGTTTTTCTTTGTTTTTCCAATGTAGACTTTTTCACATTCTGCAGAATTTATTTTGTAAATACCTGCTTTTCTCTCTTGTGGAATACTGTCATTAAGATTGTCTATCAGTAAGTTTTTAACATTAAATCTATTGTGTAGTTCAACTAAATCATACAATAATATCAATTATATGATTCGCTTCACTGTGCAGGTTCCAATTTACATTTTAATTAAACTATAAATTATTTGCATGCATAGATTTCAGCTCCTTCTAAAGGCAATTGTCAATCAGATGACTTTAAGCATCATTGATCCCTAGTCTCTTTGTTATTCATTCTAACATCTCTAACACTATTCATATTAGTGCTGTAAAATCACTGAATTATGCAGTAGCTTGTGTGAATAACTGCTTTTAAAAATGTGATTCATGTTATAATCCTTTTGGTTAGAAACCATGTCATATATATTTAAACCCTTATGATATGAAGTCATTATAGACTTCAAGAATGTTTTAGCTTAAACTTTTTTGATTTGGCTTCCAACTGAAAGGATTTTAATATAACTTTAACTGTGAAAGCATGCATTAAAAAAAAAAGACATTTATTGATTCTAAACAAGCAAGAGAGTTTTAATATATATAAAATAATATAATTAAGAAATGCTAAGAGTTCTGGCAGAAGAGTAGGTGTATAATTTAAGAGCATAGCATGATGTATAACCAAGTTGATGTATCTAGAAGTTTTGCAAATGAAACTAGCGGTGATGAGGAAACTGAATCATCAGCATTAGATAAAAAAATATAAAATGTGTGTGCATGTATTTCTTTTTAGTCATAGTAAACGTGTGGTGTGTTTTATGCTCTAGACATGTTCTTTTGGAGGTTTGACTGCTAGTTGTGCTCAAGCCATTCCATCAACATTAGGCCTAAGTAGCAGCAATACCTCACTTCCCACAACAACTTTGGCCACTAGACCTCAGAGCTTACCTGGACCAGAACATCTCCTGCCATTAGCTGTTAATGCTGTTACCAGCATTAACAGTACTGCTGCTCTCACACTGTGTAATCTGGACACTAAACCTTCTGGAACTCCAGATAACCAACTCCGCGAAGATTTTGCAATATTGGCTAAAGATAGTGAGTAGGTTTATTGTATTGATTATTGATATTTCTGTTACTGGTGTATTATGGAAAATTAAATAATGAGATGCATAAATTTTGAAAAAATTCTAATACATAAAATGTCATTTATAATCTTGGAAATTTTATAATAGTGAAATTTCACTGTACTGAAATGTGTTATATTATGAAGAATACACTTGTACTTTCATGTTCTTGCTGAGTAGATTATAAACCAAAGAATATCATAAATAAAATGAGCTCAACAATAGAATTTGAAGATAATTGTTTAACAAATAACAATGCACCATGTTTTGAGTCCACATTTCAATGCTAGTATATTCACAAGACAATCCTGGTGGTCTAGTGGTAACCTTACTTGCCTTGTAGACTCAAGATTATGGGTTCTATCCCAGCCAGAGTAAATGGATGTTTTTTGCATAAAAATCTTAAGTATGGCTTCTTTCAGATGGGAAGTAAACCGTAGATCCTTTGTCATAGATGTACAACACGTAAAAACATCTCAACCCTAAAGAGCAAAACAAAAATTATTGGTTTCATGCCCTGAATTGAATGGGATGCTATGACCTGAGATGTTAAAAGAGTGTCTGTAAATAAATCAACTAAATAGAAAAATAAATAAAAAGACAACTGTTTGCAATGTTCCTATGCTTTAAAATTTACCAAGCAACAAAAATTAGGTATATGTTGGTTTCAAAATGGTATTGTTGAAAATTGTTGAAAATGTTCAGTACCATCTGAATAATCCTCTGACCAGTTGTGCGTACAATAAAGTCTAAAACAGAAAATTTGATATTGTTTCCTATAATGGTAGTTGACCTAGTAAGTGCAAAAATTTATTTTTTGAAATATGCATTCACTAATGCTAATGGTGTGATTGACTGTACTCATGTGCTAATGGAAGAAGTATGCTAACGTGAAAATGAATATATAAATAGAAAAGAAGTTGCTAGCATAAAATGTGTCCAGGCTACACATAAAAACATAGAAATGTTCATATCATAAGCAAAGATGCTTCTTTGTCTGGATTTCTTCATGATTTCAGAATATGGAGGGATTCTAATGCTCAGTCCTCCTCAATGACCAATGCTGGGGAGATACCCTAAGCTTAGGTTAGAACTTCCTTTCCAAATTGTTGTTCCAAATTTAACGTCATCTTGGAAGTCATCAGTTTTCACTGCTTGTGATGCCATGGTAGTAAAAACAGGCATTAAAATTTATTCAGAATAAATATAACAATTCTGAATGCTCAGATTTTAAAAAATCAGTTTATCTTGCCTTTTTGTCAAACTGAGAAATTATTCTATATTTTTCAAACAAATTTTCAATGTTAGTATTTATTCTGTCAGCATATTTCCACAACATAGTACTGTACGACTAGTTTTGTTTTCCCCTGGAGCATTTCGCCTATGGGCAAGCATGCTGCCAGCCAGAAGGGTAAGACAGTAAAACAAATCAACTATACAGGAATTACATAAAGCAATTACTGACCAAATTATCATATGAGGTATTGAAACTGCTCACCTTCATTCTTCACACATTTTTGGCATCTCTTTAGAAAATTATTCATCACTCCCAGTACCTCCACGAGTGGCCGAGATCATTAAGGTGCGGACTTGTAAACAGAATATCTGGGGTTTGATTCCCGCCAGAACAATCCTCCCTGAGTAGGTTTTTTCAGGTTTTGCTCAGTCCTCATAAATTGCAAATGCCTGGAGGCACCCCAGGCTTAGGTCTGGAAAGTTTCCTTCCTTTAAAAAAATAATTACTAATTTATCATTTTACCTCTTGTATTACTAGTGTCCACTGCCTGTGATGCCTCAGCAGTAAAAATGGACACTAAGCACCATTAAAAAAAATCATTTGCTCTAGTTCATTTTGAGAAATCTGGACAATTTCCTGATGGATATTATCTTTGAGTTCTTGTAAGGTATGTGGGTTCATCTTGTACAGTGTATTTTTTAATTTACCCCAGAGATAACCATAGAATGTTTAATCAGGGGACCAAGGGAATCACAAATCCTCTCTAATAATTTTGTCTTGTGGTAGCACATTGTGAATTGCTTACATGGAATTATCCACAATGTGAGCAGAGTCCTGTTGAAAAAATGTATGATTATACTTCCTGTTGGTTAATTCTCTGAAAAAAAGTGGTTAGTATGGTATTTGCATAAGTAACAGAATCAACTGTAAACTCAAAAAAATTTGTCCTACGATTCTTTCATCACTGAGTTAACACATATGAATCTTACATAAAGATATGCTGTGCCATTGTAAGCACACAAGGCATAATACATTTTATGTAAAACTGTTGAATTAAGAAATGCACAACACACAGCCAAGAACAGCTGCACTGTGACTGTGACAGTCAGCAAGGTCAACAAGTAAGCAAGGAGAATTGCTACCCACTCCACAGCATGTGTAGTGGTAACCATACTTGTCTGCTAAACCCAAGGTTGCGGGTTCAAACCCGGCCAGGACTGACAGATTTTTTTCGGGTGTAAAAATCCTAAGTATGGCTTCCTTCGGAAGGGAAGTAAAGCCGTGGGTCCCATGTTGTACATTTATGGCATGAAAAAGAACCTCAAGCCCTAAAGAAGAGGCCTCTGAGCAAAATTTGTCAGCTGTTTCACGCCCTGAATTCAATGGGATGCTGATGACCTGAGATATCAAAGAGCATCCATAAATAACCCCCCCCCCCCAAAAAAAAAAATATATATGCAGAAATATTTAAGTGCAAGATTATAATTTTTCTTTCAAATTTAAGCATTGAATTTGCATAGTCCATAAAATGTTATGCAAAGTTTTATTCTTAGATTTTACAGCTCAGGTTATTTATTTATTGAGTATTAAGCAAAATACAAAAGATAAAAGTATAGGTTCTGGCCACTTTTCCTAACAGCTATTTCAATATTTTATACAACCATGCAATTATTAAGTTGACAAATAGTGAACTATAAAATCAAAAATATATTTCCCACCTTCAGATGGCCAAAAGGCAGAAACACTAACCACTCATCAATGAGGGAAGCTGACCTCTGGCAATCCAGAGGTAAACATCTTCTCTGCCTCCCATTCTTATACTGTGAAAGAAATTAAATATATACAGCTCAGGATATAATTGCACACCATTGCTTATCCTTGTGCTAAAAGAACATAGTTTCTGTAACAGTTATAGACTTTTTTTTAGCCCAAGATATTCAGTAGCATCTTTGTGGGAATATGGCTGTAATTTGATTTTGGGTAACAGAGTTTCTGAATTGCAAAATGCTTTTTGAAAATCACCTACTGACACAAGCGAACAAACCAGAAAAGGAGATAAAAATGTATTAAATAAATTCAGTCCACAGCTAGCTGAGAATGCAGACAATGATCTGTGAAACATATCCTATACATAAATAAGTAAGTGAAGCCAAAAGAGTGTTTAGATTCAACTGAATTAATTATCATATGATTTGCTTCACTGTGCAATTTTCAAATTACATTTTAAATTAGGAAATAAATTCAGTTTACAAAACTTTGGAAAATGGAAAATGTATTTTATTTTGCTAATGCCAAACAGAATATCTTTCTTACATAGCTTTGATGAAATAAATAAAACATGTTCAAAGAAACTAGTAAAGTTATCTCCTGTTGCAGTACATGGCAGCCTGAAGTTGGCCTTGTATATGTTAACAACAGAACGTGACCGCCTGAAGACTGCTCTGGAGTCAGACAGCACCTTTCTGTTGAGTTTGGGGGCTTCCATCACTTCATCAGCTGCCACTGGCAACATGGTAGCTAATCTACGAAACTCTCTTAATCACGCTTTACAACAGAATGCAGACTTGCGGTCAAGATTGACTCGTGTCCATGAGATAGCTGATCTGAGTGACATCTCTTCTGTTGGACCAGCCTCAGAAGTGGTGAGTTGCAATACCTTCTGGAATAATCAAGACAAAGAGTATTCGCAAAATTGCATTATTAAGTAGCTAAAGAGAAAGGCTCCATTTCTATCTCTATGTAAGCTATTGCTTTTATTTGGAAAATTATATTTATTTGGTGCTATTTATAATGCATAGCATGTGGTTATTGTATAAAATGTTTTGTTTGTTCTGATTGGCTTCAAAAAATGTGCAGCTTAGATTTAGTAGAATTTAGAAATAATAAAACATAATGCACCCTGTTAACTTAAGCTGATTAGGCAATCATAATAATTCCTAATAGTAAACTATAGAATAAATATTATAATATGCCAAATAAGAATAAAAATGAAAAAGAATGTGTGCAGAATCTGCTCCAGAACATAATATTTTCATATTTGTTGACATTTGCACATTATTACTGCTAATACAGATAAGTAACTCGTATACCAAGTGACTTAACTCCCACTAAGCATGTGCAACCAGAAATAGGTTCTGTGAGAGGCTGAAATTTTTAACTGTTCCCAAAAAATGCATCTAAACTGAAAAACTTTTTTATGCTCTATGCTTGATCATTCCTACAAATCAATTGGAAAATGTTTTCTGTTACAATATTTTCCCCCATATTGCCATCTGCCACCAAATATGCTGCAATGGTTTCACCATAAGAAGAAAGGTGGCAACCTGCAGCTTTCCCTTCATTTTCAGGAAAATAAAAAGTCACAGTTTGTCAAATCTGGATGCCTCCTTTGAAGAATCCATTCTTGCAGCAATATGGGAAGAAGTGATCCTGGGTGCTCCTCCTATCATTTGCAGGTCTCTCTGAGGGTCAGGTTTTACTGTACCATTTCCACAGTGAAAATACATTCTTTATCAAGTGAAATGGTTACTATTTTGAATAAAAATATGTCATTATTTTTCTTCTTCCCATTCTTTTCTCCCTCTTTACATTTGTTGATGCTTCATTTTCAAAGAACCAGACTCATGATTGCTGTTTAGTTTTATCATCTATAACAGTACTATAGAAGTCTGGACTTTCAGCTCTATTGAATTTTTCTAGCATAAATTAACCCAGTTAACACAGATTTAGAAGATATGGGGCCTGACGGGAGCATTGCTTGGTGAGAAATAGATTTAGGTGCAAGATCATTTGTGCTACACTAGTATTGTCAACATTCATTTATTGTCAATGGGTGAATTTCCAAACAGCAGTTTTGTACCTTAACTGTTCAATATCAACATTTGCAAATGTGTAGGTGTGACTGATGAAATATAATCATTTGGTTCGTAAAATTAACTTCATTAAAAAAATATAGTGAAACCTGTCCATTTTACAATCTAAATATCCCAGAAACCTCTTTGTTTTAGAAAATTTTATTGGTATTGGTGAAATTCATGTTTAAGCAATTTTTTCGTGTAAAATGGAAACTTAAAGAAATGAAATTTACCAGAAATATACCAGAAACAACATGTTTGAATAAAATATATTTTGAAACAGCATTAGTTTCAAGCAAACAATAATATTTGTGGGTCACTATCATAATATCTGGGTCTTTTTGCAACATTCTCTGAGGGTGTGTTAGTTTCATTGTCCTGTTGACTAGGTAAAAGGTCCTTACAGTGAATTTATAGTACATCACACCAACGGTACAGCTTGTGAGTGGTTAAGCAGAGCCATAGAATTGCAATTTTGCAATCAACAATGTTTAATAAAATTGTAGCTCTTTTATGTGATAAGATGATATGAAACTGAAGGAAAATGAGAAGTGTAGTTTAGGAGAAATAATATTAAAATATAATTGTAGAAAAACTCATGCATATGACGCTTTGAAAAATAAAGATCGTACCTTGAGTGACTTTAGGCAATAATGGTAACACAAAAAGAAAACAAACTCTGAAATAATAAATGAACTGCTATGGGAATTTCAATTTAATTTTATTGCAGTTGAGTATGGTGTGATAAATGATTAAACCATGTCATTATGAAGCTATATTTAGGGATAATTTTATACAGTAAAAATAGATGTTCCTCAGTAAATTGTTACAATAATTAATAAGATATACATTATATTAGGGTTGTAGGATAACAATAAAATACAGATTGCAATAATCATCCTAAAAATGTATAAAAACAATAAGGATAACCTCTAGGTTACAAAAGTATTCTTTTATAGATATGTGCGTAAAATTAAGATGTAAATTAAAATAAATTCATTGGTGCTATATTACGCTTTATCTACTAAATAATGTTCCAAAACTTTCTTGAATTTAATGTGCTTGTTACAGGATTCCTATAAAGTTACTCTCTTTGCACAGCGAAAAATGTGTAGGTGGCAATATACAAAAGAACTAGCCAACTGCTTTTAAGATAATGCAGATGTTCATTTTAACTTTGTACCTTCATGACATGGAAACCTATCCAGAAGGGGAAAAAAATTAGGAACCAAGTCAATTCCATCTTGAATGAATTTCGCTGCAAAGTTTTTATGATTCACCTAGTGGCATACCTTCATCATACTTAAAATTATAAAGTAAATGATGGTGTTGCAGCTGCCTTTGTTAATGTCACATTTGACTTTGCAATAAATCTTTTATATCCTAAACCTGAATTTCATGCCAGTATTCTTCAGAAGCAGAGATAGATCTTCGTGAAAATCAATGTGTTATAGTCAACATATTAGGTTGTGACAGCTGCATCCCATTTGAAGGAGCAGAAAATGCATCTTGGAAGGATAGAGTTTCTTAACTGTCTGTCTTTTCATTTCTGCTCTTAGAAATTACTTCCTTAAAATACCTGGATCTACTTTCCAAGTAAGTGGTGATGGTGGCAAGATCTACTCACTTTTTTAATCAACATGGCAATTATATTGTTATCAGAATTCATGAGATGATCTATAATTGTGTTAATATTTAAATTTTTTTCAATGAGATTATTTGAAAGCATTCTGAAAGGAATAGCAAGAGCTTGCTAATCATTACTGAGAATATGTTTTTAACTGACCATTTGAAAATTTTGAAATCAATCTTCATGGAAATTCCTGAAGAATCATTGTTGGTTCATTTTCTTTTAAATATTACAATATTAAATTGTGAAATTGTAGACATTTTTATATTTCTAAAAATTTAATATTCATGATGCATTACTATATTAAACATAAGATTATAGTAAATATTGTACTTATGAAGCTGTTTGATTCTTGTTTTTCATTTGAAGCATTACATTTTGGTATAAATGCTGCTGTAAGTTTTCCCATATGTGGAAAATGTTTTTGAAAGCTTTAGATGCAAACTGTAAATTCCTAAATTGATTTCATCAGCTTTGTGTACTGTAGACTTTTTCTACTTCTGTTACCTTTTTTCTGCTCCTTTTTGGCATAAGCTATTGTCTATTTTAATGGTTCTTCTTATGAATTATGGGGTAACTTTATTTTTTATGCACAGTTTCAATCTTTTTCTGATTTGTAATTTCAAAAACTTTTTAATATCAGATTTTGTTTTAACGAAGTCTAAATTATATGTAATGAAATTGTTTGCATATGTGTCTGCCATTTTTATCCTTAAACTATATGTGGCCAATTTTGCTTCTGTAGACTTGTTAGTCTTGTATAATTAAGTGAATATTGTACTTATGAAGCTGTGTGATAACATTATAGGTTAATTAGAACTGAAAATAACAATCATAAGATTGAATTACAGTACTAGGAAATAAATTAACATTTTAAAAGTGAACCAAATCCCAAAAATAAATCATAGTTACATGTGTATATCCTGGTACAGTCTACTTCAACACATCACATGGAAGAACAAAGTTTCCCTTCTCTTCCTTTGGTGCCTGCAGCAATTTGGATGTTTGGTCCTTAAAAATAGTATCTTCATCAAGAACTTTAGGAAATAAAAATATCCTTTTGCTGTTGTCTGAGCACAGAAGCATTACATCAAGATCTCTGGCATGAACATTAGTTGTGACACCAATACACTGCCTTACATCCAACACTATACTCATAATTAACCACCAAAAATGAGTCCTGTAGCCTCAAGACATTTTTTTCCATGTCATCACTTTCAACTTCACTACTGCTGTTGCTACTGCTGCTAGTGCTACTAACCTTACTGCTAGTACTGCTGTCACTTCTGCTGCAAGGTGATAGTAAATTGTGTCCCAAGAATGACTTCCCTGGTGCAATGTTAATCTTCCTACACCTCATAATAGTCACTGACTTCTTGTATTCGACCTCCTTGAGGATTTCTTCAAAACTATTCTGCCCAGGAGTCAAACTATTGGTATTCTTGTTAGTGCCAGGAAGTTTGTACAATATATGAGCTACCACCACAGGTGGCCAAGGTTGTTAAGGCAAGGATGTGTGAGCAGGAGGTCTGGGGTTCATTTCCCACCAGTGTCGTCGTCCTTGACTGGGTTTTTTCTAGGTGTTTCTCAGCCCTCATAAATAGCAAATGCCATGGAGGTACCATAAATTTAATTCTGGAATGCTTCCTACCTTAAAAATATCCTTTCCCAATTTATCATTTCATCTTGGATATCATCATTATCCATCGCCTGTGGTGTCTCACTAGTAAAAATAGGTGTTAAACACTATTAAAAAAAATACATTAGCTAGATCAAATGGAAAGACTCCACATGAGCAAAAACCACTTTTAATATTAGCACTTTATTATACTTCAGTTTTCTAGTGTATGTGCTAATAAGAAGAGAAATGCATCCATGCATATTGGACTAGAGTGCTATTTTTCTAGTTACTTAGGACCCTGCACAAAACTTTTTATTAAATGTGGCAATGCTATGTTCATAAACCTGGAAAATAGCAATATCAAACTATCCATTTCTATTATCATTGTATTTTGTACCAATTAGGCCACTCTCTTGCCAAGTGACCTAAAGATGTTCTGATTTGTATAGGACATAAAAGGCAGAAGAAGATAGCCATTACCTGCAACAGCATCATAACAGAAATGCTGGTGTTTGAAAAATCAACTATTGATTCAGCATGTTTTACATCTCTTCTAACAACAAATGTTTTTTCCTTCCTGGATCATCATTGAAATTAGTTTTGTCATAATTGGCAATATTGGAATCAGGCAAATTTTCTATATTTGGATCAATGTTGTGAAAAAATTCTTGAACTGATTCTTTGGTCACTTTTGATATTCTTGCTGAGTCTAAAGCAAAGAGTTTGGAATGCCTCTTTAAAAAGTAGCAGCTTAGCCCACTCCTGGAAAATTATTCTTTAAGCACTTTTATTTTCTACTAGTCCTGTTCAAGTACCCCTGCAAATACATATCTGTTGATATAAAAGGAAATCCGCAGCAAGTTTCACTTAATATTTCCTCTACAAGAGTTTTATTTATGTTGTTTTCGATTTTGGTATGCCTTAACATTCCACTGCTTTTCTATAAGACATGCTGACTTTATAGTTCTGATCACTTTCTCTAAACTTTCTGCACCTATCACTGTCAGAAGTCAGCCCTTGAATGAGTGGATTTTTAAGAAACATGCATTCACACTCAACTATGGAATCCATTGTGCATTAATTAATATATTATCATCCAACAGACAGGCTTTATTATTAGCTCTAAAATCAAACAGTTATCTTGTTTTTGAACCATTAGAGAAAAGAATATGTGGATTAAAAACAAAAAGGACATTTTAGAAACCTATCCATTATTTTAACTTATGTACCTACAGAAGATGCTGGTGATGAGGTGGAAAGTATATTTTATGATACATTGGATAGAGAATGTAGCAAAATATCTAATTAAGATGCATTGATTCTTCTTGGAGACTTCAATGCAAATATATGAAGAGAAAAATGTTTATAATATGTAGCAGGAAAGTATTCTTTGCATGCCAATACATATAAAAATAGAAGATGTTAAGTCAATTGCAGAAAGTAATAGCTTGATAAATAAAAGTACTTACTTTGATAATAAAGATATATACAGTGCTTTCACATAAAAACTATCCCATACTCACGGTGTAGCGTTTTGAATCCTTCTAGTTGTAAGCAGTGGTCTTCACTGTTTCCCCTACAAGCAGGATAGTTTTTATGTGAAAGCCATGTATAAAGGAACATGGATAATGCCTAGTCCTGGAATAATTAATCAGATTGATCAGGTGTTAGTATCAAGAAGACATGCATCGTCAATAATTGATGAAGATCAGCACGAGGTTCAAATTGCGATTCAGATTATTATTTGGTGAAGGCCCAATTTAGTGAAAGAAACTGTTTAAGGTTCTAGGAGAATATTCTGGGATGTAGAATAACTGTGACAACCAGAAATAGTTAAACAATATCAGGAAACGTTTTTATGATGACTTCACGAGTCCGCAGCTGAGTAATATTTAAGTCGTAGACCAAGCTTTCATCCACAGTTCTCAGAGGAAGGCCAGAGAGTTAGAATCAAACACTATATATTCTACATTTTCTGCTACATAATGGACATTCACCTTGTATAAACCCATTTCTTTGCCCTTTTAACCTCCACACTCCAGTTCTTAACCATGCAATTCTCTTTCTTCTGTACTTATATTATCTATATATCTTTCTCTTTTCCAACTATTTTTTGTTAAGACATATAACTTTAGTAACCTCTTTTCTGTCAATGTACTAAATAATATAACCAATTATTATTGAGGAAATCACTCAAATTTCACTAATTTTCTTTCACTTACTTGGACATGTTTCAAAGGCTGTTGTCTTCATCTTCAGCGTGGTTCCACTGTTTGCTTCCCAGCCTGGTATTAAGATGTAACTCAGTGGATTTTACAAACTTAGTGAAAAGGATTGCATATATTTAGATTTCATTTATGTGTAATATAGAAATCTTATGCTGTTCTTGAAAGTGCTAAACTTTTCTGAACGTTTAAAACAATGAGCATTAATGATATAATGAAACCACATGTGATTGTGTGTGCATGCATTTATGTACTTAGTTTGAGAACAGTTCCAGGCAAAACAAGTATCCACATAACATATTTATGTAGAACAGTTACAGCTGTTACACACCATTAAACTTCCACCATTATAACCACTAGCCAAATAGGAAGACATGTTTGCCACATTATTATACTAAATTTCTTCCATATGTACATTTTTTGAAGCCATATTGAATAATATAGATTGCAAAATTAAAATATTTTCTTGCCTTTTCTCATTTCCAAAGCTTGTATTTTAGTGAAATATCTCATTTCAGAGTTTGTCCTGATTGTTACCAGTTGTGTATGTAATAAATGTTCAAAGAATGAATAATGTCAGATGTCCAAAAATTGTCTGCATTCTGAATTTGTTACAACTAAGTAGCTTTAATTTATCCTTTTTAAGTACTAGCAGCTTTGTTACATGCTAGAGTGATTCACTAGCACCTATTTTTCTGAAATTACAAAGTGCAATATATAGGACATGATTCATTGTAATGATATTCATGCTATCCGATACTCACATGGCCCAGAGTGTATTCACTACATTTCCTTTCTGGCCACACCATTTGTTTGGAAAAGCTCATTTATGTTGGATGTATATCATAATACATGGTCACAGAAATGACACTTTTTTCAGTTAAGGAATTACTGTCACCCAATGTTAAATACATTTTAAGAAGTAATGGATTGTAAAAGCTCTATGGTCAAGAGTGCCAATTATTACATACAAACTTAAGAAATGAGTTTTGACTTCATTAATTAATGGCTGGTTATAGTACACTACAAAGGGATTGAACTAGCCTAAGCGTGCACCAAAAGTCCATAAAAGTTCATGCAATAATTTCATTTAAGTGTACTGTTAGCGATTAAGTGTCCGATAGATTCTACTATTGTCCCTATAGCTCGGTCTTGCTCCACAGACTTGAATATTATTGCCAATTGAAGTTGTGATGCTATTGTAAACTGAAGTCTTTCTTACTCTTAATATCTAAATCTGCTTCTTAAGGCCCACAAATGACATGGGCCCAAGTCTTCAGGTTAGTGATGGCCACATTTTGTATTAAAGATACTTGATATCTGCCAGGTGTCTGATAGTTTCAGTGTGCCATATAAACTGCATTAGTTCTTCTATGGGCTGAGTATTAGTGGACTAACCTGTTCTAGTAAGAAGAGTTTAAGATCACACAAAACATGACAGATATGTTCCCATTGCATCATTGCAGGGTTCACCTGATCACATAGAATCACTAGGTCATAAGCATAATGCCCAGTTGACTGGTATATATTGTACCATGTGGCAAAGGCAGAATCCAAGACATCTTCCTGCACTATCTTAGCAAATGCCTTCTTTAAGGTGGTTCTCAAATCTGTCCACTCAGAGAGCAAATATTGCTTTTGTGCTTGTCACTCTAGCCATGAGCTGTGGCAGTAGTATCAGTAATAAGGGTAAGAATGTAAATGCGTTGACAAAAAAGAGAGAGAGAGAGAGAGAGAGAGAGTCATTGCCATATTCTACTTTGGGGACGCTCGTAAACACTGTATACTCAAGCGCATGCAGCAACCCCACACTGCAGTGAGCACTTTGCCTGTAAACTTAATGGTCACGATCATAAGCATCTGTGAACAGAATGTTAGAGTAGAGTAATGGTGGCTGAGCAGTTAAGAATGCATTACTTTTCTGCTTAAGCTCCTGGGTTCAAATCTCTCTCTTGTTATTGGCTTTATAAGTATATAAGTAAGAACATTTTGTTGTCTTAACACTGATTATATTTTAGTGTATCATTTGAGATTTATGACATTACCTAAGCACACGCAAAACCATAATCACAAACTAATGTATTCTGTACAAATAACAAATAAATTCATGAACAGAAAAATTTATCTTCTAAAGTGAAACATACAGAAATAAACACACATTGATATTGTGTATGAACCCTCAGCTTGTTTAACTGCCCTCAATCTTCAGAGCACAGATGTCAAATTTCTACACTAGTGAGGAGGAGAGGCTATAACATCCCTGGCTTCTGGAATTTGTGTCCATAAGCCATCTTTTGTCCTTCTTGCATGTGCAGGGAATGTGTGTGCAGCATATTGCATATAGATAGAACAAATATTGAAGGAAATATTATAATATTAATATATATATGTTAACATCAAACCTTACAATATTACAAACTAATTTGTCTTAATATGTTACAAAGGTTTATTAAATAAAAAAGATGCTTCTGTCAGGAGGCAAACCTGATCTCTTGACCACACACTGCACACTCTGCCTGCCACAGAGCTAACAGAACACACATATTAAACAGCGTCTTTAGTGCATGCCATATAACACAACTACTGCAGTGGCTACACAGCCTTGCTGGTTACCTTGTGAACCACATGCTGTAATGTGTAGGACTTAGAAGAATTTTATGTTCAAGAGATAACTAATGTTTTTTGTCAAATGTGTACATACTAGCCAGGTTTGGCTCCAAAAATTCCCATATCAATAAACAAGCAATGGCAGTAAATGGAATGTGAGGGAATTTTGATGATCTTTGAAGGACCTGGTAGCGAATCAGGAGTGGAAGAGAAAATAGGATCCATTGGATTAGTGTGTTAGGGACTTCATATGCTTCAGTACAGGCTTCGTATAATGGCATGTAGGAAGAGTGTGGGATGTTATTATGCATTAAGCTTGAATAACTTCAAGGAATCAACTCATGAATGAATGAATGGTGTTTAACACCCGTTTTTGCTACAGAGGCACCACAGGCGATGGACATTGATAATGCATGAAATGAAATGATATATTGGGAAAGGATTTATTTTTTTAAGGAAGGAATTGTTCCAGGACTAAATTTAGGATACCTCCCCGGCATTTGCCATTTATGAGGCCTGAGGAAAACCTGGAAAAAATCTAAGTTAGGAAGGACGGTCCTGGCGGTATTCGAATCCAGACCTCCCGCTCACGAGTCCGCGACCTAACGATCTCGGCCACCCGTGGCAGTGGGAAGGAATCAACTCATAAGTGATTATTGTGCATTATAGAATTACTCATTGTTCAATGTAAATACACACTTTTTTGATATTATTGTATGATTTAGTTGAACCACACACTCTTAATGCTTCACTTCCTTGTCATAATATATAGAAATGGTTTCCGGAACATTTCATTCTCATCATCAGCTAGGCTAAAATTCAATTGTTGGACAGTCTGAACAGTTGAATTTAGCCTAGATGATGAGAATGAAATGTTCTTGAAACCAGTTCTATATATTATGACAAGTAAGTGAAGCATTAAGAGTGTGTAGTTCAACTAAATCATACAAATTATACCAATTATATGATTGACTTCACTGTGCAAGTTCCAATTTACATTTAATTACACACTTTTTTCTTTTCCGAATGGTACCATTAAACATAAGGGCTAGGGCATGTCAAAAAGATTTTTGTAGTTTCATTTATGGTTTACTTAAGTGTAATGTAAAGCAGGTTAACACAACTACACCAAGATTACAAATATTCTGTATCCTCCACACATAAACATCTCTCTTCAGTGATTATGTATCTTGCAGGCTGTTTTATATCGGTCATTGTGTGTAACAGTTGCTGCAATGTGTATGTGCAGGTCAGTTGATTACATTTCAGTTATTGATATAAGCGTATAATTTTTTTCATTCTTTCTTCCCCTGGTTCAAGACCAAGATGGGCAATTGATAATGCAGCCCTGTTTATTACAATATTGCTTTAATGGCCACCAACTAAACGTTTTTTTTTTAATTAAATTACAAAAGTAGTATGAATGAGATGATCAGAGAGTGTAAAGAAAGTGAAGAGTAATGGTGGAATACAACCATGAAAATGGTAGACCCCTTAGAAAAACCCAACAATCTCAATTTTGTCCATCACATATGCCCCTCTGCTGCCATAAAGATCAAACCCAATACTCCAACCAACTGAGCTATCAGGATGATCCGTGCACATAATACTTTAAAGCAGAATTCTCACAAGCTGGTATTTAGGAATGCTATAGCCATTGCAACTGTTCTTCATGCTCTGAAACTGTGGTCATTGCACTGTTATGGTGACTGGCCATTTAGGTGTTTCCAAAAACCTTTCTTGTAACAAGTTCTCTCATCTTCCATTTTTATTTTTGGTGTAAGCCAAAACTTCATGCATGTCTCAGGATTGAACTCACTTAGAGCTTGTGAAACATTACTTTTCATAAAAAGAAAAACAAGTATTTCTAGAAACACTGTTCTCGTGCATTTCCATCCATAAAAGAACTGGAAAGGAAGAATACATATTTTGATTAAGGATGACATTTTGAGGGATATCAAATTGGTATTTATTGCCTGAAATTCTCATCCATTTTTTGTTCTATTTCTCTGATATGAGGAATGTTGATTAAGAAACTGCTTTTCGGAGAAACTATCCTCTTTCAATAGCCTGGGCAGATTTACTCCAAAAAATGCATGTGGACCTAAGACAGTTTTCTTTTACTTTGCAAGTTACAAAGTGAAGTTTCTGAGTTGCGAAGACATTCCATTGATTCTTCCACTACCAACATACAGTCAGTCAATTTTCTTATGCAAATATAGTCCCATCATGAAATCAGTAATACTACTATTTGGTGTATCTAGTGTTATTTTTCCATTACCATGAATGTTTGTCATTTTTTAAAAAGCAAATCCAGAACTAAATGCCCTAAGCTTTCCAATTGTCACCATTTTCCCATATTGCTATATGATGGACACCAGTAGAGCAAACATTAACAGCAGAAAATTTCAATTTAAAGAAAACTTGTTAAGCCATACATCATGCAAAAAGAAATGCATATTAAATTTCAAATTTTGATGTTGGGAATGCATTTTTAGTTAAGATTTCTGTCACTTCATTTGACTTGTTTGTGCAGGTCAGTAATTTCTTCAATTTTCTCTTTCCTCCAGTATCTAATACATTTATATTTCGCATGAAACTTGCATTTCTGCTATATTCCATTCAATAAAATCAGTTAAACATAATTTGCATTTAGACTTTTTTTTAAAAAAAATTATATTTATATTCATTATTTCTGACCAATTTACCCAGAAGATAAGATAAACATTAATTGATATCATTGTATTAATTAATATCATTGTATGATTCAGTTGATATGATATCAATTAATATGATTAGCTTCACTGTGCAAGTTCCAATTTACATTTAAGATAAACATTGTTTGTGGAATTAAATGAAGCCATAGTTGTTATATAAAATATATGGCAATTTAATAATTAAAGGTACATCCCTGTACAAATTAATGTGACCAACAAATAGTAATGTTTCTTCATTTCAAGTTTGAACTTTTGCTTTGGTGTGTTGTTTCATTTTTTCCCTCCATATAGTACTCAGAAATTAAAATTTAAGTTTACTATTGATTCTATTTTGTGTTGCTTGAGTTTTGTTGAAAATATTAACAATATTTATTATTCTTTGTAGTGTTAGTATCGAGTTGCATATATCTGCTGTGTTGAAAGATGGGCTTGATAACTAAAAAGTGAATCAGCAATTATAAACCCTACATGAAAACGTTTCTTTAATACAATTTGAGATTGCAGATATATGCAAAGTTAGTCTTGATATGGATAATAAAATAATTATAATGAAGATGAAACTGCATCAGTTATCTCAAGAGGAAAAATGATATGGAAGAAGAGAGTCAAAATTGCTACAGATGCCTATCTCATCAGGAAGAGTAAAAGTGATTGATCTTCACAAAAACAGTTTTGACCTGCAGAAGCCAATTGAATTGGAGTTCATACTTAACAGTGCAATGCAGGCTGTTAGAAGTGGTCCAAAATCTAGAAGACTGTAAAGAAACAGCTCCAGACAGCAAAATTAAATACAAAACAAGTGGAATGAAAATGCAGAAATTTGACTGTTAAGGACTCGAGGAAGGATTCTCCAATAAATCCTAGTTTTACATTCAGGACATTACAATACAAAACACATGAAAGTCTAATGATGAAAAAATGTCACCCCAGCATATTCACCGGAGAGTAAAACATCTAGATAAGAAAATGTTATATAGTATTTGTCAGTTGGCTCATAGGTACCATGTGAAGGAATGATGAACAGTGAGAAGTATGTGTAAGTAAAACACTGAAGAGAGGATTGTTGCCAGAGCTACAGGAAGTGTATCCTGAAAGAGGAGAGTTCATGGTTCATGAGTTATAGAGTTTAGTTTAGGGTTAACTTAAGGGTTAAGTTTATGGTACCTCCCAGCAATTGCCATTTATGAGGACTGAAGAAAATGTGGAAGAAACTCTTGGAGGGAATCGAACCCCAGACCTTCCATTAATGTGCCCATGCCTTAACAACCCTGGCTACCCATAGTGATCAGCATGAAACTGAGTATGGTTTGTTCTTAAGAAGAAGCACATAGTGCAGAGGAATTAATTTGTAGAATGCTGTGGGAGTGTAATAACAACAAAGTGTTGCTTAAGTAAAAACTTGGCCTTATTATATATATATTAATTTAAATCAGCCAACTGTGGGCTAGGATTACACAACTTCCTTCTCTTTGACAAACTATTTCATATTCTATCGTTTTCTGATTCATTGTAATTCATTCTTCTTCCAGCGACATCCTTGTTGTTTTTTATTATTTTATTTTGGGCAGATCCTTAACCTTGCAATTTTCTTTTTGAACACTTAGCTGATTCTGTATCATTATCACCACCACCACCATCATTTCAGTTAAATGTTGATCCTTCATTTCCTGCAGGGTAAGCAAAAGAAAAGGATAATGGGAAAATGATGGTTGGGAGAAGAGGTCTAAAACATGAAACAACTCTGCCATGTATAATAGGGGGGAAGGGCCTAATGACTAAATTAAAAGAAAGCCTGCAGAACACAGAAATATGCTACTATAGTAATTTTAAAATGCCAAAATATTGAGGGGAAGGGTTCTACCCCTCCTATTAAAGATGCTCATGGTCTGAAATGACCTTTAAGATCTTTCATCAAGTACCTTTATGTGCTTCACAGGGTGCACCATGACTTCAGTAAAAAAAAAAACTTCAGTTTCCTTTTCATGCCAGTGCATTATGCGAGAGCTTATAATATATAATGAAAATGAGATTCCTTTATGCCGGAATTTATTTATGGCTTTGTTTGTTTTCTGTCTTGTGCATGTTAGCTTCCCCTCCACCACAAGTACATGTCAATATGATATAATTTTTGTCTTTGTACATTCCGTTCAGCGATGCCTTGCTGCTTCATACATCAGGAAACAATGTATTGCTACAGAATGTTTCAAAAAACACTTTACTGTACTTTTTGCAATTTATCAATGCTTTGTAATAAATAAATGATCAACCCAGGATATAAGTTATATAAAACAAAAAAAATATTTTTGATTGATGTGAGAAAATGATGCTTAAAGGAACAATCAATGAGGTTTTACTCCTTTGTTTATGTTGAAAATATATCTGGACTACGTAAATCGAACAATTGATGTGGGAAAGCATTACTTCCAGGAACTATGGATCAAGGTTTCACTGCATTATGATTATTATTGTTGTTATTCCAAAGAATTCACTGTATTATTATTATTATTATTATTATTATTATTATTATTATTATTATTATTATTATTCCAAAAGGCTTCATTTAAGTGATTGGTTATTGTTCATAATTTGTATTCAATTCCTTTATTGAATTAAGGTATTGTCATGTACCTACTGCAATATATATGTGCAGCTGAATAATTGAAAAAATAAAATATTACCATAAAAATCATCTTTGTTTAACCAATGTTCTGAAATCCAAGCTAGCTTGATATCCTCTAAGGTGTTGGTTCAGAAGCACTTCAAAATAAATTAGTTTATTGTTAATACTATATACAATTTGATAAGGTATATGTAAATTATTAGAATTGGAACCGGCTGGTTTACTAACTTTAAGATCTGAATTAAGGGAGAAGTAGCAGTAGCACTGTAACTAATGAGCTATGTCTGATTATTTATAGTAATCTGCAGAGATGATTGTAATCTATTCCTTCACTTAATTGACACATATCCCTGATTCTATCCAAGGTTGTTAATACCAGCTTACACGAGTCTACTAAACTTAAAAGATCCTCTAACATTTAGATGGATCAAACCTGTATCATCTATCCAGCAGTTTCCATGCTCAGGAGGCATTTCGTAGAATGCATAGCCAATCTAACTCCTGGTTAATTTTCTACTCAATCATGCTTGCTAACATCCCTTCTGTGAAGAATTCTGCTCACTATGATTTCAGTTGCTGGAGATTGTATCTAATATCCATTGTAATACCCATATATCCTTTGCAAATATATACACCTTTCCAAATGTCATTTGTGATAATATAAATAGCAATATCAAGTTTATTATTTTTAGGTTAAGAGCTTCAACCTTGTTTTATAGCTCTTTAGCTTTAATTCCTTGGTAACATAATACTTGATAGCTTTTGTGTACAAATATTTTCTCTGTAAGCTACGGAATCAACAAGAACCATCAATGTTTTCTTCTTCACATATGAGGGTCACTAAAAGTTTTGGGAATAAAAGCAATAAAATTTTTAAAAATGCAACCTTATCATTGCTTCTTTTCAAAGTAATCTCCATTATTATTCTGTGCAGCATCTCATCCATTCCAACCATTTTGTAAATGCTGAATGTTATGCTTCTTTGGATAGGGTGCACATATATTTCTCATATGCAGCACTGGGCTTCAAGTGATTAAAATTGTTGACTGCAAATTGTTTCTTTTATTTTGGGGAATAGAACAAAGTTGCATGAGGCCATATCTGGAATGTAGGGAGGATGTAAACATTTGATTCCTGACTTGTGTAAAAATTGGATTGTTACTATTACAGTATGAGCAGAGGCATTGTCATGTGCAACAGGATTATGCAGACCAGTCTTAGGATGCTTCATTGCTAATGCATTGAAAACTTGGGGCAGAAATTTTGCTATATAGCATTTGGCAGTCACACATTTTTGTCCCCAAAGGGGAACTGTCACAATGTGGCCCTGACTGAGAAGAAATAACAGTTTCATCCATTGATGCTGAAGCAGGGCTGTTCTGTGGTCTTCATTTTTGAAGGATTCCTTTCCCATTTTAAAATGTGCAAACCATTGATAAATAGTGGATTGTGAAGGGCAAAGATCCTCAAACACACAATGCCTTCTTTCAAGGCATCCTCTCTCCCCTAAATTATTTTAAAGTCATAGTAAATCTTTGTGTGTAAATGTTCTTGCTTGAAATCCATCCTTGTGTCTGGTGCAGTAATACCTGCGTACTTGTACAAAGAAGTTCTGACATCACACACTGTTGGATCGTATGCAGACTTGCATATGTAACTACTATGTAATATGTCTTTCTATGTAATCTGTCTTCTAGCATGCTCTTATTTTGCTTCATTTACTTTTAAATAAGGTGGGACCAGTTTTGAAGAGACATCTTCTCCATCTTCAACCAACTTGATGACTGTTAGGAGAAACTAACATCTATGAGGACCTGGAGCTCCGCCCTGGTAGTGTTTTTTTACAAACTGGAAATTTGTATTATTCTTCTGCCATGTCAAAATTCTTAAGATGATCCCTATGACTTGAATATGTTGCTATCTAAACTTCAATCTAAAGCTAGGAAAACCTGGATTGGCTTGTCACAATCCTTGTTCTCCGTACTCAAAACTTTCAGAGTGATCCTGGTATGATTGCTGCTATAGTCATGTATATACAAGGAGTTAACTTCTGTATCCTTATAACCTTGCAAGGTGTTTTGATTCTTGGTTGTAAATGCCACTGGCTTATTGCTACATATCATCATCTTCTATGTTTATATATGACCACATTAACTACCTTCATTATCAGACTGTTAGTTATTTTAACATTAGTGTTCTTTGGTTTTTAATTTTCTCCTATAAGATGTGCTGTTTCATCTCTCAAGATTTTATAAGGTCTTTCAATTGTAATTTAGTTTGGACATCTCATCTGTGGGCCTCTAGATGATTTTATTTAGTCAGTAAATAAATTTCATTGTTTGCTTTTTTTAAGTCCATTTTTAATATCTCTAGCACTTAATAAAACAAACAAATTCTTGAACATTCTTCAGAACATGTATGAGGGTCATTCCAAAACTAATGCCTCCTATTTTTTTGTGTTGACTTTGAATGCCCGAGCCAGATGTTGTTGGTGTAGTGCTAATGTTTGAACCTTCCTCTTTCATTTACAGGTGGTTTCGCTGTTCTGCGGTAGTTGGCGCCAGCAGAGGAATAATCCAAAATGGAGTCTGATATGGACGTGCATATAAAACAGAGATGTGTGATTGAATTCCTCACTGCTGAAGAAATTGTGCTGATTGAAATCCATTGATGCTTGCTAAAGGTACAGCCCACAATGAGGTTTGCACACAATTCTTTGGTCATTATCCACCTATCAGCATGGATGAGTTGATCCAGATGCTCTTCATTGTGAGGGATGACAGCTGTGCAGGGTCAACCAGGTCGTGGCTTGTCATGCACACCCTTTTCACTACTGTTAAAATGCTGTATCCATCGTCTCACATTTCTCACATCTAGTGTATCGTCTCTATACACCTTTAGCAAGTGTCGATGGATTTCAATCAGCGCAATTTCTTCAGCAGTGAGGAATTCAATCACACATCTCCATTTTATATGCGTGTCCATATCCTACTCCATTTTTGGAACACTCCTCTACTGGCACCAACTACTGCAGAACAATGGAACCACCTTCAAATGAAAGAGGAAGGTTCAAGCATTAGTACCACACCAACAACATCTGGCTTGGACATCCAAAGTTAACACAAAAAAAGAGGAGGCATTAGTTTTGGAACGACCCTTGTATTTATTGTAGTATTGCTTGACTGTATATTGTCCATTTCACACGTTCTTTTCTTGCATTCATATTCTTTAAAGCTAGCAAGATGCTTTTGTTGTACTACTACTAAAACTTTTATTATATATACTGTACAGCAAAGGAGAAATTAATGAGTGTAAGGCACTGTGTATCATTGCAACTTCCTCATTGGGACAGGTCATTCCCATTGGTGCAATATAATCTTAAAGTATGCAAGAACATTAAATTTCTGCAGACTTAGTGCAAACAAGAACAAACAAAGAAATAAGTGAGTTTTGGATTAATAAGTTATCCTGAGCAGAAATCAAAGAAGTCATTCCATTTTGCAGTTGAGATGATGTTTTAAAATTACATACATTTTATCAACACTTTCTTCAGCATAGGTTGAACTTAAAAACACTTCTCACATCTCCAGGACACTTCAGATCCTTAATGTAAATGCAGCACAAACAGAATTCAAATTCAGATATTTCAAAACATTTTTAAAAGACATCTTTGGTCTTATAATAGCTGGAATTTGTGTTTTTTGGTTTTGAAAAACTAAATTAAAATGTTCACTTCTGGTTATCTTGACAATATAGTTAAGAGGCAGCACAATAGGAAAACTTGTTTCTGTTTTGTATAGTAACTTTTGTTCTGTTGTAGTAAATTACTATTGTGTAGTCCACTTTTTTCCCCTGTTATGTCAATTTATTAGTGAATAAAATGAATTTATGATGATGCATTTGGTCCCATGGTTTGCATGTGCCAAAAGTTAACTTTGCATATTTTTTAAGAGTGAAGAAAAACTCCAGGGAAAATATCATCTGGACAATATACTGATTGTTAATGTGAAACTTTGGCCATATGGAAGGAAAGCTGGCACTTTGCTATATAAATTACAGCACTGGACCATAAAACTACCAAGTTAACAAACCATAATAAATATGGTGAGGTGTAAGTATTTTTTTTTTTTACCTTCTTTTACAGAAACCACTGCATGCATCACTGTCATATAGCTCCTCATGTGTAAGTGCATCAGAATTTTTCGATGCAGAGGAGTATCAGTTGAATCATGATGGACAAAATGCTCGTGAGGGCGGCAGTGACACATCATCAGAGGCAGGGAGTCTAACTAGTGAAGAAGGCAGCATAAGCAGTGAAAATAGTGAAGTTGGCACAGAATATACTCCAGCACAAAGCAGTAAGTGAAACTAAGGCATTGCATGCAATGATTCATTGCATCACATTGATGCAATCCATAGAAGATAATATTCTTTGCTATTATTCATCAGTTTGGAATTAATGTAAACCTTTTTGCACCAAATTTTAAATATAGGGAAAGAAACCAGAATTGTTTACAAATAACAGCTTAATCAAAACCTGCTTATAGAGTGTTTATTGCTACAGTGGTAGGAGGAAGCGGTGTTCCAAATATGAAGTGCATGACAGGACGTCGAACCAAGCTTCCAGCTCCAAAACCAGACACAGAAGGCCTTTCACTATGGAACCTTCTATGCAAAAATATTGGCAAAGATTTGTCTCAAGTCTCTATGCCTGTTGCATTGAATGAGCCTCTCAACATGCTACAAGTAAGTTTCCTGTGCTTTTCTTATTTTTAACATTAAGAGATTTTGTTAGAACTAACCAACATGCAATGTAATAATAATTTTAACCTAATAGTTATAATAGACGTACTAAGATCTTTGTAGGCTACAAATATATTTTATATTTATCAAAGCAAAAAAGATGGTGCCCATAAAAGTCATAGTTAAAAATCCAAGAGATTAGCAGTGCTGTATTTTGATCTAGCTAATCAATTTACTATGTCTCTTTTTTATTTGTTGTTGTGTGTGCTTTTTTCCTCCCATCAGTGGTGAACATTGAATATATACAAAGATGAAATGAATTGGGAAAGGAATTTGTTTTTGGAGAAAGGAAACATTCCAAGCCTATGTTTAGGTAGCTCCCTGGTATTTGCCAGTGTCAAGGGCTGATTTAGGGAAGACAGTCATGGCAGGATTCTATTCGTGGACTTTGCATTCACGAGTCTATGCTTTGTACTTTGACCAACCATGTCAGTATTATTATGTTGCACTGGACATAACTTAATATGTGAGAGCATGCATGTCCAAGCTCTAATTATGATTAAGTAGAAGGCAGAATTTGTGGAGGAAACAAGTTTTAATGTGACTGGTAGTTCAAACATAGATTGTTTCGGTGGAAGGCAGAAGATCTGACTAGTGGACTGCAACACAAGAAAGAGGAAACATTTGAATGTAAGGTAAAGATTAAAAACCTCAAGTTTCAGGCATTATTAGTGTTTCTTATTTTTCAGTAGTCATTATAACTTATCTCTTAAGCCATGTTCTGTTAGTACTACTACTAAAGGTTCAATAAAGTCTAATACATTCTCCACTAAGTAATTTTTATTGCTTAAATACTGACCACTTTGAGGCATTACTCTTAAAAGCTACTCTTATAGATACTGTCACAGAGAAGGCCTAGCTTTTTTTGAACATATACATTTGGTTTATCTATAGGTCAGGCAGAAGAGGTTGCAGTCACAACATTTTCTGTAATCATAGATTTAATTACATTTGTTATCAAGTGTACTGTTCAAATGTAGTCCATACCTTGTGTGTAGATCACGGGTAAGGTTGCCTACATTTATTAGTTCCACATTTGGGATTACAGAGCAAATTAATTTCATTGTTTTGTTTTACATATTTCTTTGTTTACACATGATTCATAACTGAAATCAAACCTATGAGAAATGTTTGCAAGAACTACTTTAATGTTCCTGCTTTGGCTATTTAAAATATACTAAGATATCTAATAACACTTGCTGCTTAATTGCAGTACACGTATTTTTTTTCATGTCTACAATTTCATTTTAATTTGTAATAAAAAGTTGTGAATTTTAACATTAGATTTCATATATCCTATTACCTTCATATTGCTCATTTTTTCACCGAGTTTAAGCACAATTTCCCTGGCATGACTATCCCCATGCATATGCACTCACTTGACATTGAGGTTATGCTTTACAGCCTGTTTAAATTGTGAGTTGCTTTGGGTTTCAGTTGATATTGTTGGTGACATAACTTCTTCTGTAAGTATGAAAATCTATTTTGCTTGTGGGTATTGAAGTCACCAACTCAACTCACTTGTTTCAACTGCTTTTTATGGTAAATTACATTCCAACCTTCACTGTTAGGATCGGTTATTGGGTCTGCTGATTTTAGGTGGATATTCTCAATTTTGTGTTTTAATTTCATATTTTCTCTTACTATTTTTTGTATCTCACATTTCACTTAACATAATTCTTTGTTTAATAATCCTATTACCAGCTGAAAAGATGCAACATTTTCAGCATTGTCTTTTGACTTCGTCAGCACCATAGCACTATCCAAATCTTCAGATTGCTTTCTTTCCCTTCTTACTTTTGCCCCTTCCAGTTCAATAACTGGGTGGTGCAGAATGCCTCTGTTTATACTGTTTACACTAACTTTTTATGTCTGTTTTGTCATTATAATTAGTAAAACCCCATCATCCTACTAGCCACCATTTTGCACTGATTAAATGGAGTGACAGGATATATGGATTGCTTTCTATGCACTGACTTATTTCCTCGTAATTCATTACATATTCATTATCAGCAGAATTGTACTGAATTATTACCAGGGGTTGTAAACTGGATAGGCAACTTTGGAGCCTCGTTTCATTCCAGAGTTGCTCCTAAGAAGAACAAATTACCACTATTCCTGCTAATAGGTGTCTTGCCAATGATATTGCAAATATTCTTCTGTCTAACCTTCAGTGTTTAAGGTTGATTGGTAACTAAAATAAATCTGCAGTTCTACAGTTCATGATGACTTAGTAAGGTGTGTTTTTTTTTTTTCCCCAGCCGATTTTTCTTTTGAACTTGTGGGCATTTCCATCTGGCATGACAGTACTATAGCACTACTTATAAGGCCTGGAATGTCCATAGGATGCCACTATGTTGTCCCAGTGGAGTTGATGATAAAGTTAGTATGGTTATGGTGCACCAGAAGGTACTTAAACCTATAGGTACCTAAAGGTGGTCTCTAGGTTTGAATGAAATAAATTATTGGCACAAATGAGCCCCAGAGTCCTTTGACATCTTAAAGCTATCTAGATAGCTGAGAAGCTATCCTTCTCAGGCTAAGGCAGTACTTTGAAAAAAAATCCTCACCCAGAACAGCTTGACCCGATCAAAAATCAAACCCAGGGTCTCCAAATTAGTAGTTGCAAATGCTACCTTGAGACCACAGTCTTGAGATAACTATGTTAAAGTTAGAGCTCTTTTGAAGTCGTATATATTCAGAGTTCTTCACAAAGTAGTGGTCCTTCATATATATTTACTGGTTGCTCAAGGTAATATGCTATTCAAATTTTTGTGAATTGAAGATGGATAAATTTTTTTGTTAGAGAAAGATCTGCTGTCCTGATTAAATACAAGACATGGTACGTGCTCAAAAGTTTGTTCCTCTATTATAAATGGTGCATGGATTATCTGTATATAAGAGTATGAGACTTATAGAAAATTGTGTCTATTGAATTCTTATCCAAAGTATTATTTACATCACAGTGAATGGACCTTGCTTTACTGTTCCATTTATGTAAAAGACAACAGTATACCTCAGCAGAACTGCATTTGTTTATATTCATAAATTTTTATAATGCAAACATATTTTAGTAAAATAAACTATTTATATAGTATAGTTATTTTGGATCATGTATTAAATGTCTATTGTTGTATTTTTTATGTTAAAAACTGTCTCTCCCCTGTGATTTAGAAAGTTTTTGACCATAAATAGAGTATTAAAGATTACAATAATTATATTAATCTATTTTTTAAAGTTGTTGATCTAATGTGCAGGATTTTGATCCATCAATTTTTCCCTGGCCAGCCAATATAATTTTTGTATTTTCCCGTAGGTGCAGCTTTCCTCAGTTCTGTGCATTCCAATAGATGTTCTCCATTTAGAATCTTGATAGTATTGCAGATCTTACATGTGTTATCATTCATAAAACCAAATCTGTGTAGATGTTCCGCCAGACATTCATGTCCAGTAGCCAGTCTAAAATGAGTAACTGCTTCCTTCCTTGATAGATTTTTTATTTTTTGTACTGTTTCTTTTATATTAGAATAATTTTTATTAGATATTTCCACTTGAATATTATGTTGATATTTTTGTTCTATGGTCGTTTTGATATTTTTTAATTTTACATTTAATCCACAGGGCTTTATTGGTTTTGAATATAACACTGCCCCCTTTTTGGCCAGAAAGTCTGCATTCTCATTACCTATCACTCCCACATGTGCTGGTGTCCACAGCCATATTATTTGTTGAAATTTTGTTTGGAGTAATCTATAATAAGATCTCGCATCCCTTACATTTAAGATTCATATGAACTATCATATCGTTCTATAGCTTGTATAACTGAAGCTGAATCTGTAAGAATCACTACTTTATTTTCTTTTATATCAGTCCTATGGTATGGTATAGTATGGTATGGTATATGGTATATCTATTTTTTTAAAGTACCTTATTACATTAGAAACAACAGCAACATGACAATAACATGGTTGTGGTAATGATTGTTATTTTAAAAATTAAACTGCTAGGGAAAAATTTATTTGAATAAGAAATTTAGCATTAAAGTGCTCTAGCATTGCTCATGTTCTATTCAAGGTCATAATTCACCATTGATCTTTAACCTATAGCAGGCCTTTTGTTAGTTTTAAGATATTCTACTTATCACACACTCTCAACTTAGTATTAGTCCTGACAGCTTCATCATGATGTGAAGCTGTGCAGTTCTAATGTGTGCAGTATGTAATTTATTTATAATAATAATCTGTCCACAGGGTGAAAAGGTCATTGTCAGGTTAGCATAACACAGACATAGAAAATGATCGTAATATAGACATAGAAAATAAAAATACAAAAAATGTGAATTCAGAATTATACATTAAAATTATACATACTGTGTGCATCAATAGAACTTGCAAAACAAGAATTATAATTTTAACACAAAAGTATAAGAAATAAAACATAATATTAGAACTTGCAAACACTAATTATATAAAACATGTTGAGGTGGCAGTAGCAGCAGTAGTTGTTGATCCCAGAAATATGCTACATTTAAAATGACGATGACATGGGACAAGTCAGGCTTTGAACCTATTATTTGCTATTGACTATTATTTCATAATATGTAATTGCAACATAAAAGAACAATAAAATATCCAACAAATTATACATAACACAGAAGCCTTTCAAGCTTAGGTGGTCAAGAGCTCATGAACTGTGTAGAGAATACTTATCAATTATAAAGCTGCTTAATATACAAAGGATACCCAAGAAAGCTTACCTAAATTTAATTGTGCCAGAACTTTAGACAGGAATTAGTATCTAATATAATGAATTGTCTAATAACACTGGGCAACAATGAAAATGTTTCGGGCTTAAAAATAGTGAATTTACATGTATTTCCATCTGCTGAATTCAAAAATCACCATAAAAATGATAGATTAGCTCTTGTTTTGAAGATAAAGTGACATTTCATTATTTAGAGTGAAGATTTTAAATTTGGGGAATTGTTTTTTGGGAGTTGGCACACCTGTCAAATAACAAAACACAAATGCTCTTCAGCTGTTTGTAAGTCATAAACATAGATATTGTTGCTGTGACTGTGAATTACATGTAGTTTCTACTCAAATTAATGCAAAATTTCTGGTTCGCGAGTGCTTTTTTAGTGTAAAATTTGTAAAAATGCCACGAAAATGTGTAAATATGGTGAATAACTTTTGTTATATTTGTGGTGAAATAACATTTTCCTCACAGAAACGCAATCTGATGCCTCTTGTAAAGACTGCCAAGCCTCTTGTGGACCCAAAAGACGTTCTTCTTCCATCCCTGCATATCAAGCTGGGTTTGATGAAAAACTTTGTCAAAGCTATGAACCGAGAAGGACGGGTCTTTAAGTACATCAGAGAGAAATTTTCGAAATTAAGTGATGCAAAAGTTAAGGAAGGCATTTTTGTCGGACCACAAATAAGAGAACTTGTAAAGGATCCTGCATTTGACCAAGTTTTGGAGGGGAAAGAAAAGGAAGCTTGGGAAGCCTTCAAGGGTGTTGTTCGTGGATTTTTAGGCAACAAAAGAGATGACAACTACAAGGATTTGGTGACAGTGCTCCTGCAAAAATACCGTAACCTGGGATGCAACATGTCCCTTAAGATCCATTTTCTCCACTCCCCCTAGACTTTTTCCCTCCTAGTTGTGGAGCTGTTAGTGATGAATATGGGGAGAGATTCCATCAGGACATTTCTGTTATGGAACAAAGATATCAGGGCTGTTAGAATGAAGTAATGCTTGCAGATTACTGTTGGTCTTTGTATAGGGATTCTGCGGAACTCCATCACAAGAGGCAAGCTAAAAGATGACGAAGTCAATAGGCCACCACATGATCCTCTTCAGACACAACTATCTGCGAAGTATTTTTCCAGCAATTTAGAACTCTTAGCATGTAATTACCAATTAAAAAAATCAAATGCACTTTCATTGTTGTTAGCATGTATGTAATTAAAATGTATCCTTTTCTCTCAATCCGTTAATATGTAATACTTCCACCTTGTGTATATCATAGAAACTAGAGCTAATAAAAATTTTTCATTGTCATATTTGTTTTTCTCAACCCAAAATTAGTAGGAATTGCCTCATGAAGTGCTCGAAACATTCAAAAATTATTTTTTTGTTGCCCAGTGTAATCAGTATGAAATAACATTTTTTAATTTAGTGCAATCCACATGTTCTGTCTCTATTGGTAATTTATTATTTATACTGCATTGAACAATAGGTGTTTTTTTATTTATTTAATACATGAAGATGGCAAGTTTAGATAATTTCTGTTTCTTGTCATGTAATTACTTATGTACAATATACCTGCTGTCATATGCATTTAGACTCTCTTTTACATGCTTTGGATTTACAAATGTATACAAGCTATAAGGTATCATAATTAGAGCCTGGAAGTTCAGGCATATATTTTGGTTAAAATAGGCTGGCCAAAAGCCACTTAAAATGCTGAAAATAGGCAGTAATATAATTAAAATTTGCATTTATTAAAAGTGAAAACCAAGGGTAATATCACTCATTATTAATGAAAATAGATATTAAAGATACTTAATAATTCCTTTATCACATAATTAAAGTACTTAAGCTTACTTTTCTTGGTTACAAGCAACAACACAAATGTTTTTTCAAGGTGAAAATTGCCATAGTCAGCGCTTGTCGAAAAGAACACTTTTCATTATAAAAAAAAACATTCTACTTCCACTGAAGTGATTAGAGCATATTTGAAACAAAGAAATATCAGAAGGACTCATATCAGTTACAAAAGAACATTCACCTTTCAGGACACCATAGAAATGTTGATCAAGACAAAGTAAAGTAGTTTTGAATAGTCCGGGTGAATGAGCAAAAGATGTGCAATGGTTTCTGGTCAAGTTCATTTTTTGTTTATGTGTTTATAGGAGAATCAGGCTAGTAACTCCCTTACTTCCATACTGAACATGTAGGGATGGTTTATTGCACAGCTGTACTGCTCTCATCTTTCTCACTTGCAATTGTTTGTTACATTTACTGAGAAGTTACTTCCTTCACACAACTTTCCTAGAATTGTCTTGTGTAGATCCATACTAGGTCATTTGCCAAGACTATTTAAAACTACAGTATTACCATCATCCTCTCTTTTCTGGTACTCATATGGTCGAGGTAACAGTGTGTTCCTTATATTGAAGGTTCTGCTATTTAGAGTTCAAGTGAATGGGTTGAAGAGGAGGTTTTTGACTGCTTGAAAAGAAATACATGTATAACAAGATTCTGAATGGATATTTTTGTGACGTGAACATGCCATTTAATTTTTATAGTTTTTTTAACTTTTTCAAATACTTTATATGCTTTTTAAAATGTGTAATTAATTGCAGAAAAATCCATAATGATTTAAAATAGCCCAAAAGTTTTTAAAACTTAAAATAGGCAAAAAAGGGCAAAATAAAAACTGGCCCTAACGACCTCAAATGTACAGAAACATATTCATTCCTATCTGACTCTTAAAATATATCCCCCAGATAGAAAAGGTATTTTACGTAACTTCTGGGCTGTAATCATAATGTTAAGTTTCTTAAATATTGGCGTACAAGTTTAATTTTATTTTTATCTATGCAATTATTGTCATTGCTGTCTTTACAGTTTAAACATAGGGTGTTTTGAAAGTACTTTTACAAGCTTTGGTGGCGGGTTCTCACACCAAAACAAGGAAAAAAAGTCCATATAAACATATGTCTCAAAATTCTTAGTTTTTTGAGTTATTAATGAATGTTTACCAAAACGAGAAAAAAACAGATCCATATAAACACATGTCCAAAAGTAGTTTTAAATAACAGGAAATTTTACAATGAAATATAGTATAATATATAAATTATTATTGAGGAAATCACTCAAATTTCGCTAATTTTGTTCCACCTACTTGGACATGTTTCAAAGGCTGTTGCCCTTCATCTTTAGTATGGTTCCACTGTTTGCTTCCCAGTGTGTTATTAAGATGTCGCTCTGTGGATTTTACGAACTTAGTGATGAGGTTACTATTGTTTGGGAGATCAAAATTAACCAAGTTTTCCTTGTTTTTGTTAATTCTGTGGTATTTGGAAGAGCTTTTAAGAGTTTTGGTTCCTTTTGGAATTTGTGGTTCTTTTGCCAGAAATGGTCTGCTATTGCTGATTTTTCTGTGTATTGTACATTTTACATTTCTCATGTGTTCCTTAAACCGAATGGTAATATTTCTTTTGTTTTGCCTATGAATTTCATATTGCAATCTTGGCAATTGATTTCGTCAATGCCTGATTGTTTTCCTGGCAGAATTTTGTCTTTTATGTTGATTTTTAGGAAGATTTTTAAACTACATTTGTTTACTGGAGCCAAAATGATGTTGATTTAAAAATCTTCTGTTATTTTTGGTGTGTCTATGGGTAGAACATGAATTTCTTATATATATGATCTCCTTATAGCCTTTTAGTGTGGTGATATCTTTTATTTGTTTTTGTTTTTTGAATTTTTCTATTTTCTTGGTGACCAGATCTATGGTTTAACCATTTTTCTGTGCTATATCTATGGTTTTATGGCACTCTGATTTGTATTCTGTTTTGCTTATTGGTAGCTTTGTTAATCTGAATGTGATGCTATTGATTAAGGCAAGTTTATGTTGTTTTGGATTGTGGCTGTTTTTTATATAATTATAACAAAATATATTTGGCCAAAGAACGACGGATTCCAAAAGGAACCAAAACTATTAAAGCTCTTCAAAAACTCGTAGAATTAACAGTGTGGGAAATATATTCATAAACAAAAACAATGAAAATTTGGTTAATTTTGATCTCCCAAAAATAGTAACCTCATCAATAAGTTCATAAAATCCATAAAGCAACATCTTAATACCATGCTGGGAAGTGGACAGTGGAATCATGCTGAAGATGAAGGCAACAGCCTTTGAAACATGTCCAAGTAAGTGGGCTGCATTTTAAAAAACTATTTTGTCATTATGTATGCAATGCTGATATTCAAGTGCATTAACAGATCTGTTCCTACAACATCATTTGATTGCTTAAGAAAATGAATTTTATTTTTGGTTACAAACTTAAGTTGTAAGATTGTATCTTGAAATGCATTGAAGTAAACTTTCATTAATAACTCAAAAACTAAGGATTTATGGATTATGTTTATATGGACTTTTGTTTTCTGTTTTGGTAAACTTTCATTAATAACTCATAAAATTAATTTCTGAACATGTAACAAATTATTATTGAGGAAATCATCCAAATTTCACTAATTTTGCAGCAATAGCATTGTTGAAGGTAGTCATTTATGTGATTTCGTAATAACCCTATTAAAGATGTGATGGAAACAGTCATTTTAACTCTGGCATGAACTTTCATTATAAACTCAAAAACTAAGGATTTACGGGCATATGTTTATATGAACTTCTATTAATAACTCATAAAACTAATAATTTCTAGACATATGTTTAGATGGATATTTTTTCTTATTTTTGTAAACTTTCATTAATAACTCAAAAACTAAGGATTTCTGAACTTATGTTAAATGGATATTTTTTCTTATTTTTGTAAACTTTCATTAATAACTCAAAAACTAAGGATTTCTGAACTTATGCTTATATGAACTTTTTTCTTGTTTTGGTGTGAGGAACCTGCCATTAAAGTTTGTAAAAGTATTTCACGAAACATCCTGTACAATATTAGCTACAGTACTGATACCATAATGATATACCATATGCTAAATGACTGTAAAAGTGTTCAAAATAAGCTATTTTTAATATGTTGTGTGATGCACATGCTATAATCTTCTTAATAAAAATAATGCTTTGGATAACCCTTAAGTTACAAGGGTAGGTCCATAAGTTTCCAGCCTCAGAATAAAGATTATCGCCTTCACAAATCCCTTATCTGGTGTCATACTTTATCTGTTAAGTAACTGCAGCTGTAACTTCCCCTCCACTATGTTCAGTTGTTCAGATATAGTTGCATAAAAAAATTGTGACATGTTCAAAATGGAGAGCTGAGCTGTTATTAAGTTCTTCACATTAGACAGACTTACTCCAAAGAAATTAAACAGCGATTGGATGGTGTATATTGGGAAGCATCACCCTCATATTCTACTGTAAAAGAAGGGGCCAAACTTTTCGAATGGGTCAAGAAAGCATGGAAGACGAAGAGCATGCAGTTTGGCCCTTGGAGGTGCTCACTCTTGAAAATATTGCTCTTGTCGAAGGAGAAATTATGGAAGACCGGCGGCTCAGTTATAGAAATAGCAGCAAATTTGGGCCTTTCTAAAACAACAGTCGTTCAAATTATTCATGAACATTTAAACATGAATGAGGTTAGTGCAAGATGGAAGCCCTGACTTCTTTCCTCAGTCCAAAAGCAATGAGTCATAAGTTGTCAGGCATTTTTGGAGCTTTGGCATGGCAACGAGAGAGAAGTTCTGCAAACCATTGTTACAGGAGATGAAACTATGGTACTCTACTATGATCCCTTGTCCAAAAGAGAGAATCAATGGAGTGGTGTAAACCTGGTGAAGCGCCGCTTCTAAAGGCCAAGGTCACTCAGTCAACCAAGAAGTTCATGGACACAATCTTTTGGGACTGTGAAGGAATACTCAGCATTGACTTCAAGGAGAGGAATACCACAGTAAATGGGGAGTACTATACTGGCCTACAGCACAGACTACGTGCTTCCATCAAAGAGAAAAGGGGAGGAAAGTTGAGTTGTGGTGTGCGCCTTCTTCACGACCATCCACCCTACAGCCCAGATCTAGCTCCCAGTGACTATTTCCTCTTCTCAAAACTCAAGAAAGACCTTAGAGGAAGGAAATTTAAGTGTGACAAAGAAGTGATGGATGCTGTTTATGCCCATTTTGCAGACAAGATTTCTGACTTTTGGGGGGGGGGGGGGGAATTGAAATGTTAATTCAAAGATGTGAGAAGTGTAATGCAATAAAGGTAACTATATT
Source organism: Metallyticus violacea (assembly GCA_030762175.1). Taxonomy (NCBI): domain Eukaryota; kingdom Metazoa; phylum Arthropoda; class Insecta; order Mantodea; family Metallyticidae; genus Metallyticus; species Metallyticus violacea. Next base: position 119,491,605 of record CM060845.1, on the reverse strand, counting down.
GAAAAGTGAAATATAGTTTTTGACTTTATCATGTATGATAAAGTCAAAAATGAAAATGGTTAGGCCTGAAACTTATGGACTTACCCTCGTAGATTATGGACATTCCATGACAGTTTTGAATCTAAGTAAACATTAATCATAAGTTGATAGGTATAGCCATCTACAGAACATGAAGAGTGAAATATCTGTGAAGTCTGCCCAAGTGAAAGTATTAAAAAGGAAAATTATACATTAATTATTAATATTGATATAGAATTCGTTTGGTGACACTTATACTTTACTTGACTTTTTAATTGGACATGGACATTAAAAACCAGTAAGTTAAGTACAAGTGTCACCAAACCAACTCTATATCATTATTATTTTACTATTTCACTGTTAATAGCTTCAAGACTATAAGTTCATGTTAATTGTTGTTTGTTTTCCAGCGAATGTGTGAAGAACTGGAATATTGTGAACTTCTGGATAAAGCTGCTGAAGTAGATGATCCATATGAGCGAATGGTATACATAGCAGCATTTGCTGTCTCAAGTTATGGCTCCTCATACTTCCGAGCAGGAAGCAAGCCATTTAACCCATTACTGGGGGAAACATATGAATGCATTAGGGAAGACAAAGGCTTTAGATTCATAGCAGAACAGGTAAGGAATGGTGTATGAGTTACAGCTGTTGTTGCAACAGGATGAGCTACACGTGTTGGATCAAACAAGAACTTTTGGTTTAAAGAACGCTTGTTATTGAATTACAGGTTAGCCATCATCCTCCAGTTAGCGTATGTTATGCAGAATCCAGAAACTTTATCTTTTGGCAAGATGCAAGAATCAAAACCAAATTCTGGGGTAAATCTATGGAATTTCAACCAACAGGTAATAAGCAACAGTCCTGCTTATGGATAATTTGATCTGCTATATTATCAAAGGAATTTATTATTTACCTTTTAGTTGTGCATTATAAAATGTAAATAATTATAAGACTTTGCAATTATGCAATATAGTGCTATTCCATATTCCGCAAACCATTGTTTTCTGCTTTTGTGGCTCTTGTTCTTTCTCTTATAATAAGAAGGAATAAAATGGTAAAAATAGGCATTATGACTGACCACACCTCAAACTGTTAGCCAGAAAATATTGGCAGTGCAACATTCAGATGTCAGATAAATAACTCTGATAAGAAGTTTGTTTAAAACCTTATGTTTATGTCAGCAGCAATATCAGGTGAATTATCCAAAACTACTACCAAGAATGTGTAATTGGTATGCTATTTTTGCAGAATGGAATTACAAAGAAGGGCTCACAAATGTAGTCCATACAGAGATGCCAGCATTGATGAGAAAATGTTTGTCTAGCACTAAGTTTATGTTTTTTAAATAGAATAATGCCCATTTACTTTAAAAAGTAAATATAGAAAAGATTTGAATCATAATGACACTTTTTGCATAATCCAACTGCAAATAGTTGATGAAATTTCATTTGAATTTTTGAAATAAAGTGTTGTCTGCTCTATTTGCCTGTCACTACTAGGATATATACTGTAGATTATTGCCTATTTTGGCCATATGCTTACATTTATGTTTGTTCAAAATGATGGTCATTAGTTATAATATAAGCTACCATACACACAAAGATCACTACACACGCTGTAGCATTTCAGAAGAAATTTCTAATGGCTACTCCCATAAGGCATTTCATATATTCTGAAGTAGTGAGTATACCCTTATAAACAATATCTTTCTGGTTCTGGTAGAAAAAAAATTTACTGGGGTTCAGCCTAGGGAATGGGTGGCCCAGCTTACAGATCTTCTTTGCCCAAATCTATGATTTGAAGCATTTGATCAAGACAAGCTGTACGTATCACTCTCAGCTGGATATTCATATGCTCCTAATCTGCAATGAAATGTCTTCTAACGTTGGAGAAATTGTACTTACGAAGCTGTTGACAATGGAGTGGTAATATATCCTAAACGTAGGTATTCATTTTTTTACACTAAATTCCATTTTGATGTCACAGCAAAGCCATTCAGAATCAATCATGGCCTCACCAGAGAGCCCAAAGCTTACCAAGCACTCAGTCAACAGCATTGAGTTTTAAAAATCATGCAAGTTTGTGTTTAACATACACATAATCACTTTTAAGTATATCAGACTTCCCTGTCAAAAGCTTCTAAATAAATATTTATTTATTAATATATTTCTTGTTAACCCTAATGTGCCTTCCAATATGCTTCCCAATATATCTGACTGCAATTGTAGATCATTGGGAAGCTGTCCTATTCGAAAGTGCCTAAATACTCATTCTCTCTCTCTCCTCATTTTCCTTTTTGGCTTGTGAGAATACTGCTAGATATGAGAGTGAATAAATAATTATGTAAACTTTTGTTATAGCCTTCTTTATGTTAGCTGTTGGTGCATACAATGTCATTGTTATAATTTTGTCAATTTTTTTTATCTACATCACACAGCTTTGCCTATATTCTTCTTCATCATTTTCTATTTACATCAAAGAAGAACATAGAGCAAATGAGTCATTTTTATGGTTGAAGTCCATTTACACAACATGGAAAGAGTTGTATACTCTGGAGGAGTGTTGAGTAATTAAAAACAGTCGTGCATTACACATAAAGGTACAAGTTTCCCATCTGCATCCACCCTGAGGACAATATTGATAGGGCTGTTTTAGAACTCACAAGGGTCAATACTGGATCATGATTTGGAAAAGAAGTCAAACAATAACAATGCACATTATAGTGAGGTGATCTGCAACAAGCTGAACCCAAAACCAAGGCCTAGTGTCTAAAGATGTTTTGTTGTTGCATTACCATGCATGCTTACACAAAGGCACTCACTTTGAAAACTGGTTTTGAAATGTTAGAGCATCCTACAAATAATCCAAATGTCACTCTCCTGATCACAATCTGTTTAGTTAGCTTAATTATGACCTAAAAGATGGTTAATTTCTCACAGAGCAGAAGTGGTGGATCCATGGCTGAGGAGCAAACCAAAAAGCTTTTATTTTTCTGAAGGGAAACATGCAGTCTTGTGAAATTTTGGAACAACTGTTTTAAAAAGCAATGTGACTCTGTTGGAAACTGTTGTAAATTTACATTTTCTACTGTTCTAATAAATTATAAAAACAGAATGCAGATAATTATTTATTCATTCTTGTACTTTTACATGCCTAATTTATTACTTTATAATAAATTTCATGAAAAATTTATAAAACATTCAGTTTTAAAAGCTATGCAACAACATGATTTACCATTCCTGTCTTCTCTTCCAAAAATATACCACAAACTGATACCTAGAAGTAAATTAAAACCGTGCATTTTGAAATTATTAAATCTAAATCAATTTGAAAGAAAATTGAATTATTAGTAAACAGAATATATATAAAATATTTGAGACACTAAGCTTGTGGGTAATCATAATTTGTCATTTTTCTGTACTGACGGACACAAATGATGGTTCACCTAAGAAGTATTTATTTATTTATTTATTTAATAGGTTTATTTATGGACGCTTTAACATCTCAGGTCATCAGCATCCCATTCAAAATAGGATTTGAAATAGCTGATAAATTTTGCTGAGAGGCCTCTTCTTTTAGGCGTAGGATCTTTTAGTGCTGTAAATCTATGACGTGGGACTCACTACTTTACTTCCCTTCTAGAAAAAGCCATATTTAGGATTTTTAAACCCAAAAAATCCATAGACTTTGACTGGGATTGAACCTGCAATCTTGGGTTTAGGAGGCAATTATGGTTATGAATAGACCACCAGGACCGACATCAAGAAATATGAAGTTAATAGGATAATATTATTTTAGAACACTTCAAACGTTATATAACAAATTATTCATCAGGAAATCATTCAAATTTCACTAGTTTTGTTATATGATACTATATTTGGCTGTGAAAATCCTAAACTATTCAAATCTGCTTCAAACATTATTTACTTTTGTTTTCTGCATATCCAGAATATTGTACCATAAATATAAGCCATATTTTGCAAATATTGGTTTATGTCACACCACGTCCATTTTAAAGCTGTAAGGATTATGGTGTGCTTTCCTGCAGGAGAGGAATGCCAATACAAACATATACCAGTTTACCAAGAGTTTTTGAAAAATAAATGCCCCTCAATTATGATGAATTACCTTGGTGGCTGACGATAAAGCTTAGTTACATTGCAAATGCTCTTGGTACATCTTTTAGAAGTGTTCAACATTCAGTTCAACTTTTTTGAGAACTCTGTTTTTGTAGAATTTCATTCAGACCCTAGGCATACATTTGCAAGGGAAGGCAGATCCCTAATCCTCCAGGTTCTACAGAATAGCCACTTTACTGTATTTAGGTTAGAAATAGGCTCATGCCGGAGAACAATTACACAAAGACTAGAAAAGGCTAAAGTAAAGTAAAGATATCTTACAACAAAGCCAAAACTCATACAAGAACATCGGGTAGCTCAAATAATTTTGCAAAGCAGCATAGACATTGGATTCTACAAAATAGAACAGATTTTTTGTTCAATGTAGGTCCCCAAATGAACATGAAAGAGGTATTCACTAATATAAAACTCAATAGGAATCAACACAGCAAAACGTATGTAATTTCTTTGTGTAAAACTTATTTCAAGCCAGTTAAAACTTCTTTCCCAAGGGAAAGTTTAAAATTTTAAAATGGTTCAAATGCTCAACACTCTTGAGCATTTCATCTTTAAATTACTAAAATTCAGGACATGTTTTGTGAACTGTCGTTCACATAACAACTGACATGACTAAAGAGTCAAACTGGGTTGGAGAGGCAGGTGACTGTAAGGGACTCTGGTGGTCTATGAAAGAACTTATACAGAATGTTGTCCACTTCTGGAATTTGAAAGTTCATAAGACTGTATGTAAGTATAAACATAAAGTGTCATTGTCACCTTAATACCAACCTCTTTATAATCAATCAACTTCACTGTTTCTAACATACCATTAAGGCTGCAAAATCCTAAGGGTTAATTTGGTTCAAGAATGGAATTTCATTTCTCAAGATGATCTTTGTGTACTTGTGGATTTTATGTTTGCTTATTTGGAGGCAATTATTCAAGCAAGAAATGAGAACACAAGCTTTTAATGTACTGATCTTTTCTGAAAGAAACTTAGCAGTTTTGTAGCATTTCCGTTATGTTAAGTACCGTGTCATTGATGATTAAAATGTACCAAATTTGACAATAATGATTACAAAAATAAATGTAAAAAAACAGTTGCATAGAAATGAAAGTAATGATGATTTTTATGGGTTTTTTTGCTTGTTTGAAATATAATCAACTTAATAAATTGAAAATTAAAACATTCCAGATGAGTACAATAATTTTACAAAAGTAGGTGGTACATTTTCATGCCTTCAGTTGTATTTGCTAATATTATTATGCTAAGTAATTACCTAAAAAGAAAACGGGTCAATTGTAAATGTAAACTAAATATTTTTTGTCTGAGTAAATTAGTCTATGAAAAGAACCGATTTTATTTGTAATTAATATAAGTTTAGTAACCATTGGGATTCTTAAGCACTTAACTTTTTATTATATAAAATTAGGTACACTTAAACACAGGCCATGAGCCACTTCTTGATAGGTAAACAAGAACTTATGAATGACAGGCTAATCGGAGAGGGTGATTTGTAGCTTGTGATCTAATCTTGTAATCCCTTCCCCTACTTCTTGTCTATAATTGCTCCTGGTGGCTAGTGGAAACCATAATTGCCTCTTAAACCCAAGATTGCGGGTTCAATCCCGGCCAGGGTTGATGGATGTTTTTGGGCATAAAAATCTTAAGTATGGTTTCTTTTGGATAGGAAGTAAAGCTGTAGGTCCCATGTTATAGGTTTATGGCACGAGAAAGAACCTTAATCCTGAAAGAAGAGGTCTCTGAGCAAAATTTATCCACGCCCGGGATTGAATGGGGCTCTGATGACCCAGGATGTTAAAAGAGCCTCCGTAAATAAAACAAATCCAAAATTGTCTAAAATCTAGTACTAATATAACTTCATTCCAATTATAGTGCTTAGAAATTCTGATGCCTAGTAATCATTATACCCATTCACAATAGATTTTTAAGGTTCCAGTGAAGAAAGTTTATTTACCCTATATGACCCACTTGTCAATCATTATGAATCATATTGATAATGGTAAATAATTAAATAATACAGGAAAGGCATAAAAATCTCAGAGGTAAAGTAGTGCAATTTACTTTTTTATTGTTTTTAGAGAACTGATGACAATTATAAACATAAAGTGTCATTGTCACCTTACTACCAACCTCTTTATAATCAATCAACTTCACTGTTTCTAACTTCTATTAATTTTACAAATACAGATGACAATGTTTATAGAGGCTTAGAAAAATTTGGTCTGCAGTGGTACAGATATGTGCACTCTCTTAAAAAGGTACTTATTAAAAATGGCTACACTAAATGTAATAAAAATTAGAGAGCATTAACATATACATTTCAGAAGTGCTTGACATCACATGGTGTACTTTGCATGTTAACTAGATAATGATGAAATTTTGAATCCCTTTTAGGAATCTGTAAATAGGAAGAGAACACTAAATGCCATACTAATCAGTGAAATTACTAAAATTGCTACAAACTGCATGCTTTGTTTACTATAATTTGTTTAAACAGAACAATTTATCAGTATATAAAACTCATTATTTAATCATTTTGTGATGTGCTTCAATCTTGTCGATCCTGGTGGTGTAGTGGTAACCATACTTGCCTTCTAAACCCAAGATTGTGGGTTCAAACCCAGCCAGGATTGATGGGATTTTTCAGGACGTAAAACTCCTAAGTATGGGTTCCTTCGGTAGGGAAGTAAGAGTGTGGGTCCCATGTCGTACATTTACGGCACTAAAAAGAACCTCAAGCCTGAAAGAAGAGGCCTCTGAGCAAAATTTGTTGATCGTTTCACACCCTGAATAGATGGAATGCTGATGACCTGAGATGTTAAAAAGCATCCATAAATAAATCAAATCAAAAAATAAACAGCTTCAATCTTAGTTCCGACTTTTTTTAAATAATTTTTCACTTATCACTAATTGTTTAGAAAAGTCTCACCACAAAATTCCATTTGCTGATCCATGATCAGCTAAATCTATTACTTCTCTTTTGATTTAGGTTACTAGGTATTTTGCAAATGAGGTAGATTTTTGTAGAAAGAATGATATATTGGAGGCACATAAAGCAGCATATTTATTTTCCAACTTCTTCTTTTCTAAATGTTCAAAATACTTTTTCCAATTGACTACCAATATTGTGGGTGCACTCTCAAAGGATTTCATGCATGCTTGTACTTGAAGAGGGAGCTACATTTTCAGTCCAAATATCAGCTTAAGTTAACCCATATCAGTTCTGTTAAAAATGTTATGATTGGGTAGGAATAAAACTAGATGCCAAAGCTTCTCTATATGTTTGACTTTTGAATGTTCATAATCAAAGCTTATTTAATATAGACTGGATTCAGTACTTCAATATTGTGCAGATGCATAAAATTTAAGATTTATTTTCAACTTGTTTTGAATTTTTAGTTTTAGGATAGAAAGAAAACTGGTATTAAAAAAACAAAATGGCACATTTTCTATCTTGTAGCAAAATTTTAAAAAATCTTAATTGGAGCCACTTTTTGAAAATATCAGCTGTCATGTTATCTTCTGTATGTATTTTGTAGGATCAAAGATTAGTTATTTTTCTCAGAAATTGATAATGCCATAGTATAGTTCTTGGAATTCTATGGTCATTTAGCTCTTTTATGAGAAACTGAAATTTTAAAGCAGAGTTTCTGGATAAGCTCTCAAAGTATTGTTGTTTTGTATGGAAAGTCAAATTCTTTCTTGAAATTCGCAAGTAGTTTAATATTGGGGGTTTGTCTTTGGAATAAAGTTTATACATTTCAATGTACATTGTATTACAGGAGAAAATCTCTCTTTTTTTAATATTTTCTTTTCTTTATTGAATTCTTGTGATTTCTCGCACACTATTGAACTATTTTCCTTAAAGTTTGCCTAGATAGATTTAAATTTTTGGCACTCTACTATATTGAACCTTTTCCTAATTTATTTTGAATTACATGATTATATTCAATACAAACTAGTTTCTTATTCTGTTTGCTAAACATTCCTATATATCCAGTGGTGGATGGAACAGGAATATTTACTGGTTGTTCTGCAGTGGCTTTACCAACCATTCCCAAAGTCTCCACAAAGTATTTTGTCACAATGTATTAAATGAATGAAAAGTGTAATATAGAAGTATGTAACACTATTCCATCCCACTACACTTGTAGTTCTATAGATTATCTAATGTGGTACTGAAAAAAAAACAGCATATGATTAGAAGAAGCAATTCGAACTTAACTTTGCCTTCCTGTGATACCTAACAAGTGTCCTGGAAGGCTTGTCTTTGGTATTAGGCATTAATCAGGAAAGTGTACACACCTTATAAAATATGCTTATTATCAACAATGTTTAAATGTCTTAGCTACTATTGTTTGTGACAAATGATTTAGGAATGTAAGGTTTTTGACTTTGTCTTTCTCTTGTCTCTCTCCCTCATCAACTCAGTTTAATTTGGCACTGTCCACAATTACATTTAAGAATCTGTCCATTTATTAATATACTTGTTTGTGGTTAATATTTTCTCATTCTCAGAAACTCCTACACCCAAGAACGCGGGTTCGAACCCGGCCAGGACCGATGGATTTTTTCGGGCGTAAAAATCCTAAGTATGGCTTCCTTTGGAAGGGAAGTAAAGCTGTGGGTCCCTTTGTCATACATTTATGGCACGAAAAAGAACTTCAAGCCTGAAAGAAGAGGCCTCTGAGCAAAATTTGTCGGCCATTTCACGCCCTGAGTTGAATGGGACGCTGATGACCTGAGATGTTAAAGAGCATCCATAAATAAATCAATCAAAAAAAAAATTCTCAGAAACTGGGGCATAATCTTGTACAACCTTTAATCCCATCTTCTGTAGCCATTTTCACTTCTTGTTGCATTTTAATCATCACTACAGAAGCCTCTTAGGATTAAATTATTGCAATGTAGGCTCATTGATGAAAGAGATCTTTCCTCAGAGGGTTCAAAATTTTTATTCAGACCTGGCGCACATCAATTTTGGTATGTTGCTGATGCATCTATTACATTATTTAGGACCTTGGGTTGGGTCAGAACCTGGTCCCCTGGAATTCTAGTAGTCTGCTGCTGCTGATGAACTGGGGAATGGGGACTGATGCAATCAAGGTGGAAATATTGTATTGTTTAATTAGAACTTAGATTAAGGTGATAGTGCAAAACCAATTATTGTCTTTTTATCTTTGTAACTGCAAGGGATCATACCTAAACTGGTCTGGGCCAGATAGGTGGAGGCCCCTGGTAATTTGTATTTGTATTTTTTCTTAGCATACCAATAAATTTCATTCATTCATACAAGATGATACATTATAGTAAAAAAAAGTTATCAATAATTGTAATTGTTAATGTTGGCTAACATTGAAAGGCATTAGCTTGTTATCTGAGTCAGTGAATAGATATGCATTTAGTAGAAAAGGAGATAAACTAATTCCCATTGCCATTGTAACAGATTCAGAGCAAGTTATTTTCAGCTCAACAAGTTTTAACACATTACAAGATGTAAATTTCCTATAAAGTAGCCTGTTGTTCTAAAACAAAAATTAATTAGGACATAATTTGCACTATTACAAGCATAAGCAAATATAATGAATTTATTGTCTAAGCCAGGACACCTTTTCTGCTGATCACTGTCACCAATTATGCTTCGTCTATTCAATAAGTACTGCTATGCCTTATGAACAGGTATGGTGAATGTACAGCTGCCTAAATATGGAGACCATTATCAGTGGAATAAAGTGACTACATGTGTCCACAACCTGTTTGGAGGACAGCGGTGGGTTGATCAGTATGGCGAGCTGAGAATAACTAATGGGAAAATTAATTGCAAGCTCACATTTGTGAAGGTAATTGCCATAAAACAGTAATGTGCCTAATACAATATAGATGAAACTCAAATGATAGAATATAGTTTAAATTAAAATTGTTTATTATTATTATTATTATTATTATTATTATTATTATTATTAAATTGCATGGAATAAATCCATTGTTTTTTCCTGTCAAATGTATCTAATATAATAAAAAATTTGGAGAATAAATGAAAATAATCATTAAAATTGCTATTGGTAAATGTTTAAGGAAAATAAGCTATATACAAGAGTTTGGCATGTGTAAATAACAAATTATTTAATGAACTTGAAACTATTAATAGTGAAGTAATAAAATAATGATGATGTAAGAGTTGGTTTGGTGACATTTATGCTGAAACCAAGTAAGTGAAATATAAGTATCAAAAACCAACTCTATATCACAAACAAATTATCTGTCTAATCAATATAAAAACCTAGACTTTCATGGCCAGCATCCATTTAAATTTTTTTAGTGGTAGGTTTTGGTCTAATTAAAAATTGTTTTTCATCTTTTCCTTAGTTCTTATATTCCTTCCAGATGTAGTAGCATAACCTCTGATGCCTGACACAGTTTCAGGTGAAACTTAAAGAAGTTGGGAAAATAGAAGAAATTTTAATTAGACCATAGTCATATATTGTGAAGTAAAAAGTTTATTTTTCAAACATCTAATAAATGTTACAGCTTTAATGAACATTACAAAATGGTTGTCAGATATGAGGGCAGAGTAGATAAACAAGATTGGAGAATTCTTAGGAAAAGTATGGGATAAGTTGAGGAGTAATATAAGTAAAGAGCTTGAAGACACACACAATTGTGAAAATGATAATTTATTGCAGGGGTTCTCTGTCATACATATAACCAGGTAGTTAAGGTATGGGAGCACCTTTGTTTTGGTATTGCTAAATACTTAGATATTTGTTTGTTATGTAAATTTAATTGTAATGTAGTTTGATGAAATAAATTCATTCATTCAATCATATACATACTAGAAATAAATGGCCCAAGAATTGAGTCTTATGGTGTACCATAGTGAATGGGGTTGCTTCTGTGACATTTTCATTTCCTATATTTTAATAAATCTGTCCCTTTGGACAATATCAACCACTAGTCCTGTCTCTCATACATTATTCAAATCATTTTAATGCATTTTTAAAAATACCTTTGATCAAAGTTTTTAATTAATAAACCATGACATTTAAGAGAAGTCCAGAAATAATCCAGGTTTGAATTTTTTTTTGTAATATTTGTAATATTTTTTTTTGTAATATTTTAAAAACTGATAGTGATACAGGTCTGTAATTTGATATTTCATGCTTTGCTCCTCTTTTATAAATTGGTTTGATATTGCTAATTTTAATTTGTTGAGAAATGGGCCAGAAGTTAGAAATAAATCAGCAATATGGCATAAGTGAGAAGTTGCTGATTAGCTGCATTTCTTCTCAAACATAATCAAGAAATGCCATCCTAATCCTTTTTGTTGATTACTAGCTTCATAAATTTTTATTATTTTTTTAATAACTCAAGAATATAATTATAATCTTATTTGAATCCTTTATAAATTTTCTTAACAAGCTTTGTTAGCAGCATTGCTGTAGTAATCCTTAAATATTATCATTGTACTTGCTTTTTCTGTGTTGTTATCACTGTGTATTATTTTTAGGGTTTCAGATGAACATTTGATCTCTATTTAATTTTTAATCGTGTGCCACATTGAGTTCATAATACTTTACATCCCATTCAGCCATCTGCTAATAGATTGATTATGCTGGGATATTTTTGGTCAGTAACTGACTACTAGGTTGGCCATTTTGTGCATATTTAGCAGATTATCAATCAGACTGTCTGTCTATACTGTTTTCGTTTTCAGTATTGCTGATTCGTTCCATTTTTCCAAGGATAAAGAAAACACCATGCAAGCATATTCACGTACTCAACATGAACAATAACAATTTTAGACTGTAGTTAAAAAGAAAGAAAACAATAAATTCTGTTACCACATGGTCAGATCTGTTGTAATCAATGCAGTAACAAACCTAATAGGTAAGAGAAAGGCATTTATATAAACACGAGCTAGCCTAAATTTGCTTTCTTTTAATCTTCAAAATAGCATCTTACCTACTGTAGACATGTGCAATTGTGTCCTCTTGATCATTTAAATTAATTAAAACACAACACAAATAAATCTATTCATTTGGAATGAGACGCAGTATAAGAGCACGTCTCATCAAATTGCAAAATTAAAATGAATGAATAGGAATAAAATGAATATGCTGTACATATGTCATTTATCTGTCTGACTTTATTCTTGTGAAATATATAATGACAATAAAATGAAATTATCATAGCTGTTGTGTCCCTAGCAATTAAATGCATAAAATCAGCATGTCCAAATAAAGGTTTTTCTAATAGTACTTGAGGAATTAATAAGAAAAATTTCTGAAATTATAAAAAAATCTTTACTTATGTCTGACTGTATATTTCCATAAAAATGAATGCATAATTTCTCTAATCTAACAAATCAGAGATGACCGTTGGTCATGGTGGTATAGCGGTAACCATACTTGCCTTCTAAACCCAAGATTGCAGATTCAAACCTGGTCAGGATCGATGGATTTTTTGAACATAAAAACCTTAAGTATGGCTTCCTTTGGAAGCCAAGTAAAGCTGTAGGTACCGTGTTGTACACTTACAGCAAGAAAAACAACCTCAAGCCTGAAAGAAGAGGCCTCTGAACAAAATTTGTCTGCCGTTTGATGCCCTGAAATGAATGGAATGCTGATCCCTGAGATGTTAAAGAGTGTCAGTAAATAAAACAATACAAAATAAACAACAGCAACAACATAGATGTCCACATAAGCCAGAATGACATATATAGAGCATCTTGATTCTACTCCTATTCATCTGCTTTGATTCTGCAAATTGATGAGATGTGCTTTTGCATTGTATTTCATTCCAAGCAAAGAGATTTATTTGTGTTATGTTTTTAATCAATAACAGCAGATAAATAAAGATCAAGAGGACATAATTATATATGCTTACAGTATATAAGGTGCTATTTTGAAGATTAAAAACCAAACATTGGTTAGTGCATGTTTATATAAATGATTTTTCTCTTACCAGTTAGGTCTGTTACTGTGCTAAATAATAATGGATATGACCATGGGGTAATTGATTTTCCTTTTTTTTTTTTAAATCTTTTAAACTACAGTTAAAAGTGTTGTAATTGCTGTGTGGAGTACTTGAATATGCTTGCATGGTGTTTTCTTTATCCTTGGAAAAATGGAAAGATTCAGCAATACTGAAAAAGGAAGACAGTATGTCTGCCTTTCTGAGCTGAGATACTGACACAGGTGACCAAGCTCACTAACTTACTGACATATGAATGGGAAATATTAATTATCCTTTCAGGGCTGTTCTCAGTGACTGAAAGATTTTTCCAGGGTTGAACAATCCTCATCTCTGGCAAATGTTGGGGAGGTACACTAAGGTCTGTAACACTTTCTTCCTCTCCCCTCCCTGAAAATAATTCTTTCCCATGTATTATTTTATCTTGTGTATGATCAGTGTTTACTACATGCCACAGCAGAAAATCACAGACAGCAATGTAAAAGAATCAATGAACTTTAAGCTGAAGTAGCAAAGGGAGTAGTGAGTCAGCTACTCTGGAACAGTCAGGACTGTCTAACCAGAGAAACAGCAGGAAAAGAATTTGAATTATGCAAAAATGAGTCTTGTGAGAAAATAAAATGCTGAAAACTCTAAATGAGAAAATATTAAAGCAAGGCTGACATGTAGAGAAAGAGATATAAAAGGTTGCTGGTACTTAATGTAAGTGATCTGAGCCCAAAGGTAAAGGCAATAAAAATGATCTCGGAATCCCTTTCTAAAATGTCATCCATAATAAATTGTCTTAGTTTTCATAACACTTTAATAACAAGCCATTAGAAAAGTATTAGATAGCATTATAAAAAAGAAGTACGAGATGCAGAATATTGTGACAGCTTCTAAACTGTTCAAAAAAGTAGCAGTTTGTAAATCAAGGATGGTGTTACTTTGGGTTCATAGATGGAATAGTTAGGAAATTGGTACATAGAATCAGAAGATATTTCTTTTTTGAAAATATTTTACACACATAAACTGAAAACACAGGTGAAGATGTATGTACACAGTTTATGAAAAAGACATTAAAGGAATTAAAATAATATTGTCTAAAATTTCACGCCTACCAAGCCCAAGAAAATTGCTTCAGCAGTATCTTCATGATACTTGTAGATTTAAATACAGGGACATGAGCTGTTTATATGATGACAATTATTTATTTTTAGCATGTTACTAATGAAAGAGTATAATGTAGTCTAATGAGTTCTAATTTTGCTTAAAGGGCAAAATAAATGTGATTTGCCTAATCATTTTGTTATTATGTTCCTACCATATTTCTTTATTATGGTTTCAGACATCAGTCAGATCTGATACTCTGCATCATTTATTACATCATACAACAGAATTTCTTAAATTTTATCTAATTATGTATCATTAGAGAAACTTAAGACTCAAATATCTTTACCTTAAGGTTAATCTATGCAGATAGTTATTATAGAAAATTAAATGCCCATTTGTTATTATCTTCAACAATTGTTCTGATATGAAGGAATTTGTTCTTATTAATTGGAAGGTATCATCTTCTATTACTGCTCAACGACCCATGCAATATTTAAAGAATCTCAAACATTAAATTAATTCAGATTTTATGAAATGCTCATTATCTGGCCCAGCATCAAACCTGACATTTAGCAGCACAGTCAAAAGTTCAGTTATTCTTGTAGAGAATGTAATACAGTGAGTGGCAGAGACAAGTGCAAAAATACAATAAATGGTACCTTAATTTTGATATTTTCAGTCTTCCATTTGTTATACAAATTCTGTAATGTCCCATATCTGAAATGATGAAATCTTAATTTTTATACAAAATAGTTAAAAATAGAACTGATATTGATATAGTACACTTATATAATAGAAAAATAACATTTTTCTTAGGAACTAAAAATAGTCAACTGTGGAAAAAGTGGCACAGTAATCATATATATTTCCCCTCCTGCTCCCTGAAACACTTTTTCATTTAAAGATAAGAGTGCATTTTATCTTCAGGCAAGCTACTGGTCAGCTAAACGCCATGAAGTGTTTGGTGCTGTGACAAATGAAGATGGTAAAGCAGTGCGCAACTTATTTGGCAAGTGGAGCGAGGCACTCTATTGTGGTGTAGCACCTTCTGCAAGGTGCATATGGAGACCAGGTATGCTTATTTTCTGTACACATAAGCTTCCTATACTAAAAAGTGTAACTTTATTATAGCCAAATGAATATCACACTAACTGATACTGGGAACAAGTGGACCTAGAAACTATTCACAAATTAATATATTTAATTGGATGTATTAATAGGAATAATGAATGAGCACTGCTGGCAAATAACTTTGACTGTTCCAAATCTCTTTCCCATGTCTGTAAAGTAATAAATTCTCTAAAGCAATAGCAGCAATAAGTGTATATATGTAAGTTGAACATGGGATCTAGTATTAGTCACTCATTCTTTTATATGCGCTCCAGTAATATCCCACCAGTTGTGGGAATGTCAATATTTGGAAATGTGTTCAAAACCAAGTAGGGGAAAACATGGCAGAAGAAAAGCATAAATCCTAAAATCATATAACCCAGAATGAGGACTCAAACTCCTTTTTAGGGATGCAAATTGGGAGGATGCCCAATGTATAGTATGCAAGAAGCATGTAATGTTCAGAAAACATAATTTAGAGCGACACTGATCTGTTCCATGCAAATAAATACAAAGACATCATTGGTGATGAAAGAATGACAGTATTGATAGGACTCTTGAGAATATAAATTACTCAATTTGTTAACATTGTAATATATTATAATTCATATTATTAATTAAAAATATGGGAGTGCTAAGCTAGCAGCAAAGAAAGAAGGATGTGATTCAGCTAGTTGCTGCAGTGTGGGTGAAAGAATGAAATTAGTAACAATGGGTATGATTCTTACTGTTTATAGAATGAGGATTAGTACATATGGGAGAAAGAAGTTTATTAACAGTAGGAATCAAGATGGAGACAAGATAATGACCGTTTCAATGATAGTAGGTGTGGTTTTAATCTTGTTGGTGATAGGAGAAATAGAACTGAATCCAGGACCAATAGAAATACAAACAATGCTGCCAGCATTATGGAAAAATGAATGGAATAGAATTGAGAGTTAACAAAAATCTAAATAGAACCAAGGGAATAAAAGAGTATTGCAAAGAGGAAGTACAAGAAATTAGAAGAGAAGTAAATGGAATTAAGGATAGAAGGGAAAGAATGAATGAGGAGAGGAGAAGTTATAATTTAGTATTCACAGAATTGAAGGAGAGAAGAGGAATTTGGGCACTAGAACAAGTGATACAGATTCTGAAGGAAAGATTGAAACTATATTTATAAGATTGGAGACAGTGGAAGTTTATAGGGCAAAAAAATGAAGTGTTTGTAGACCAATTATGATTTGCTTGGCTATAGTGCAGTTAAAATATGAAATTCTGAAAAGGGCAAACAAGCTAAAAGGATCTAACATATTCATTAAAAAGAATATGACACCAAAGCAGAGACAACTGAAAAGGACTGCCATCAGTGGCAAAGGTCTTTAAGGCACAGACTCGTGAGCAGGAGGTCTGAGGTTTGAATCCACCATCTTCCATGACTGAAGTTTTTTCCAGGTTTTCCTCAGTCCTCATAAATAGCAAATGCTGGGGAGGTACCCTAAATATAGGCCTGGAATGTTTCCTTCCTTACAAGAATCCTTTCACAATATATCATTTCATCTCATGTATCATCAATGTTCACTGCCTGTGGTGCCTCAGGAGTGAAAATTGGCATTAAGCACACTATAAAAAACTGAAAAGAGAATTGGTACAAAGGATGATGGAAGCAAGATCAGTAGGCAAAAGAACCTTTGTAAGAAATCTGCAGCTGTGGATAGAAGGAGAAACCTGCAGGAAACCTTAATATATGGATCGAAAGGAATGAATCAGAGGAAGTAAGTCAGCATAAAAGTTCAAAATCTGCTACATAGTCGTCTGATGGAACCGCAGCACCAAGGCTAGAAAGGAAAGAGGAGATAAGGCAAGAAATAAATAATGGAGAAAGGCGAGATAAGGAAAAAAAGAGCAGTTCTCAACTACTAGAATATAATGTGACAACCCCCAAACAATGAAAAATAGAGAAGAGGGGCAGTCAGAACAGCTGAGAGGAAGGGAAAAACTGAAGTTAATGATGATGCCAAGAGGTGCATCTGAGGTTTCAGGTATGACTCATCCAAAAAGATTGTGTCACTAGAGAGAGAGGAGGTGGAGTCAGTGAAGAATGGGAAAAAGGTGTGGCAATCAAATAGTGGAGAGAATATGAAAGGAGAGGAAGATGGTAGTATTATATCATCTGAACATGGCAGAATTTTGGTTTTAAATACGATTTCAGCTGGAAGTGTTGAGGGAATGCAAGTAAGAAGCAAAATGCATTTAGATAGATTTAGAAGCAGAATAGGTTTTCAATAGCAGTCAGGGATGGTGAAACATTTTGGTTTTGGAACTATGAAGGATTAAAGAATAAAATTGCCTCCAAATCTGTATAACAATTATTGAAAAAAAATTGATACATTGGTGGTTGTAGAAACATGGTTTAAAGAGGATGATATTGAATTAAAGGATTATCATTGTATAGGAAGGAAAAGGGAAAGGATAGCAAAAAAGGAAGAACATCAGAAGGATTAGGAGTGTTTGTTAGGAAATCTCTTGGGTAAAATAATAAAAAAGATTTTATCTAGCTGCAAAAAATACTGGGTGTAAATGAAAGATAAAAAAATACAAGATATATAATTAACATTAGTATGATTGAGACATTGTACACGCACGCACTACACCCCCACCCCCACCCCCTCTATTAAATGTAGCACATGTTTCACGGACCCTTGTCTACATCCTTAGCTACCCATCGACAGAAATGAAGAATTTACATTTGTGAATAGTAATGGTCAAAGTGTAATAGACTATGTTCTATGGCCTAGTAGTGTCATATGTTAGAAAACTTTCTATTTATATTAGATATTAAGATTAAATCTGATTACCTGGATGTATATAAAATAGATCATAAAGAATGTAAACTAGAATTTGTAAGTTTTAAATGGAAGGAAGCATATAACAGTAAATTTCACTTATTTTGGATTCAGACATAGGTAATATTTGTCAATATGGGAAAATGAATCTGACAAGGGAATGGAAATAGAAAAGGCAATAAATATTTTAATAAGTGTAGTCGTAAATAACAGGAATTTTCACAGTGAAATGTAGAATAATTTTGCAACTTTTTTTGAGGAAATCATTCAAATTTTATCAGTTTTGTTTCACTTAGTTGGACATCATTCAAAGGCTGTTTCCTTCATCATCAGCATGCTGATGATTGCTGATGAAGGCAACAGCCTTTAAAACATGTTTAAATGGAACAAAATTAGTGACATTTGAGTGATATCCTCATAAAAATTGCAAATATATATTAAGTTTTATAATGCATTGGGCAGGGAAGGAAATGTTATTTAAAATTATAGTAAACGTAAAAGGGAATGGTTGGTCTGATGAGTAATTTAGACCATGCAAAACAACAGTGAAACAAAATTTAGTTAAATTCAGTGAATTAGGAGATCATGTTTCCAAATGTAACTACATGCAAAGTAACATATACAACCATGAAATGTTAAGGGGGGGGGGAAGAACAGAGAATGAAAAATTATATCATTAAAAGTTTAATATGTATCATATGGAAAAATAATATAAATAAAATTTGGAAGGTTATAAAGTAAACATACAAAAATATATCACTGCACCTAATATAAGTCAAAGGAATGATTAGATTATTTTAGTACTTTGCTTAGAATCTCAAGAAAAGAGTTTAGGGAGAAATGGGTGGGGTAATAGTCTTAGGATTATTTTCGAGAACATTGGATTTGGGAATATCTGGAAAAGAAGGAAAAACAATGATTTTTGATGAGCAAGGCGGAGATTTGAAGATATAGAAATGCAAACATTGTTTAGTGAGATAGCAGGAAAAAGGTCTATAGTATTTTGTATATGATAAAAAAAAAATGGGAAGGAGAGAAGTATATTGATAAATTAAGCAAAGATCAAAGAAAGAGTAATGCATGGGCAAAGAGCACTTGTGTGGAGATTAAAATGAATAAGGAAAGGTTTTACTCAGAATCTGTATCCAATATTTGGAGGGGAAAGGAAGATATATATAGTGTTTGAGTGCAAAGGGACAAGAATCTGGAGGATAGAGTTTATACATGAGAAATAGTTTAAATTAAATAGAAAGATAGCCTTAATGAAATTTTTTAGTAAAGATGGCAGGAACATTGACGAGCTCTTGAATAAAGTTAAAAATAAATGGAACTGGGTACTAAAAAGGGAAATAAATTAAATATTCCTTAAAGGGTAGTTAAATAGTTTGTTTAGATAGTAAGGACATTTTGGTGTATGGTTATGACAAGTTAAGAGTCTGGATTGGATGCTTAACATATTTCCTTCTATAGATTAACAAACAATGTAATAAATAAGTTTAAAAAGAGAATTATTGCTATTGGAAAGATGGCAATAGTTTGGGAATGGAAATAAAAAGGTTTAAAAAGGAAATTACATTTATTGGAAAAATGACTATGGTTTGGAAATGGCTTTGAGTGAATTAAATTAATTTAAATTATTGAGCTTGTAATATTGGAAATCTTTCTAGACTATGAATAAATCTATCATTATATTAGGTATTTGAGAAATAAAGGAATTAGAAGTTTGTAGAGATTGTAGCTGCTGATAAAATAATGATGTATATAAAGTTATTGAAATATTTTTATTTTGGCACCTTTGGTTAGGTCTGAGCCTGGTCCCCTGAAATTCTAGGAGGTTGTTGCTGATTAACTGGGTACTGGGGGCCGATGCATTCAGGGTGCAAATGTTGTATATTGTTTGATGATTTAGAATCTAGATAAAGATGTTTGTATAAAATCAATTATTGCTTAGTGTTTGTGTAATTGTGAGGGTTACACTCAAAATGGTGTGGACCAGATAGCTGGAAACCATTTCTTGTTTTTTCTTAGCATATGAATAAATTTCAATCACTGTTATATAATTCAGAAATAAATGGCAAAATGAATAGCATTCTTTTAGAGAAATGCATTTGATTGGAATACATAGATTTTTATTAATTTGCAAACTCAATTTTCCTTGTTCTCTACAGCTTTTTCTTTAGAATCCATAAGAGTGCCACTTAATTTATAATGTGAATTTATAGCTAGATTAAAATATGACTATTAACAAACAGATATCACTGCTTTCTACAGAAAAATTGACACCTATTGGTTTCTAAACATTCGTAAATTTACAACACACATGCTTGTGAACATCTACTCCACAATAAAGCTTTTTAGTGCAAGAAAGACGGTAAATATAAAGGATATGAGACTAAAGGCTGTTTTTTGGCTTGGATAAATATGCACTGAGAAAATAATTTGGGGGGGAAGAAAAATTTTTTTTCTATAGCAGAGAATAAGTTCTAAAGATGCACAGATATTGTTAGAGATGATCAAAGTGTTAATGGCATTGGAATATGTTATGCCATCCTGCTAAAATCAGCATAAAGAGAAAACATTAACACAAATTGTTTTTATTAAACAAGTGTGTTATTTCATATAATACAGTTGTATTTTGTAAATTTTGACATAATATGTAAACCATAGTACATAACTTATTCACAGTAATCCAGTAAGAATAAAAATTTTTGTCATATTCTGTTGGTAAAAATCATTGAGTAGTTTGTTAATTTTGTTTGCCAGAAAGATTCAATTAATGTTCCATTAGTAATTGTGTTAATACAATTCTTGACAGGTCTTTGATGCTGTTGGGAAACAAAATAAGCATTGAAATAAATTAAGATACAAGTATATATTTAGTCACAGTAAAGTTGTTATCAAATTGCAGTTTACAGTTACATCTTATTTTGATTTAAAGTAAAACACTAAAAATCATGTCGTCACATTAAAACTCTCTTTAAGTTTCACAAACACACTTATAAAAGTAATTTTGGTACATGTTTCGTGAGGTACATTCCTCACATTGTCAACCAAAACGACGACTGAGGAGCCAATTTCAGCAAAGTATGTATGTTACTATGCTTGCTCATATTACAGTTACATACCTGAATCTTTTATTTAGAATAGGAGTTGAAGTAGAAACATTACTGTAAATTTTTAAAATAGTTTGCATTACATAAGAATTTCTGTTTTTTTATATTTTGTGCAGCAATAAATGTGAATTGATTGCACTGTGCAGGTACAATGCCAGAGGAGTACGAGATGTATTATGGTTTCACAAGATTTGCAATGGAGCTTAATGAGGTGGACCCAGACATGGCTAAGTATCTTCCTATAACAGATACGCGGTTCCGACCAGATCAAAGGTATGTTATATATTATGTTTCACTGGTTAATCAGATAATTGTTTAGTCAGCAATATGAAGATCTTGTATACATGCATAAACAATAAGAGATTGTAATCTTGGGAGACAAAGGAACTTCAGGAGGGAGGGTAACAAAAATGAGAGCTGAACTCCTACAGTTTAGAAAAGATAGGACAGTTTGAGTATAAGGCGGGAATCCCCTAGCGATGGTGTGCTGGAATGTTGAAGGGCTGATAGATAAAATAAACATAGGTAAATTAGCACATATGCTGAAGTTTAGGAGACGTAGTGGCAGTGGTGGAAACATGCTTAACTAAGAACGCAGTGATAAATTGGTATGGGTTTGAGTTTTTTTGGAGGAAATGGAATAAAAAAGAAAGAGAAAGTAAGGATTCCTGGAGGAGTAGGAGTGTTTATTGAAAAGGAAATAAAACTTAGGGTAAAGGAAATAAAGTGTGTAGGATCGAACAGAGTTATGTGGCTTGTGATAGAAATAGAGAGCACCAAATTTTATCCATAGGGGGTGGTGTACAAACTTCTAGGGACCTCATATTTTTACAACCCATGTTTTTAATAAAACCTTGAAAATGGTATAGAAACTTTGAACCAGGAATATGATTGTATAGACCTCTTGATAATGGGAGACTTCAGTGCTAGAATAGGGGAAGAACAAACCTTTGGAACTGAAGCAGATAACTATCTAGAAAAGGAAAATCTAAATAGACAGAGACCTAGTAGAGATAAAATATGTAATATAGAAGGTAAAATTGTTTGAATTTTGTGAAGTCAATCTAATAATGTGCAATAGTATAAGGGTCAGATAAGTGGAGAGAATACATATTTATTAACCAAAGAAGGCAAAGTGTTATTGATTATATGCTTTGTTCAAGGAATTTATATAAAAATCTTGTAGACTTGTAGGTTATGCAAATCGCTATCATTTTCCATTATTAGCAAAATTCCAAATAGTAAATATGGGAGATCAGGAAGAAGGGAAAGAGCAAAGAAAATCCATATAAAGCTATAGATGGCATATAGAGGAAGAGGGAATTATAGAGAGAATCTAAACTCAAAAACAGAGGAAGATATGTAATTAATTGAGAAGGGAAAAGCTGACCAAGCAATGCTATGTCTAGATTCAGAAGTGAAGTCAGCTGAAAAGACAATGAAAATTATGTATTGAATTGGAAATGGGATGGCCATACCAATTTTGAAAGGGAAGGGAGAGATAAATAATCAAAGCAATTATAGAGGTATTGGTCTCTTATCAATGATGGGTAAGGCATTAACAGGAGTGTTAGCAAAATGATTACAGTCATGGGTGGAGGGAGAAAAGCTTTCAGATTTACAAGGGGGGTTCAGGAAAGGAAAATGTATAGTAGACATCTTTATAATAAAAACATTGATAGATATTCTGAATATAAAAAGAGGGAAGGTGTATTTGTTCTTCGCAGATCTTGAGAAGGCCTTTGATATCATCAAATGAGATGCACTTTGGATTAAGTTGAGAGAAAAGGTAGTAAGTGGAAATTTATAGGACTGATACAGAGGCTGTATTCAGGTAATCATTTTTTCATTAGGCTCGAAAGCAACAAAATAGCAGACTTGGTACCAAATAGAATTGGCTTAAGTCAGGGTTGTAAATTAAGTCTGGTATTCTTCAATCTGTTTATAGATGAGATTGTTGAAGAAATAGGGAAGGAAAAGAGAGACATTCCAGGTTTGCTTTTTGTGGATGATTTAGTAGCAGCTAAAATTAGAAGTGGAGGTTTAAAGAAAGCAATAGAAGCAACAGAGAAATATTGCAATAAATGGGGCTTAAAAATAAATAAAAGTAAATAAAAATTGTTGGTTTGTAGAACAGGGAACAAACTCAGCAGAGATGAGAAATGGTTGCTAGAGGGTAGTGAAATTGAAGTGGCAAGGAAATTTGATTATTTGGGTGTCAGGCTGAACAGTTATGGAAAATGGACAGAACAAAGGAAAAATGCACTAGGGAAGAGAAAATTAGCTACAATAGTATAAGAAAATGCTTGAAGAAAATACCAAATATGAAAGTATATTCAGCTACAGTTGAAGCAAAAATGATGCATGGCATAGAAATTTAGGGGACAGAAAAAGGATGGGAATGTATAGATCAGATTCATAGAGCAGTCTGCAAAATGATATTGGGATTGCTTAGAGCAGCAGTCATTGGAGTAGCCCTGATGGAACTAGGAAGGGTGGGCTGAAAAGGTCTAGTAATAAAACAAATTATGAAATGTTGGCAGAGGATACAGTAATTGAAGAAAAGATGTTTTCAAAGATTGTTTGGAGACCCAAGAAAACGGTAAAGGGATAGGAAGTTGGGAAAGCAGATTAATGGAAATTAAGAGGAATTGGTTTAGGAGAGCTAAGTTTACAGCCACAAAATGGTCAAGGTGCTTGGAATAAAGTGAAAGCAAGGATTGATGATATTGAGAAATAGGAAATATTTGGTAGCCTAAGAGATAAGAGTGGAGGGTATGACTGGGCAAGAACAGGGACTAGGTGGGTAAAAGTTGACAAAGAATTATACCCACTGTGTGGTAAGATAGACAAGAACTTGCACTGTATATTAGAATGTACAGAAAGCAGAGGATGGAAGGAGAGGAAATATGGAAGAAGTGGGATAAGTTGAAGGAAGAAATTCTGGCATTAAAGTTTTTTGGGATTAACAGAAAAAAATTTTGAATAATTTTTGGGAAATTATGTAGGGAAAGTAAGAGAAAAGTGACGGAAGAAGGTAATAAAGTAATAATGAGGGAAAATTACCTTTAGGGAAGTATTTATAAAGGTACGTAAATGTAAATTGGAACTTGCACAGTGAAGCTGTGTTATCAATTTATACAATAAATTGATATCATACAATGATATCAATTTATAAAGGTAATTTAGAGTGATGTAGTATCCATGTACACACAACCAGGGTGTTAGTTGTATAGGATTGTGAATTAACAAGCACTCAAGGATCAATGAAATATTGTAATTATAATGTGTAGAAATAATAATAAACATTCATTCACTTATTTGTTCATTTGTTCATTCAATCTAGCATTTTCTTTTATTGAATTATGTTATTATAATCTAACCTTTCTATGAAATATTTAATCATTATGTTTAGTAAATTTTGAAATTATTTGCTCTATTAAATGTTAGGGAATTAATGATTTGCATTGTTTTTGCAATTTACTGTTTTTTCTTATCCTCTTTTTCTTCTCTTTCTCTTCCTTTTCTTTCTCTCTTTCCAACTTATGTAGGACGACACAAAGACTGCTGGGCACACACTTCTGTGTTTTTTCCACCAATGCACTACATTGGCAATCTTATTAGAATTCCTCTAGAAAGGTAAAGATGTTACATGTTTTGTCTAATTCCAGAAAACTTAAATAATGAGGAGCAGGAGGAAGAGGAGGAGGAGGATGACGATGACGATGACAAAATAAAATGTTAATTGATTTCATTGTGTGATTCAATTGAACTACACACTCTTAAAGCTTTACTTTCTTTTCATAAATGTATGGAACCGGTTTCGAGAACATTTAGTTCTCATCTTCAGGCAGGCTAAAGTTAAACTGTCTGATCATTTGTTGAGCTACGGGAATGTGCATTCTGCTCTGGTAGCAGTGTGATAAATTTGTAGTTTATGTTTTCATCTCTGGCAATGTCGAAGTTCATTAGATTGTCTTTGTATTTGTAGATGTAGATTTTTTCCCAGGTTGCTAGTTCCGTAGGTCCTTGTACTGATTTTAATAATTTTGTTTTATTTATTATGTCGTGATTTTGTGTTCAAAAATGATATGCTACTGCTGATTTCTCTATTTGCTTGTACTTTATGTTCCTGAAATGTTCCTTTAACCATGTGCCTATGTTTCTCTTTGTTTTCCCTATGTAGATTTTTTCACATTCTGCACAATTTATTTTGTAAATACCTGATTTTTCCTCTTGTGGAATACTGTCATTAGCATCAGCTATCAGTAAATTTTTAACATTAAATCTATTAATCGGTGCCAACCTGATATTAAAATCTTTAAGAATATTCTGAAATTTTTTTGTAGCCCATGATGATATGTGAACTTTTTAAAAATTAATTTATCTTTTCTTGCTGAAAGTGTTGTGGTTTCTTTGATGTTTTTGTCTCTTGAATTTCTGCATCTTTTTGTGTGCTAGTTCTTTTTTAAAACCATTTTTAACTGCTGTTTCTTCTATTTGTTTGTATTCATTAAAATATTCTTCTTTGCTAATTTGTAGGTTAATTAGCTGTTGTGTTAAACTGTTAATAACTGCATGTTTGTGCGCTGTTGGGTTAAAACTGTCATCTTTGATCGATTATCTGCATGATTATTCTTTCTGTGTATTCCAAATTCAAGATTTTCTTGACATTTCATTATTTTAATATGTAGAAATGGCAACATGTTATCTGTTTCTATTTTGTATGTAAATGATATGTTTATATCTTGTATATTCAAAAGTTTTAAGGCATTGGGCAGCCGTTTATCTCCATTTCTAGCTAACTTCTTCATGAGTAGATTTGAAACACACATCAACACAGCTTTTCATACTTATTTAAGATATGGTACAGATATATAGACGATATATTTGCCATAGTTAATAAATTGATGATTGATGATACCTTAACACTACACCTTAATGACCTCGGCAATTGCCGGGGAGGTACCCTAAACTTTGGCGGTTAGCCTAAACTGTTTGAGATTAGTTACTGTTAAGCGCTGTAAGTTTAAACAATGTTCAGTTATGCACAGGGCATCTACATGCAACAAGTACATTTAGTACATAATACATTTAGTTGTGTTATTTTATTTGTTATACTCTGTAAATTTTAATGTAAAATGCATAATTTGTTAGCTATTGTTTCCTTTCCACTATTACATACCTTTGATTCTTTTAGGTTGTCCATATATACTTGTGCTCAAAAAGCAGTTCTCCAGTTGCCAGTAAATGTAGAGAATTGTTGGGCCAGTTATTTTACTATCTTGAGAATAGTTTTAAAAGGCAAAATACTTTAAAAGTACATATATCAAGATATCAATGACACAGAGTCTCACAAAATGTTGAGTTATGTTAGTACTCATTGGTTATCTCTTTTTGATTCAGTTATTGAGCAATAGAAAGCTTTGACAGTTTTGTTTTGTAGTGAACCCCAACGGAAAAAACTACTAAGCAGTATGAACATTTTCTTACAGGATCTACACACACAAAATTATATTATTTCCTTCAGAGTACACTTATATTGTAAATTTGTTTCTTCAACAAGATGTTCCAGCTATATATCCTCTAAAATGAAAACTTCTTTTGGACTTCTAATTGATTTATTGGTCATCTTCAAAGAGAAATCAAAGAGGAAGAAGATAATGAACATAAAGTCAAGAAAGAATATGAAGGAAATAGAACATTTTTTTGATAAAGTAAGAATCAAATGGCTCAGGAAAAATAGTAAAGAAGACAATGAGAAAAGTAAGGAAGACTATTAAATAGTGGATTTAAAGGGCCCAATAGTTAGATAACTACTATGTTAGAAAATATTGGGGCAACTTGTTGTAGTGATTTATGGATTGATTGATTAGGTGAAGTATTATAAAAGTTTTTTTTTTTTAATATTAGTTTTGGTCAAGTTAAATTTTTAGATATTTTGTTTGTCTAGGGGTAAATGGGCAATTTAAAAACAAGGGAATTACTGGTGTAGAAATTGTAGTTTATTGGCTAAAATAATATTTATAGTATTGTGTTATCAGTTAGATTGGGGCCTGGTCCCCCAGATGAACTGGGGATTTGAGCCTGGGCTAATGAAATTGGACCAATTTTGGATTAAATTATTTAGGATTAAAATATTGTAATGTATTGCATCGTATGATATGCATGTGAAAATGTGGTCATCTTTTTGATTTAATTCTACTTCTTCCAATATCAGATTCAAAAAGTGGTACCAACTGGAAAGCCAATGAGGACTTATTGAAATAAATGGAGTAGCATGATTAAAAGAAAATGATTGTAATGAGCATATGTTTTCTAATTGATTAGAGAATTGTATATGGCAGCTTGTAGATAAATTCTAAAAAGTTTCCCTTGAGGATAAATTTCTTAAGTGTACAGAAGTTTGGTACATTTCATAGAAAAAGTGTTTCATATTCTCTCTTTATTTTGTATTCAAAGATTCCCATATTTTGTTAATGAACATGAATGCAAACATGGCACACTTGAAGAGGAATTTGCAACTTCCAATGTGAAATTTTTTCTGGAAACATCTTAAATGCATCTAGAATAAAGAGAATTTTCATTGTTATTAAATTCTTTGTATTTACCTAGGAGTGCTGTTTGACATCCGCCCTTATCAATTGTGATTTGTTTGTTTTAGGAAATAAAGAAATGTTTGGAATTGCTTATTTTTGGCACATTATTTCCCCCAAAAATAATTATTAAAATTAATGACACAATTGTTTTTTTTATCAACATTCATTATAACTATTATTGTCATTTTAGATTACTGGAGGAAGGAAACCTATCAGCAGCAGAGAATTTAAAATTGCAATTAGAGCAGGCTCAACGTGATCGACGTAAACGCAAAGAACAAGAAGGTGTGCAACATGAGCCTAAATGGTTTAGGTATGTGTGTCTGTTCATAATTCTCATGTTGTATGTTAATATTCAATATACGTGTAAATGTTTATAAACATGATTAAAAAAAGTAAATTAATTTTATATTGTAGTATGTAGTATTTTATAACTGTTTGTCTATAGCTAGTTCTCCTAAAAACGTATGGCTTCCTTTGGAAGGGAAGTAAAGCCGTGGGTCCCGTGTTGTACATTTACGGCACAATAAAGAACCTCAAACGTGAAAGAAAGGCCTCTGAGCAAAATTTGCCAGCCATTTCACGTCCTGAAATTGAATGGGAATGCTGATGACCTGAGGCATTAAAGAGCGTCGAAAAATAAATCAAATCAACAAAAAAAAAACATAATCTCTTAAAAACAAAATTATGAGTTAAAATTGTTTTAAAACAGTAGTTTGTTTTTTATATGCTTATCTTTTTTTCTTTCTGCTTAAAATGGAAGCAAGCACATTATTGTGTGCAGTATTCTGTATTACTTTCTACTATAGTATGAAATTAATTTCCATCGTCACACATGGAACTATTCATCTAGACCAGTTTTTTATGTTTGGCTGTAACATGTTATTAGTTTTTAGGAATATCTAGTATTTTAATAAATTAATTTAATTCAGTATATGCATATAAATTAGCATAAATTATCAGGATATGCATAGAGATTAGCTTTAGAAAAGGTGGTTATAATTTAAGGGAATTATGAAAACTTTATGCATTTAGAAATTCATAATATTTTTATTTAACACCTAATAGGCTTAAAGAGAAGAATTGAAAGTTAGAAATACTTAGCATATGATTTTTCTTTTGTACACTTTTGAAGAAAAACAAACCAGCAGGTAAGTTAGACAGTTATAGGCATAAATCAACCTCGGGACTTGCTAAAATAATGGAGAAAATGGTACTACAAGGGTAACTTACTATCTGGAATCTCAAAATCTCCTTTCAGACCATCAGGTAGGTTTCAGAAAGCAATATTCAAAATGAATGTTTAACATTTAATACAGGATATTAAAAATGCCTTGAACAAAAAAGAAAATTCTTACTCTCTTTGTTGACTTCAAAAATGTCTTCGGCAATGTATGGAGAGAGAAGTTTATTTATAAGACGAGTAGCTTTGGGATAAGAGGAAACATTACTGTTAAGTTTACAGCTTAATAAGAGAAAACATGGTTCATGTTCAAGAAATGGTTCATGGATCTGTTATCACAAAGGTACACAGCTGAAAAATGGAATAATGTCCTCTCTAAATAGCATATAATAGTCCTTCCTCAAGATAGTTCTCCAGTCCACATATGGATTAGAAGAAGAAGAAGAGAAAAAATTACAGAAAAACTTAAATAAGGGATCTGAAAGAAATAGCTCTAAGATGTATTCACCCAGTTAATTAAAATTAAATAAAAGAACTAAAAAACATTACCAGGATACTTGAATGCAAAATTTCCAAACCATTAGGAATTACAGCAAAGTGGATTACATGTCCATAGTGACCTAGAAAAAAAGATAGGAAAACAAAATTGTTATGTAGTGAATGTGAGCAATCAGTATTTGTGAGGATTGTTGGTAAACCCTGCTGCAGTTCTGTCCAGTTGTGTTAAGTATCTAATTTTAAATACTTTTATTAGTTACTATTATTCTTGAATTTGTTATTACAGTCATAGTTTCCAGGGTATATCATGTAATTCTTAAATATAACATTTAATTTCGTGTTGGAATGATTACAGTGAAGCAACTATCATGTTCTTAATTATCTAGTGAGTTGATTTGATAATCTTATGTTCCACTTACTGTTGAATTATGCAAAACTAGTTTTGCAGGCTTTTGCCTGCATCCTCAGTTGCGAGTTGACTGTCGGCTTTGTTGTTGGTTGGCTGGAGGATTTGGTGTAGCTCTCGTGGACATTTTATGAACTTCTGGATTAATTTGTCTTCTGTTGGGATCTCAAAGTTCATAACCTTATCCTCATATTTTTTTATATAAATTTTTCCCATATTCCCAGCTCAATAGGTCGTTCTACAAATTTCAATAATTTCACTCCCATTTCTATATCATGTTTATCTCTCCAAAAGTGATGTGCAATTGCTGATTTCTGTACCTGATTGTACCTTATGTTTCTCCAGTGTTCCTTCAGCCTGATTCCAATGCTTCTTTTTGTTTTTCCAATATATACTTTGTTACATTCTGAACAGTTGATTTTGTATATTCCTGGCTTCCTTTCCTCCGGTATTCTATCAATATCACCAGAATTGAGCAGATTTTTAAGGCTAAACTTGTTCACTAATGATAAAGTAATCCCAAACTCTCTGAGTATTTTTTTAGAATTTTTTGGTGGCCAAAGGATGATAAGTGAATTTCATGTGGATGGTGGATTCTTTTATTGCTGTCAATGTTGTAACCTACTTTAACCTCTTCTTTTGCTTGAATTTCTTGATTTTCTTATCTACAATTTCTTGGTCATATCCATTGAATTTTGCTGTTTGCATAATATTATGGTATTCTTTGTTGTATTCAAACTCATTCATAGGTATGTTGATGAGTCTATGTGCTAAGCTATTGTGAGCTGCATGTTTGTGTGCTGTGGAATTGAATCCACTTGCCTTTATGTAATTTTCAGTCTGTGTGTCCTTTCTGTATATTCCAAATTCCAAATTGTTGCCTGTTCTTATAATCTTTTAAGTCAAGAAAGGGAATCATGTTGTTTTGTTCTGTTTTGGAAGTGAATTTAATTTCTTTATCTTGTAGGTTTAGCAATTTCAAAGCATCATCAAACAGTTTCTAGTTGATCACTGCAAAGATATCATCCACATATCTGTGCCATACTTTGAAAATGTATGAAAATGATTTGGTGTTTGAAGAAAGATATATAGAAAAAAAATAAATAAATAGATTTTCAGTTCACTGTTTAATATTTTAAGTAAATCATACTCATATTAAATTTAAGAAATTGCCTGTACTATTTTTATCAAATGGTTTTTGTTACAGCAAACATATTACGGATAAACGGGAAGAAATTTGGGAATACAATCACAGGTACTGGGAATGTCGTAAGTCGCCTGGTTTTGTCAATATGCAATTTGAAGCTTTATGGTGATACTATATAGTAAGTACATATGGCACTGCTGGATCAATTGCCTTTTAATTAAAAAGAACACCACAGATAGGGTGTGTGGGTATATTATTGTTAGAAAATGTTCTCTTTGTTTTTTTTGTATGTGTGTCAAAAATGTTGGTTATTGATTTTAATGACAAATATTTACATTAAATGTATGAAACAGTGCAAAATCTGTGGCAAGAAGAAAATAATTTATTGTTGAAGTAAAAAAATAAGACATATGAAGCCTAAAAAGACATTACAGTCACTTAATTTTGTGTTGCTTGATAGGAATAGCATGACAGTGCTGAGAGCATTTTCTTAATTCTAGAAAAGTGCACTGTTCTTTTGTTCTTGCATTGTCCATTCATAAAGATATAATCAACATTTTTTTAATGAAATAATTGTTGAAGAGTTAGAAATATTGTTAAATAATTTAAGATAACTAAGAAAGTAGTCAAGTTCATAAATGTTCTCTGCATTGCACAAAATGCAATCTGGCTAAGCCAATCATAGAACATAACTGTTTGTTAATTTTCTTTTCATGTGATAAATTATTATATAAATGTTTAGTTTTAAATAATTAAGCTGGACATCAACTAAGGTGCACGTGAAAGAAAAGTAACAGAAGAACTTTGTTAATCCAGATATATTTTAATTTTGGGAATTAACTGCCTTCCCCCAATAAAAATTTTAGCATTCAAATTTCATAAAACATTTATATAGATGTAACATTATATTTTCTGCTGTATTTTAAAATGAAAATTCTATCAAAAGTAAATTTTAGTGTACCATTTTGTTTTTTGTTTGTTTCTTCCTGGATAAAATACTTGAGTACTTTTTTCTAAAGTGCTTCGGTAAATAATGCTTTGCCAATATAAAGACAGTGGTAAACATTATTTAATGAATGCAACAAGAGTTTCTCTTTGAAAGTGTGTGAAACATATATCGTCTATAAGTCAATCATTATATAGAAGAAACAACTTAATTCAAATGTTTGTCACTGCAACTTATCAAGTGAAATGGTACAGTCTACTGGTTAATTTGAATTTACGTTTGTATATGGGGTGCATAAAATATGTAAAAAGAATTTATGAGTAGAAAGGGAGTTTGACAGTAAGTATTTTGAGAGTGGGAATGAATGTTCTCAGATACCTCAGTATGCAGTTATAGGCATCAATATGGATCAATGTCATAGCTACGTTATGATGTTATATTTGCTCATAGCCAGTTTAGTTGTCGGTCCTGGTGGTGTAGTGGTTACCATACTTGCCTCCTATACCCAAGATCGTGGGTTCGAACCCAGCCAGGACCGATGGATTTTTTTCGGGCGTAAAAATCCTAAGTATGGCTTCCTTTGGAAGGGAAGTAAAGTCATGGGTCCTGTGTCATACATTTAGGCACAAAAAAGAACCTCAAGCCTGAAAGAGGGGCCTCTGAGCAAAATTTGTCTGCTGTTTCACGCCCTGAATTGAATGGGATGCTGATGACCTGAGATGTTAAAGAGCGTCCATAAATAAATCAATCAATCATAGCCAGTTAAATGTAAACAATGTCATTGGTGAAGGCACTGTCATGGACAGACTGAACCTTAAATCTAACCACAAGACATGCAATGTTGCTCGGTGTACAGGTCTTTGTGGAAGGAATAAGGCAGTTTAAGAACTACAGTTGGTTAGTTTTATGAATGGTTGCTATACTTACTTTACTTTAAATCAATACTTGTTCACAAAACTAAATTACTGTAGTTCTCAAAAAGCCTTCCTCTTCAATGAAAACCTGTATACTGAGTGACATTGTGTTACTTGTGGTTAGATTGAGGTGCAACTTGCTTTCACCAATGATGTTAGTTTACATTTGATAAGCTATGAATTTATGTCACATCTATGACATGATCCATATTGATCTGTATTTGCATATTGAAGTGACTTGGGACCATCTATTCCCAATCCCAAAATAGTTAAGTGTAAATTACTCTACTTGTAATTTCTTTGTATATTTGATTTAATTTTATGTCATCTAAACACTCTTAATGCTTCTTTGTATATGTTTATTTTCCCCATATATTTTCTCACTCTTGAAATAAAACAAAAAGCCGAAAAACACACTTCATGAAATTTAAATAAAACTGAATATTAAATAGTGTTTTAATGAAATCATGAGTTTTCTCTTTTGTACTACAAGAAATATTAAATATAAAATATTTTTTAGAATTTTATTTTCTTAGAGAGTTTTATATGACTGGAATTATTTTCAAAGATGAAAGTAAACATGACATGTTAACAGCTAAATATGAAGTGGAAAATATGATAGCAGTTAAAGCATTTTTATTTGTGAATGCTAACAACTTTAATCTGAAGCAAAAACATTGATCCTTGTTTGGGTTTCTAAATGCTATTAGTTATGATATGGATGTGAATTCCAATTTATTAGCTATTACAAGGATAGCTAAGTTAAAGAAGTTAAGCTTATAATACTAATGTTCACTTAACTTTATCTGGTAACACTTTTTGTATTAGTATCAGCATTGATACCAATTTCTTTAAATTTCTGAGGAGCATAAGCTTTCTGGAGAGATGACTCAGGTATATTTGAGAAATCCTTTCAAAACTTGATGGAAAGGGAGAAATGATATCATAATAGGTACATTATGAGCTACCATTATCATTCTTTAGGAAAAGCACTGGTTAAAGTTATGCAATAGGCACCTAAGGCATTTGCAAAGTATAATAAACATAGCACTGGGAATTTGCTTATGCTACAGACTGTGAAATGCAATTGATGAATGATTTCTTTTTCTGTTCACTTTGCCTTGTCCCCTTCTGCCTCTATTTACTGCATATTCTTGAAGAAATAAGGAAAGATACTGGGGGTATAACATACATATACTTTTGGTGAACTTGATTGAAAACTGTTTCCCATGTTAGAAGCAAGATATTGAAATTTGCTTCACTAATAAAGAAATTGGTATTTTTAAATGAAGTTTGATTTTAAGGAAATGAAAGTAAAATATTATAACTTCTTAAGTGGCAAGTTCCTCATAGCTATTACATATGGCTATTATTTGCAGTTTACACTTATTTAGAAATAGTTAACATTTACATTATATAAATGTTATTTAATATTTAAGATGAATTATGGAAACTAAAGGAAAAATGTTGTTTTATAGAGAACTGCATTTAGAAAGAAAGAATTAGCTAACTTTTGCAATGCTGCAAAATATGGAACAAGTTTATATTTTAAAGTTTATTCTTTATGAGAAAAGGAAGATTTTAGAAGGAGCAGTTAAAAAAAATGAGATATGAGTAGTAAACAAGACTGGAGAAAACATGCTGCCCACATGGTAACATCTTTCAAGTTAAACAGTTTGATAGTTATCAGTGCAACTACAATTTTAGTACTGTCAATTAAGCTGTAAGTTATTGAAGTTGAAGCAGAAGTAAAAATTGAAGGAAAAACGAGAGTTATTAACTTGTGCACTTGCTTAAATTGATTCAAGTATGAATGAAATGTGGGAAATGTTTTTGTGTAACATATTAATTTATATATATATATATATTATAAATACTTATCGAAGGCGTGTAGTTCCAATCTCTGCCTTTTTTTTTTCCCAAACTTAAATCCACCTCAGTAGATGTTTATGAATATTTCCACACACACACACATATATGTTGCATTAATTTTAGTAATAATATATTTATTAGGAGGAAAATGTGCATGTTTAATGTAGAAAGGTGAACAAATAATATAAATAACAGGAATGTAAAAACAAAAAAGAATTACATTGTCTATCTATATCACTCTCCTCCGAATAATACTGTTGGATCTATTAGAGTAGAGTGTAGTAGGTTGAGTTTGGGCAGTAACAAAGTTTCAGAAAAACTGGTAATTTTGGAAGTTTCTTTGGTATAACTGAAGTAAATTCTAAATCTCTATCTAATGTAAAAGGTAGCTTGAGTCTTTCTATGTTCCCTTTTTTTCATTTTATCTTTAAGGAGTAATTTATAGACTTTTCCTTTGTGATATCGCACTTTGTAAGTATTCCTCAAGTTTGTTGAAGAGGCATTTTGATTAAACCATTTGCAAAGAAATACATGGATCAGATGTTTAAATCTATGTACACAAAAACCTTGGGATTTTGATGATAAATAGGTGTACTATTTGTGCATGGTCAATAATATTCTGTAATCAGTTCATTCTGATTCCTCCTGTGCCTCCATTGTTGATGGCTGGAAGAAATCTTTGAGAAGATGTAGGTTACATCCATAAACTAATTCTGTAAGAGAGTATCTAAGATCTGTAATAATGGTCCTTAAACCGAGGAGGACCATTGGAAGTAAATCAGTCCACGTAAAATGACATATAACAGCTGCTTTCACAGAATTGTTCCATTAGTTGCAGGTTGATATGAAGCTGTTATGATTTTCTGGAGAAAGTTTGAATGATGTTGGATTCACACTGCATGCCTTGATCGATAGTAATTTTGCTTGAAACTACAAATTAGATAATCTAACTATTATAGAATGTTTGGGCAACATTTTTTGCTGTCATATCTGACATAAGAAATGCTTCAGGCCAATGGCTGAAATGGTCCGTACATGTCAGACAGTAACAATATCCATCTGAAAGGGGCAAGAGGACTAATAATATTATTATTTATGTGTTGAAATCAACTTGATAGCAATAAACAAATAAAAATTAATTTAGCTCTGTATTAGGAAGTTAGGGGAAAAAAATGATATTAATATCTCCAATGGCCACTAGCAACTAACCAACATGTTAAAATCTATAACTGGATGGTTAAACATTGTCGTTTTCCAACATTTTTATGAAGGCCAGTCCTCTGCTGCCCTTGAAATTTCATCATGGAACTGGTGGAGCAGAAACAGGGACACTGACGGCATTCATCACCTTTAAGCATATTCATGCATCCAGTGGAGCAGTTGCAGTGGTGGCAGTGTTAGCCAAGATTGTGCATTGCTGAGCTGGTGGGGTAGCAATGGTGCTGGCAGTGATGCTCGCTGAGGTTGCAGGAAACCACCAAATCGGGTGTTTCAATTAATTTAGTTGGTGCTAATCTCTTATTCTATTCTGGCTCAGTATTAATGGGCACTGTTTTGGTGGCTTGTGCATCAATGTTAACACCACCTATCTCATTGATGGTGATTAATGTTGCTGCTGTTCTGGTTTTTGTTGTTGCTGTCGATCATGTTGAAGATGATGATGCTGTTGCTATTGCTTCTGCTTCTCACCCCCACCTATATGATTTGTATTTAACACATTTTCCACTTCTTACTGTCTTGCATAGAGACTTTTCATAAAATTTAATAAGCACTTGACAGTCCACAAAGATATTCAGTGCTACCTATGGGGATACAATTGAACTAGCGGTTATTTCAATGTAAAAGCTTGTAACAAATGTTCCTTTAGTAGCAAGGAAAAACATAGAGCAAATTTCATTTTTGAACTAACTGTATCTGAAACATTCTTACAATCATTCATGTCTTTTTTTTTTTTTTTTTTTTTTATTAGCGTTTAACGCCCATTTTTTATTGAGGCACCACAGGCGGCCACATTCTTAGTTTTGGGTACTGCCAGCAGAATACAGATCACAACAAATTAAGCTCTTGTTTTGATCACATGTCAGGAATTCAATTTTGATAAGTTCTCTATGTTCTTGTAGAGTTTCCATCCATTTTAGCGATATAGCATGTCCTAAAAATGCAATTTATGATTTCCCAACCTGGCATTTAGTGAGATTAACTGTTATTTCTCCAAACTTAATCAAATGATGTAAAGCCTTTTTGATGTATAATCAATGTTGATGTCTGTTCCTTGAAGCAATTATAGTGTCATCACTGTAGATAAATGTAAGTGAAAGGCTTCTGAAGTCTTAATTAATGAATCATTGCATAGTTTGCACTCCATTGTGTAGTTCAAAAGGAATTATTAGAAATTTGAATAAACCAAAAAGAATAACTGCAGCAGTTTAGGTGCATGACAATTTTTATAGGAATATGAGGATAAGCACTGAGTCAATAGTAGAAAATACGATAGTTTCATAGAGTGCGTGGAAAAATGCTTGATATTAGTAAAGGATAACAGTCAGATACGGTTGTAGCAAAGAAAATCTCCAGAAGGACACCATTTATGTAAAAGGTATATGCAGTTTGTAGTTTTCTTTTACAGATTTCTTCCTATTTCAATCATGACAAGGTCACAAATATGTAGGAGTTGAAATCATTTTATGATATAGTCGAACTACACACTCTTATGCTTCACTTACTTGTCACTATTGTAGGCCGGTTTCGAGAACAGTTGTTCTCATCATCAGTTCAAATCTCCGACTGCTGGATAATTCGTTGTGTTGTTGGTATTGGTATTATATGTAGGAGTTATTTTAAAACCAGATAGTAAATTTATTAGAAGGAAAACAAATTACATGTTTAATATAGAAATGTAAATAGAAAGATGAACAAAGAATATAAACAACAAAAGAGAGGCATCATATTACATACACTATATGTAGTATTGTTCCAGAGTGTGCTGTATATCTTCTTTATTGAGAGCTTTTTCTAACATAATGCTGTTTAGTACTACTTTTTAAATCTAACTTTATTTGTTACTACATATCTAAATGGAAGCCATGTGTCTCAGATCTGGTTACCCAGTGTCACAGATCCTAGTTTGCTTCTCTCCAGTCCTTTCTGGTCATGGTGTAGAAGTCCTTATATTTTTGTTTTTTCTCAGTATTCAAGGATAGTGTATTTATAGGCCAGTGTGGATGACAGCAGTAGTTACAGTTTCCTCAGGTTTTTCTGTAGCATGGGCTCCCTAATTAGCTTTAAATGAGTCTTGTTTGTGTGAATTTTGAGACGTAGTATGCACTCAGGAACATTAACTTTCATATATTATATGTCTTTCATTTGCTTTTTGTTAGGCTTTGCCAAATGATATGCATTCTATAGGTAAAGACAGACGTATTTTGACTTTATGAGCTTCATCGCTGTTTGCAGAGAAATCTTTCTTATGTATTTTAGGTTGTTCCTAACAATTATTGTGCTGCAACTATGTCTTTAATGTGGACTGGGTATGAATGCTTGCGGTTGCACTGTTCAAGGATTCCTTCTAAGTAGACAGAATCAGATGCTGTTTGCCTTCCCCTTTGGTTGTCATTGGTCTTAGTGCTATTCAGAATGAATTTGTTCTTTTGGGCCCATTACACTAGTCAGCCAAAAGCTGTTTGTAGGGAAATCTTTGATGGGGATGCCAGTGAGCATATAGGTATATTTTTACCTCCTTTTTTATGTCATATTTGGGTATATTAAAACAGAAGGGGACTTATTCTCATTGCAGTACTCTCGTGCGTTTGAGGACATCAGATATACAGTATTTTTAATAGTGTTTAACACCCGTTTTCACTGCTGAGGCATCACAGGCATGAGATGAAGTAATAAATTGGGAAAGAATTTTTTTAAGCATTCAAGAGCAAAGTTTAGGGTACCCGCTGGCATTTGCCATTTATGAGGACTGACGAAAATCTGGAAAAAAATACCTCTGCTAGAGAGGATGGTCCTGGTGGGAATCGAACCCCAGACCTCCAGCTCACGAGTCCACACCTTAATGACCTTGGCCAGATGGTGGTAGGTATACAGTGATCATGCTGTAAATTGCCAGGATGTCTCTGACCAGTTTGGCTAAGGGACTTCCTATGAGGTCCCTGAGCATCATTATGAGTTTTGTCTGAATTGTTGTGTTGAATGCTTTTGTGTAATCTACAAACAGAGCATGAAGTTTTCCTTTCAGATGACTGAATACTTCTTGGATGTAATTTTGAAGATATCCATGGCTTGTATTGTTGAGTGTCCTTCCTGAAACTGTTTCTCTGGAGTGTACTTCTCTATTAGAGTTCTTATCATTTTTACTTACATGACACAAATGAAGAATGCAAGTGCTCATTGTCTGGATGATCATGTGAAAGTAGTGATTGAGAGTGAAAATTGCTCAGTGTCACTAACAAAGTTTTGCTACAATAAAAACTAGGGCTTCTTCCCAACATCTTACATATTGTGAGCTCTGCCATAATAATAATAATAATAATAATAATAATAATAATAATAATAATAATAATAATAATAATACCAACAACGATGATAACTCACCTTATCCAAAACTTTGAAGTCTAAAGTTGTTTCAAAATTACTCTTATTCAACAAATAATTAATATTTATGCCAATATTTTTGCATGCAAGTTATGTAAATAGTAAACAACCTGTTTTTGAAGCATTATTTTAAATATTTCTCAGGTATAAGTATTAAATATTTTTTTCTATTTCTGCATATTTTTCATTGAGGTGAGAAAGGTAGATTTTGGAACTGGATGCCTCAAATCATTGAATTTATTTTACAATATTTGGTTTTTATTTTTAACTGTTTCTTTAACTATGTGATAGAATAATGTGCTACTTAATAGGAAAAACTTTCCTGATTATGTCTAAAAATTATCATTGTTATTACAAAAATAATATTGAAGTGAAAGGAACATGGATTATAGAGAGGAATTTTGTCGAAGAAAAATGTCAGAAAAAGTGTACAATAAAGAAAGAATCTCAGTTAATTAAATTTTCCTTTCATCTTAATTAGTTTTTGGATTAACAGAGTTTTTCTAATAAAACAAGCTGTAATTAATTTATTTATTTATATGTTTTTGTTTAATTTTGAATGTACAAGCTGTGACTATCAGTACAAGTAATTCACATATGGTATAATTATATAAATGAAGCACTGTTTGCCTATAGAATACTGCCATTGATTGTGTAGTTGAAAGGAAATTGCCTATATATGTGAACTAACCTTGCCACTAGTGTAAATGTGATACATCAGAGTTATGTAGTTATTTGTGGGGAGTTTAAACACATTGAAAGCTTTTGCACACAGGGTGTTAATTTTTTATGAATTGTTCACGGTTACTGGTGCACATAGGTTTTATTTTTTAGTGTTTTTATGCTTATTAATTCAAGTTAATTATAGCATAACCAGTTTTAATTTTAGGTACCAGAGGGATCTTATGATACTGCTGAATTCTGTATGACAACAATGACATTTCGCTATGATAACAAGCATGATTTTGAATAGCTTAGGTATGTAAAACTCCTACTTTAATGGTCATTCAGATGCAGAGAAATATTTAAAAATGCAATTTACATCTATTACTATTTTTAATCCTTAAAAATCATACTGTTATAAAATTGCTTCCTAGTATATTTTTGAAATATTCTTTTATATTTAAAGGGCACATTTTAGTTTTGTGGTTGCTGCACTCTTGTGCGAGCTCATGTGGTGCTTCATCTGCATAATTACACCATGGCTGCAATATAGGTATAAGGGAAAAAGACAGTTTTTGTGAGCATGTGTGCACTTGTGTGTGATTTGCTTAAACATTTGGAATGAAAGGCCGAGGGTTGTGCATTAATTTTTTGCCTGCAAATATGTTATGTTTCTCAAAGATCTCATCACAGAGTTAAGATACAGACAGAATTGTAAAATGAAAAGGAAATGTAAAATGGCTCATAATGGCCAGCTCTGTTGTGACTTAATAAAAATAATTCTAAAGAAGTACTAATTCAGTTTACATTAATAAAAAAAATATTCATGGTTGTACCTGCATACCCACTAGAATGAGCATCTTAGGTATCAATGATCTTCAAGTATTATTTTCAAATGGTATTGGGTAATTTTTTACTAGATGAAGCACATATGCGTATAAGGGGCTTGGGACTTTTACACTCAAGGCACAAATATGCCTTTCATTAATGAAAAATTTATCTAGAAGAGTGTAAAATATATGGTTTATTTTTTTTTTTTTTTTTTAAGTAGTGTTTAACGCCCGTTTTTACTACTGAGGCACCACAGGCGGTGGACACTGGTGATACATGTAATGAAATGATATATTGGGAAAGGATTTATTTTTTAAGGAAGGAAGCGTTCCAGGCCTAAGTTTAGGTACCTCCCCGGCATTTGCCAGTTATGAAGACTGAGGAAAACCTGGAAAAAACCCCAGTCAGGGAGGACGGTCCTGGCGGGATTCGAACCGCAGACCTCCCGCTCACGAGTCCGTGCCTTAACGACCTCGGCCACCCGTGGCGGTCTAAATATATGGTGAACAAATGTAAACCTACAGTTTCTGTTGAGAGTTGAAGTGCATGCTTCTTCATGGCAAAACAAGTAGTGGGTAGTAATATATTAATACCAAATATCACAAACAGTGACTGCAGTATATGTGGATCTTCAGTGTACTAGTCATCCTAAGAACAAATTTCAGTCAATTCCTGTAATAATGATGTAAAATAAAACTGAAGCCTAGATATTCATATGTTTCAAAATTTAAGGTTTAAATCTGCCTAAGATAACTTTTAAAGCTTTCAGAATAGCACAGTCAGATGAAAGGAATTTATGCCACATCCTGGAAGGACACCATAGTTTTTGGTCAAAATCTTACTCATTAAGATATAGATCCATGAGTTATCTGGTCAGTTATTTGGTTTTATTTACAGATGCTCGTTAACAACTCAGGTCATCACATCCCATTCTATTCAGGGTGTGAAAGGACTGGTAAATTTTGCACAAAGGCCTCTTCTTTCAGGCTTGAGGTTCGTTATCATGCTGTAAATGTAAAACATGGGACCCATGGCTTTACTTCCCTTCCGAAGGAAGTCATACTTAGGATTTTTATGCCAGAACCCATGATCTTGGGTGTAGAAGGCAAGTATGGTTACCACTACACCAGCCAGACCGACTTATCTGGTCAGAATCTCTGGCATTAAAATAAAGATTCATGTTTTATGTGCAATTTTAATCTAATTTGCTATTCCATTCCTTGTCTACATATTGCTAGAATGAAAAAAAAAAAAAAAAAAAAATTTGGTAAGCATAGCCATTTTTTATGATCAGGAAGCATGGATGTATTTCTTCTACTCTGTGGTATGCTTCCAGTATTAAATATGTGAATACAGGATTAGTATAAACACTCTGAGTTGTTTGCATGCCTGTAAAGCTTTTTCTTGATATTTTGTTTGGTCCCCAGTGTGGAGCTATGGAAATTTAGGCTATGGATTATTATGACTATTGTGTTAATCTTCCTCTATCAGCATGTCGTTTCCTGTTATTGTACAATGTGATATTTATTGAAGAGTGATTCATTTCAAGACCCGTCAAAATGGAGCTGTTTTCTTTATTTTGTTTTTATAACATTTTAAAATTTGTAAATGGTTACAAGCATGTGATTGTAGTGAAGGATTGAGATTTGGCAGATTATACTATTATAAGTTTACATGGAGCCAAAGAAATAACAGTAAAATGGTGGAAAAATTATAGAGTTCTGTATTGATAATCAAATGTTAATTAGGAATACACTCTATCCAAACAAAATGATATATGAAGTTATATTTGAGGCAGGTAGAAGAGGACTAGTAATATTGTAGATACTTTACAGGCAATAGATATGCAGTATTTGATGTTTGAATATAGAGAAGTGCCATGCCCTGTATATAACATAAGTTATTAATAATGAAAACAAGTATTAGAAAAACTCAAATAATTAAACCAAAAAAGTGTACCAAATTAAAGTTAAAAGAACTTTATAAACAAGAGAAACAAGAAAAATATAAAAGAATTATAGAAGAAAGACTAAAAGAAATTAATCCAAATAATAATGAACATTTTAAAGAAAAATTGTATAAGCTTAAAGAAATATTGGTTGATAAAAACTGTGCAAGAAGGATGAGGGGAAGAATGATTGGTTCCAGAATTAAGCATACTAAATGGTGGAAGAAGAACTCGGGATAAAACGAATGAAACTAGCTTGGAATAGATGAGAGTGTTAGCTAGTTTACATTGAAGCAAGAAACAAAGCTAAATACAAATTTAGGAAGATGTTGGAAATGAAATAGAAAAACATTTTAAAACTAATAATAATGGGAAGTTTTGCATTTAGATGTAAATGAGGAAGAAGTATATGAAATGTTTATAATAAAGGTAATAAAAGGCAAAAAAATTCTTAATGTTTAGAAAGGATTCTACAGAAATGAAGAGTGAACAAAAGGAGCTAAATACAAAAGGGACCAGAGAGTTAGTCAATTAAGAGGAAGAAAATGCAGTCTTTGGATTTTAAAATTATTAAATGGTATTAGAAATAAGATAGCAGATGGAATATTTAAATGGCCATACCTAGGGTGAAATTAGGGAAAGCACAGATCCAGATGGAATTGCACCATAAATGATAAAGTATCGAGGAGAGCAAATTAAGATGAATTTAAGAAGGCTACATATAATATTTATGTTATTAATTATACAATGCCAAGGTATGACAGGGCTGCATAAATGTACATGATAATTGTATTTTATTGAAGGTGGATCGGAGGAACGGTTTCAATAATAACAAGGTATTATCAGTATATGAAATATTTGTACAATTGCTCATTTTTGGGAGATCATTTACTTAGACAACAAATAATAGAAGGCCAAGCACCAAGCCCTGCATTGCTCCAAATAGATGACTGGAAGATTTAAGATGGAGACAGAATTAATATAAGATGATAGCTTAATTCCCCTATTATTTGTTATGTTTATGAATCAAGTAACTAATTAAATATAGTAAGAGATGAACAAGGAAATGGTATGAAATTCAAATATGCTGACAATATGTTTACAGAATGTCGGAATCCACACAGAGAAACTTTTGTTAATCTTATTTTTATTTAAAGTAAAACACTAAAAATCATGTCGTCACATTAAAACTCTCTTTAAGTTTCACAAACACACTTATACAAGTAATTTTGGTACATGTTTCGTGAGGTACATTCCTCACATTGTCAACCAAAACAACGACTGAGGAGTCAATTTCAGCAAAGTATGTATGTTACTATGCTTGCTCTGGTGGTCTGATAATGAACTTAAACAATATGTTGTCTGCTT
Source organism: Metallyticus violacea (assembly GCA_030762175.1). Lineage (NCBI taxonomy): Eukaryota > Metazoa > Arthropoda > Insecta > Mantodea > Metallyticidae > Metallyticus > Metallyticus violacea. The sequence goes on along the minus strand of CM060845.1, from coordinate 119,447,354 downwards.
CCGGTATATCAAAATTCATAAGTTTGTATTCATATTTTTTTATGTAAATTTTTTCCCATATATTAAGTTCTTTCGGATGTTGAATTGTTTTTAGTAATGTTATGTCCTTCTCTATTTCATGATTCTCATTCCAAAAATGTGCAGCCACTGCTGATTTTTCTATTTGTTTGTGTCTAATATTTCTCCAGTGTTCCTTTAATCTTATCCCCAGATTTCTCTTTGTTTTTCCTATGTATATTTTGTCACAATCCTTGCAATTAATTCTATATATACCTGAATTTTCTTCTTTGTTTAATTTTATTTAGATTTAATAGTTTACCAACACTATATCTGTTTATTGGTGCCAGAGTAATGTTGTACTTTTTGAAAATTTTTTGGAATTTATGGTTAACATAAGGATGATATGTGAATTTTTGATAAGTATTTTCTTTAAGTGAAGAACTGAGTGTAGTGATTAGTTTAATTTCCTTTTTATTTTTAAATCTTTTTATTTTTTTATCTACCATTTGTTTGTTAAATCCATTTATTTCTGCTGTGTGTATTATATGTGCGAATTCTTTTCTGTATTCTTCTTTACTGAGTGGTGTATTAACTAGCCTGTATGTCATACTATTGAATGCTGCTTCCTTGTGGGGTCTGGGGTTGAAACCTTTTGCTTTTATGTAATTGCCGGTATGTGTGTCCTTTCTGTATATACCAAATTCTATATTTTTATTCCTTTTTATTATCCTTAGGTCCAGAAAAGGTAAAGTATTGTTAACCTCAGTTTCCATAGTGAATTTTATGGTTTTTTCTTGCAAGTTCAACAGTTTCAATGAATCTTCTATGAATCTATCTTCACAATGGCAAACACATCATCAACATATCTGTACCATGTTTTGAATATGTATGGGAAGGCTTTCGTTATATGTGTTTCAAAATAGCTCATGAACAGATCAGCCAAAAATGGAGATAGTGGACTACCCATCATTAAACCTGATTTTTGTTTATAAAACTTTCCTTCAAACGTGAAGTAAGCTTGGTCTAAATATAGTTTTGTGAGTTTTACATATTCTTTTGTGTGTGTTTCTGCAATGTTGATAGATAGTAGCCATTTTTTTAACAAATTCAGGGTTTTCTCTTTTGGAATGCTTGGAAACAATGCTTTTACATCAAAGGAAACCATGGTATCATTTGAGTTTAGTTTATTATCTTTGATTTTGTTTATAAGATCGAACGAGTTTTTTATACTTAGACTTGGGAATTTGGGAAATGTATTAAATCGTGTAGTTAACCATTTGGCTAGGAGGTAACATGGGGTATTGATATTGTTAATTATTGGTCTCATGTCTTTTCCTAGCTTGTGTATTTTTGGTAATCCTATTATTTTAGCTATTGATGGATTAGGTATTTTGATTTTGTAAATATCTGAATTTGTGAGTAAGCTATTTCCTTTTAATATGTCTTCTATTGATTTCTTGCATTTGTGTAGGGGATTTTTTTCCACTTCAATGAACTCCTTATTGTTTAGTAACTCTAGCATTCTATGTTGGTAATCTTCTTTGTCTAGGATTACAACTTGGTTTCCCTTATCTGCTTTTGTATATATGACTTCTTTTTTATTTAATGATTTTATGGTTTTTTGGTATGATTTGGGGATTTGGCTATGATTTTTAATTTCCTGTAATATTCCTGACGATATTTTCCTAATATAATTTTTATCTCTGGTGTTTAATTTCTCAATGGTTAATTCAATATCTGTAATATATTCGTCAATGTTTGATGAGAAATTGACACATGTTTGATGCTGACGATATTGTATTAATAGTACAGCTGAAGATTTTCAAAATGCTATGATTGATGGGCAAATACCATAAAAGAAACAAGAAACACTATATATGAAGATAAAAGTTATAAAATTGGGAAGAGCAAAAGAAGAATTTAATATATTAAATGGATTGATCAAAGATTAAAGCAACTGTAAAGATGTGAATACCTGAGTACAGCAATAAATAAAGAAGGAAAAATAGATTATGAAATAAATAACCAAATTAGGAAAGTAAATCAGGTATACTTATCAATTTAATAATAACACCCGTAGAAAAGAGAATCAGTTAGTTTAGCTAAATTATAATTGTAAAATCAGTAGGTATATCAATATTAACACATAGAGTAAAAAAAAAAACCCACATGAATACTGCTTGATAAAAATGGAAATAGAATAACAGCTCATGAAATGAATCACTTAAAAAGATTTTATGCAAAACATGAAAAAGGTCACAGAGTAGGAAAAAGGAAGAGGTATTCAAAGCAAAGGCAGGAGGAAAATGAAGAAAATGAAAACACCAAGGATCAACGGGGGCAGTATGTAACTTACATGGTAGAGAAATGAGGAAGGGAGGTAAAAGGGCTAGGAGTTGCCATTGGATCAGGGCAGGGTATAGAAAATGAATTGAAAGTCCAACACTGTAAGACTAAAGGGTTAAATAAAGAAAGAATGAAAGTAAAATAACACTTTAAAATGAGTGAGATTGACTTTCGCTTATTTTTCAGTATATTCCTGGTTCTAAACTGTTATTCCCATCATGAACAAAGTCATCTGTTTATTTCTGAAACCATTTTGATTTATGAAATTCAACCTTTATTACGAGCATTTAACATTTTGGACTTGTGGCTCATTTATATCAGTTCTGTTTCACATCTTATTTCTGATTTGTAGCATGGAAAGACTGCATATGGATGGTTTTTGGGTTTTTCTATATGTAAATTATGCTATGAGCCTTATTTCAGAAACTAAACTTCAAAATAGAATTTTGAGAAAAGTAAATAACTAAAGCACAGAGAAATCTAGAATTAGAAGTGATCAATTCATACAGAACTTTAAGGAGCAGAAGCTTAACCAAATATTAATAAATTAAAAATAACGAAACGTCTAGGTCTTAATACTATATACTTGCTGAAACAAGAAAATGTAGCAAAGATGTTTCTATTAAATTGTTTGCAAGGCCAAAATGTAATCCCTCTGTTTACTAATATATCATAATACAAATAAAAATAGAGAATTCTATCTCCATTAATAGAAAAAATGATAGAAATAAAATAATAATTTAAAAGACGCTTGTTAAATTTGGAAATCCAGCTCTCATGGAACTGCGTGATTCTCAGCTATTCACCAAGTGGTACGATTAACTGAATGTATTAATAAAACCTTCAATCAAAGAAAAAGCATAGGAGCAATATTTTATTAACTTCAGAAATGTATTCAATACTCTGTGAGGACAGAATTTATTGAATAAAATAGAAATAATGGGTATTGAGGCTAATATAAAAAATTTCACATCACAAAGATGGATAATTGGGATAAAAAAATCTCTTAAATAGAAGTGGATTTTTTCATATTATCACCAGAAACAATATCAAGCCAAATTGTTTTAACATTTATAAATAATTTAGCAAGAACAGATGTACCTCATAATGATTTGAAAGTGTTTTTTGTTGTTGTTGATCTAATGTGCAGGATTTTGATCCATCAATTTTTCCCTGGCCAGCCAATATAATTAGTGTATTTTCCCCGTCAGGTGCAGCTTTCCTCAGTTCTGTGCATTCTAATAGATGTTCTCCATTTAGAATCTTGTCAGTATTGCAGATCTTACATGTGTTATCATTCATAAAACCAAATCTGTGTAGATGTTCCACCAGACAGTCATGTCCAGTGGCCAGTCTAAAATGAGCAACTGCTTCCTTCCTTGATAGATTTTTATTTTTTGTACTGTTTCTTTTATATTAGAATAATTTTTATTATATTATTTTATTAGATATTTCCACTTGAATATTATGTTGATATTTTTGTTCTATGATCGTTTTGATATTTTTTAATTTTACATTTAATCCACAGGGCTTTATTGGTTTTGAATATGCCACTGCCCCCTTTTTGGCCAGAAAGTCTGCATTCTCGTTACCTATCACTCCCACGTGTGCTGGTGTCCAAGTCGTATTATTTGTTGAAATTTTGTTTGGAGTAATCTATAATAAGATCTCACGTCCCTTACATTGTAAGATTCATATGAGCTATCACATCGTTCTATAGCTTGTATAGCAGAAGCTGAGTCTGTAAGAATCACTACTTTATTTTCTTTTATATCTGTCCTGTGGTATATCTGTTCCAATGCTCGTTGTATTGCCACCATTTCACATTCATAACTTGTGGATTTTCTAGGCAGTGTGAAATAATGCGAGAAATATTTACAATATATACCACCTCCAACATTATTTCTCTGTTTGTCTGCAGATCCATCTGTGTAAATTCTAAGCCACTCTGTTTCGGAGAATTGGTTGTGTAAATGTTCAAGTGCTATAGTTCTGCATACCTCTGTTGAGTCTTCTTGTTTATTTAATTGTTCTGTCAGTTTTTTTATCTGTTACTATCTTAATATAATCCATTGGATTAGTTCTTGAGGGATATGGGATGTTCTTCTCTGCCAGGTTTAAATAATTGTAATTCTTCTCTAAGTAAGCTTTATTTATGATCTGTGTTTTTTGTTTATGTTCTTTGGGTAGTTGATGAAATCATTGATGTTTACTTGGGTTTGTTTTTAATTTTATGTATAATTGTGCCACTTGTGTTTCAATGCTGGTTTTCATTTGATTATTATTCGTTCCGACCAGAATTGCATTTATTGGTGTTGTTTTTGCAGCACCTGTTATCAGTCTCAAACATTGATTTTGGCATTTCTCAATCTTATTAATTTTTTCTTCTGTTGCTGTTAAAGTAGCTCACATCCATGTTTTAGTACTGGTTTTATATCTATATTATGTTTTATTTAAAACTTCCATTGAGCTGCCCCATTTAGATCCAGCTAATCTTTATAATGTGTTACTTTGTTTTATGGCTTTTTGTGTGATATTTTGTACATGATCTTTCATTTTTAATTTCCTGTCCAATGCTATTCCCAAATATTTGATTTCTTCTGACTATTCTATTTGACTTCCGTTAATTTCAAGTTTTAAGTTTTTTTCCCTTTCATCAAAGTGTTTCATAGTGTAGACTTGATATTTAGTTTTGACTGCATTAATGGTCATATTATTTAATTTTGCCTAATTTGCTAGTTTATCTAAGACATTTTTTTATTTTTTCTTCTAGTCTGATGTATACATTCTTATCAATTTTTTCAGCTGACATATAACTACATCATCTGCATACATTGTTTATTCCGGTTTGTTTTATAGTCTTTGGCATATCGTTTTAATATATATGTATACACACACGCGCGCGCGCGCGAGGGTTGGAACTTAAATAGTGGCAACTTTGCTGTGGAGACGCTATGCAACGGAATCTAATACTGTCGCTGATAGCACAGGCTGTTTACATACCTATCTTTTCTCAGAGCAAATGGACTCTCCCTTCCCACATCACCTGCGTGCGCACCATCGAGAGAAACACAGTCATTTGTGAGCTAGCGGTCTAACGTACTGTTGTCACTATGTTTTCGAAACAGGAACAACGGAGTTAGATCAAGATTGAATGTGCCAGCGGTCGTACAGCATGACAGTGTCATAAAGGTCTTCAAGAGACTTGCGCATTTCCTTACAGAACAGTGGCACGTTGGGTAAAAGATAGTCGGCAAACTGTGGCAGACATTCATCGGGCAGCGTCAGTGAAGAAGTGCACGCTCTTGCCGCGTTACTGGACAGTGATCGAAGTCAAGAAACCGGATTAGCGCATACGACTGTGCTTCACATCCTGAAGGAACGCCTGGGCATGCGAAAAGTTGCATCACGATGGGTTCCGCATGATTTGAGGGAAATGGAGAAATGGTTGCGTTACGACGCTGCTAAGACGCACTTGGAGAGCTATGAGCGCGAAGGAGAGACTTTCTTACGCCGTATCATAACCCTGGATGAGACATGGGCCAAATCGTATGAGCCAAAACTGAAACGCCAATCGAACGAATGGCGTCAGTATGGGCCACCACGAAAGTCGAAAGTTCGTCATAGCCCCAATACGGTGAAAGTTATGGTGATTCTCGTGTACGACTGTGGTGGTGTTATCCTAACGCATTACATTCCTCCACGGCAGACCGTCAATGCTGAGTATTACCGTTCGTTTTTGGAGCACCACCTGCGACCAGCTTTGAGAAAGAAGCGGCAACACTTTCTGCAGAATCCACCCATCCTTTTGCACGACAATGCTCGGGCGCATACAGTGCAAGCTGTGGCTGATTTGTTCGGTCGATGGGGCTGGGAAGTACTGTACCATCCACCATACTCCCCGGACTTAAGTCCTTGTGACTTTGATTTGATTCCGAAGATGAAGGAACCACTTCGTGGCATTTGCTTCAGAAGTGTTCCAGAAATTCGACAGGCAGTAGACCGCTCCATCTGCACCATCAAGAGAACAGACTCTGCTAAAGTTATACTACGACTTCCACATCGCTGGCAACGGGTTATACACAACGCTGGAGACTACATTGAAGGACAGTAAAGGTTGCTAACATGTAACTCTTTTGTATCAGTTGTAAATAAATAGTTGCCACTATTTAAGTTCCAACCCTTGTATATTAAATAATAACGGACTGGATACTGCACCCTGTGCCACTCCGGTTTTGAGTTGGGTGTATTTGGATAATGTATTCCATTTAGCTGCAATCCATCTGTAGGAATCTTCTATACCATCTAATTATATGGGCAATTCATTTGTATTAATTTTTTAATTAACATCTCTTTCCATACTAGATCAAATGCTGTTTGAAAACCTATGAATACTGACATATTGTTAGCTAGTTTGCTTTTCACATCCTCTTAATCTTGACGTTTGGTGAACTGTTAAATATTGTCTTCTAAATCCAGCCTGCTCGTCTGTTAATAAGTTGTTTGTTTCAAGGTAATATATTAATCTATTAACTACCATTTTATCTGCTATTTTTGCCAGAATTGAGATCAATGATATAGGTCTGTAACTTTTTGTTTCATTTGTAGTTTTTCCTGGTTTTAAAAACAGTATTACTAATGCTTTGCACCAGCTTTGGCATATTCTCTTGTTCAAACCATATTTTATTAACAATTTCCAATAATATCTTTTTTGCTCTTATTCCAAGATTATTAATTTACTTCGGATGTATAAGGTCCGGTACTGGTTGCTTTTTATTTTTTAGTGTTTTCACTGCCTGTTCTAACTCTTCCAATTAGAACTTCCAATCCAGAGATACTGTTTGCATTTTTTCTGTTTCTATCGTGTTGAATTTTTTAAATGTTCTATTATCTTTTGTCAGATGTTTTCCTAGTGTATTAACTTTCTTATAATGTTGGTTAAATTCGTTAGCTCTATCTTTATTATTGTATATGTCTTTATTACCTTTTTTAATATATATACTTTTATTACTATTGATTCAATAGTCCAACCCGGTTAAGAATTTATCGTAACATTGTCATTTGGATACGATTCTCTTCTGTAGATCGCATCTTTTTTCCTCCATTCTATTACACTTTCCCATTTTTATTGTTTTGTGCTAAATCTCTAGCACTATTTCTTTCTGCTTTTAGTGTTTCTTATTTTTTATTCCAAAAAGGTTTATATTTTTTTGGTTTTCCTCTGGGGATGTTTGTCTTCGCTGATTTTAATATTATGTCATTAAATTCCTTAATCACTTGATTTACGTTCTTTGTTAAATCTAATTCTTGTACTTCACTTTCGATATATTTTTTTTATATCTAGTCCAGTTAGCTTTTTTAAAATTCCAGATATATTGTTTTTCAATATTAGGACTGTGTTTCTTAGTATCCATGATTGCGATTATAGCTCTATGTCCACTTCCTCCGTCTTCAGTAACTAATCTTCACAATCCAATATTCTTTAAAACTTTCCCCGCACAACATGCAAAACGTTTCATTGGAATCAGAAGCGGGTGAAGTTAGAACTGATGTGGACTGCGGGGTCCTTAATGCCATTTCGGAGTGTCTCTTCACAAAAGCACAATAAAAGTCTTTGCCAGCAAGTCGTTTCTTCTTATTAAATCTGTGAGGCAGCTTCAATTCCTCAGCTAGAGCGAAAGCCAACCTCAAAAATTCCTTTTTTGATAATGTCATTTAGTTCCTTGATGTGAGCTAGGAACTGCTGTTAATAGGAATCAGAGAACGCCAGTTCATATAACCTTACTTAGGCGGTATATTCGTTTCTTCGCCCTTTTTAATTTTACTTGTACTATCGTAAAGAGAGGGCATACAGTCTAGATGCTTCTCTAATACTTAACTTTCCCGTTAGGACATCATTCATTGCAAGTTTCACCCTGTCTGCTGTCCAGAAACCTTTGGTATTAGTTTTTTCCACGGCTTTCGGCATTATCTTTTCCAGCGATGGGACCTGCAACAAAGCCGAACTTTTATTCCTGTGTCCGGCGCTAGCCGACACACACGCCATTGAAAAAAAATTCCGCAATTTTTATGATTACTTTTATTTTCAGATGAACCTTCATAATTACTTCACTAACGGTGACAGACGTGCAACGGTATTTGATAAACAGCTGTTTACCTTGAGTAATACCTAAAGTCACGCGCTTGCACAAAGAAAGCAATAAACGGTAGTTTAACCATTAAACTGCAGGAGGCTGCCGGTCACTCGACGTTACAAGCTGGATCAATGCAGCACTATACTGCTCTTGCTCTGGGAGGAAGGAATCTTGCTGCTAGTCTGCAATATTAGGCGGGTGAAATATTGTAACGGTGGGAAATGTGTTCATATTCCAATTCGCAACTAATTCATATATACACACACTAACCTAATCTGTCGGCTAACCTCGGGCAAATCTTAGAAACCGGTGGACCCAGTGGTTTAGGGAGTAAATACTTGTAATTGTGGCAAACTGCTCTTATTCAAATTCGCAACTAATTCAGCGAGTAAATCATTGTAATTGTAGCAAATCTCTTTTAACTCCGGCAGAAAAAAAAAAAAAAGCATGAGGTGGTAGTATTTGCACCCCCTATTCTATCTTCACAAGTGTAGCAAAATGCCCTACTTGTCTATGCTATCATACTGTTGATTCTAAAATGTTATTATCTAGCTAATAGCTGTCCTTTTTCCAGCAGCAAGAGCAATGTAGTGCTACATTAATTCAGCTTGTAACGTCGAGTTTGCCGGCCGCTCTACGGTTAGGAGGGAGGCTTCTAAACAAATATAAGCATATGGCACCATCTTGCGGCTTTTACGTCAAACTAGAAGTGTCCGGGCCTACCCGACTTTTCCATACTCCTAGCATTCGTATTGTTAAACCGTAAGTAATAAGAGAAATGTAATACTTCAGTGTTGTCATAGATCAAACCAGTTTACAGCCTAAATTAATCATTAGTACTAAATGTACGCCCTCAGTTAGAAGAGTTTAGTAAAAAGTAAAGAAATAATAGTTCTTTATATCACTTCAGATATAATAAAACAATAAACAAAAAAACTACAATGTATAATCTGTAATCATAGGTAAGGCACTATAGAGATGAGTATTCTCATCCACCATTTTGGTGCCAATGGGGAGCAGTACGGAGCAGAAGTCAGTACAGTAAACTCGTTTGTTGATGTTGAGTGTGTTTAATTTATTATTCAAAATTGTGTTGAGCCTCACCAACAAAATTTATTTCTGCAATCTTTGTTGGTTTATGTTTCGATTGTAAATCATACGAAAAGATTAAACTGCGAAATTTCATAAAATATTTAAGTCAAAATACAGGCTGTACAACCTCTCTATTTCAACGCATCATTTACACATAATGACAAAAATAGTAAGTTTCTTTTTAATAAATGACTTGTAAAATAAATGAACAATTTTATAATATAATTAATACTTATTAATTGATTCTCACCAACAGTGAGTTGAAAGTAAACTTGCTTAACTGAAACTCAAATTCATAAGTTTTATTTATTTATAATAAATAACTAAAATTTAATCAGAATTATAATAAATTTACATATTTCTTGCAGCCAAAGGTATAAGCCTTCAAAAATGACAAAAATTTTCACAATAGGTTATGTTTTATAATACTAAGTAATGTTAATAAAAGTAATAAAAAAGGTTAAAGCAATATTCCTCAAAGATCTTTCTACTTTCTTAATACTATAGTTGTGATTATCAGTAATTTATTTATAATAAACATTTTTTGTAGAAAAATTAATACGTACCTAAGGAAGCTATACACCAATAATAAAGCGTCTATGTTCATTAACCATACATTCACAAGTTAATTTTTTTTTTTAAACTTTTAAACCGAGCCTATACTACTCGCCGGCGGACGAGAATACATGTCTCTTTAGTGCTTAGTCATTGGGGTCAAAAGCGCCACCCAAATAGAACTACAGATTAAACATACAAATTAATTCTATGAGAAATTTTTCGTGTAGCTTATTAGCTAAGACAAACATATCCACTCCACGGATCGCTCCGTTCGAATTCTTAGGGCTTAGCTAACTTTTTTCTATTTAGCTAATTAATTTTGAGATATAACTTACATTCCCGAAGCAAATTGTATGAATTTAATTTAAACAAAAATGCCCAGTGCAATCTAAAGTGTCCTAAATCACGGGTTTTGGCATTTTTTAAATTATAGAAACCATTTTTCGCACTGAAAGCTATAATTCAATATTGTTTACACCACTCCAAGCAGTCGTACAGAAATTATTTAACTTAGAATCATTAGACACAATACCTTCCACAGAAATATAACCCATATACGTAGGTAACCCTAATCGAGGGCAGCATTTATATTGTGCACATTCACACTACATTTTTGTATCATTTCTTAATTTTATTACAGAACAGCGGAACTAAATGCCTACACTGGATTTAATGAAACAATGCATCGCCACAAATCCATATTTTACTAAGAGTGGTCGCGCAATCCTTTATCAGATATGCCAAGAGCAAGTACGCCTTTAAACTATTTTCTAATGAGCCGTTTTGTATGGCAGGTTGGTTGCCAATTATGAAGCGATTTATTTGCTGATTGTCATATTTTGTAGCCGCGTGTCGTTAATTGGCTATTGATCGCTTTGGTGTTATTGCCCACGCTTCATGACAACGTCTTATGATTTTGTTCCGCTATTTTGTGACTTGTGCTCAAAGGGACTGGGAGAGGATATCAACTGCGTTAATAATCACGCAATGAGTAGGTCTGAATATGTATGTTCAGTTATCATTCGCAAGATCTTTCGCGTCCTCTGGTGTTCTGCGTACGATAGAGCTTAGCTCCGTTGAATATAAATTTAGCTGCCGCGACTTAAAGGAGATGAACTGAATCTGATTATTTTACTATCTGAATAACTCCTATGAACTGCACTTATTTGAACTGAGTATGTGAATTGCAAATGTCAACTGATGAACTGATTGCGTCTCGCCGCATTTGGAACTTAAATTTGAGTTTGTTAACTGAGCACGCGAACTGATGCTCCAGCGGAGCAAAAGCATTCTTACATAATCGATTCCAATTAACTATAATTGGCTTCTCTAAGCCACGGGGGTCACACAAGCACGCACAAGTTTTGCGCCTTGCTTTAACAATTCAAAATATACATCTACTGTTGACTGGTTCAAATTCACCTGCCAACGCCCGCCACCCGTTACTATTTGAAAGTTTAAAACATTTATCCCCATTGGTTGGTTTAAAGTTAAATGTGCAGACAACTGGGAAGTTCACTCCTTTTAACGTATTTAAAAGGCCTTGGCTCTATTAACTCTCACCAACGGTAGATATTTTAAGAAGTGACATAACACTGGTCCCTTTGAGTTTATTCTCCCTTTGAATAGCGGTTTATGACCTTGGCTCTGCCCCTTTTCTGGCTGGGCTACCGTAGATAAATGCATCAGAGAACTTTCTCTTTTCATGATATACAATTTAACACATTAAAGTTACACATATACATTACTAATCAAATGCACAAAATATGATAATTAGGGTTCCAACATATACATTATATTTATATTTCAGCGCACGTGAGTCGCAGGAACTATGTTACTAGATATCCTTACTTTGAATCTTGTCGTAAGTTTGCACCGGCATCAAAATAAACAGAATGCTAAATAGCAACAACATTTATCATTTTTCACATTTTATTATTACGTTTCTGAAATAATAATATAGTAAAATTATTGATACCTATGAAATCTACTTCGAAGAAATGTTTGATTCCTGCACACCAGCTGACAGTATATTCAGTAGAGGCATCTTGTGTTGCTACCTTTGATGTTGTTGCTCTTAAATTCTGCCTCGAATTATATGTAGGTACTTCGCAATGAATATATATATAATGTTACAGATATCACAGTTTAAAGAACAACTTCTAAACAAAGAAGAACAACGTTAGCTGTAATGAAAATGTATTTATTCTTTTCAAAATATACATGACATTGTAGTAATTGTCTAAAATAAAAGAAATTACTTTAAAACATTAACTAACGTGCGCAAATGGTGTTTATTCTTGTTTTCGGTTTTGCTTTTTTATTGATATTTTTTGAATGATGACCAAGCACTTTTAAACATTACTGTTATTACTTTCTATTGCTAAATTCTCACCTTATGTTTAGCTAAAAAGTATACAACGTTTCTGAGTTATAATCTTTCTGACAGAGGCCTTTCTATCCCAGGGTTGAGGGGCCCGAACCACAGGTTTTATGAAATACTTTTTAAAATCCATAATTTCTGTTAAATAAATTGCTAATTTATACACAGCAAATTAATTAATTGAATGAACTTACATACATCTTATTGCAATTAAAAAGTACAACCAATGAAATGATATAAAGTTTAAATACATTTTAAACTTTCGTTGTATATGCAGTATATGTACTGAACAATGAATTTTTTGATCGTTAGATAGAAGCAATAATGCTGTCTGCATTCAAAATAGTGTCAGCTATTCTAATAATCATAGAAAACATTAGTCTTTTTGCATCAATTTTCAGCAGCCAATTAATTTGAATAATTTAATTCCAATAGCGTTCATGTACTTGTAACTCTTGAAGTCACGCGAGTTGCAGAAGCCCGGAAGCGCAATGTCGAAACAATTATTAAAAAAAATCAGTGAAAAAGTATGATTATTAATAGCAACGGAATTTTAAGCGAATTAAGAGATTCGACAAAGTCGAAAAGCTATGTTAGAAAATATGAAAGTTAAAGTGAGTTTGAACCAGGCTGACCAACTAGGTTTAGCGGCAAAGTAGAACATGATTTCGCTTATAACAAAATAAACATTAAGCTCACAATTTCTAGAATCTATTCGGAATTTTGGTAGTTTTATTTAGACAATTTTTAATAGTCTTTTTCTCATTATTGTCTTTCAATGTGGTATGGAACATCGTTTATACCGTCATAATTGAAAAAACATGGAGGAAAGAGTCTTTCATCAAAGAAAGCACACATTCAACACTTGAATTAGATAAAAACAAGGACCGAAGCGTTCCAACCCCTGATGTCTACCTCCCAACACTCTCACCCTTACCGGGTTTGCAGTCCCTCAATTGAAATCTGCACCACTGATTGTAGAACTAAAAATAAAGACAGAAATTTGCACATGGTCAAATATAAAATTGTCGAAGCCTTTTGTTCTATTAGCAACCGTAAACAGTTTGAAGGAAAAACTTTGAAAGCATATCATTCTTGTAGGTTTTGAAAGTACTAGTAGTGCCTTCTATTTGATATTTACAGCAAATGTTAAAGAAATAACAATTACGCAATACGAATGAAGGAACAATTTCGAGAACTGAGTAGATTAGTAGATAACCCAAGCAAAATTTCATGGTAATGAATTAGGACGGTCAAAAATATGAATGTCCTACCTAATGCAGGATGGTTGGTCACGCTGGTGAGCATCCAGTGAACCGAAATGTCTCAAACTATTTCTCCAACTCTGTAATTTAAATGTAAGTTCAATTTTTTCTAATATGGACAACCTCTATCTGATATAAGTGCTTTGATTTACAATGGTCCCTCCCAACCACGTAAGGGATTTACAACAATGTGTTATACCCCTGGAGCCAGGGCTTAGTAGTACCCGAATCAACCTGTCTCCCAGTAATATCGCCAGTGTTATTAGTCTCCAGCAAACTCCCCGATCCTTCTCCATCTGGTCAAAACGACCACAAGATCCAACACATTATAGTCGAGGCAGCAACAGCAACAACAGCAGAACTTCTATAAGCAACTCAAGAGATGGAGGAGAGGACTACGTTATCATCTTTAATCAAACGTCCTCCAGTTGGTTTATATAACATCATCCACTTCATTGAAACCGTCCCAACTATCCTCACACAACGTGGAACCATCAAATCAATTATTAATTAAAAATCAACATTTCATCAGTCCCCCCTCCCATAAACAACTGCAACATGCAGCATGGTGAAGTAAGATTACAGATGTTCCCTTGTCTATTACTTGTAGGCAGCGCTGTTTGTTTCACTGTTAGCCCTATTCTCTTCTGGCTACAGTAAAGCACCACCCTTCGCCGCAGACTGTTGTGCTGCTATTAGTGTTTACTATTTATTTACAAAGAATAAAGAAACGCCCGAGGGATATGAATAGACAGCTTTCGGAGTGTACAGAAAATATTTCGCTGGAAATACAGTCGGAGCTTTGGTTATAAGCTATAACCAAACAGGGGCCAAATTTACCAATCAGGGGTTCGCTTGGGTTTGTTTATGCGTGTGGTAATGACCGAAATAACACACAGACAGGGTGCGAGACTTTTTTTTTTTTGATTGATTTTATTTACAGACGCTCTTTAACATCTGAGGTCCTCAGCGTCCCATTCAACTCAGGGCGTGAAACGGCAAATTTTTCTCAGAGGCGATGAAGAGCTATCATTCTTTGTAGATTACAAATATAAAAACATTCGATAACAATATGCAAATAAAGTATAAAAAGAGAAACTGCAATATTTTTCCTCCTTACCACATCGTTAGAGTAACAAAGGAAATTGTCTTTGTACTAAATCAATACCAGAACAATCAATCAAAATAACAGAAATATCTGCCACAGTAAAATTGAGAGTACAAACCATTTCTGGCAACAATGAAGTTCATATTATTTTTAACGGTGGTTCAAGTCACAGAGGACAACAAGAGTATTTAATGACATAACTCACGATCATTTTCAACGAGATTTGGCAGACCTCTTGAACCATTATTTGAAAAGAAGACTGTCGAGAAAGAAATTCATTTTTTCTCAAACCAACAAAAATAACACCTGATGGTAAGGTCAGGCGGTAACACTGAGGCTCGCATGGGAGGTCCAGGTTTCAATTCCTGTTGGGTTTTTTCAAGATTCTCCATGGCACTTAGACGAATGCTGGGGGGATATTTACTTTCCACGATTTTCCCGCTCTTCCATTTCATTCCGTTGCTTCTGTCACAGGTTTAAAGTGCCAGTAGAATTGCGCTGGTGCTGTATGACGGTGACTCGCGCCACCCCGGCGCTTGTATGGAAGCGAATCTTCTGAGGAGTGTACTATCTGGAAACACGTCTGCGTCCGCGCATTTCCCAACCATGGATTCTGGCCGCTCGATGTCTCCCTCACTCCATACTTTCCTCCCGGGGGTACCCCAATGGGGTGTAGGAACAGACGGTCTGCTGTGGGCAAGAGGTGCCAAATCTCCTCCGCCCCAACCAATATCCATTGTCCATGCTATCTGCCATCGTATATGTGTCTATTCTTTGAGACAGGAAAGGAAGAAAGGATGTTATCTGATTGATGGGTTTTAATTAATCATAAACTCATAGTATTTGTAGAATCAAGGAAGTTCTCCATCTCTTCTCCCGCCGCTGTCTCGAAGTGTCTCGCTATGCCACAGCTAGAATAGGTAGAGCGCTGGAATTTTGTGACCTTTTCAGGTCAACAGGGGAAAAGGGTCGGGAATCAGGTAATATATGAACCCAAATCTTAAAACTGGAAATGACACTATTTATTTACTTGTGTCGCTTGTTCAATGTTAAGGGTCGCGTTTTAAGTTCTGTTGAGCGGTTCTTTAGGGCACACTTGCACTATAACCGAACCAATTTTCTATCACTCTCTCCCTGATAGCTAAACTCACACTTACCTCGGGCCTCGAAATCCCAATCTTTTATAAAATATATTCCTTCATCCGGTCGGTAGCCATCTCCTACCATTTCAAACTATTATTATTGAATAATTTCTATTTATTGGCCGAGGGGCGTGCATATACTTTTCCTAAATCCCTTATTGGATGTTCCTTAGGCCTTATATTTGAGCTATTCTTTCCCCTCGGCTCCACTATGTCGGGCTGTCGGTTTATTTCGCCCTCAATGACCTGTTGTTTCAGCTACGCTTTGCCTTCAGATTTTAACGAAGCTAAACTTTTCCAGATATCTTAAAGAGGTGACCAAAGCCTCTTGCAACAAAAAATACAAAAGAAGTACATCACCAACTGGTTCTTTGTCCAGCCCAAAACACATTCACAATCAACATTTTTTCCTTCTTACTACCCATGAAATATACAAATAACTTAGCTACTAATGTTAATACACATAAATTGTACATATTAATTGTAATAATATTTACAATATTTGTAATTGTTTATACTAACACTTTATAATATTTTAATTGAGGGCGGCATCTCATAAAAACTGCCTCATCTTTCACATTAAAAGTAAAGCTATCAAGGTGAAAACAGGGGTTCCCTGACGAAGGCTGAAATCTTGGAGAACAAGGATCTTCACAATTTCCCGTGAAATCATCATTAATAATCAGCGCGGAGAAAGATTCAAATCCTCATCGAGTAAAAATTGTTTTACTGACAAGTGCTGTCATAGGTAATTCTTTCTTGCACGAGTAGATAGCATTACTTTGGGCAAAAGTCGTAAATATTCTTTATCTTAAATAAATACTTTATATATTTAAAATTTAAATTTAACGTATATACATTTGTTATTCATTTAGGTATATAGTTCACGTTTAAAGTGCGCTAAGCTTTTGATGGTTGGATTATAGTTTTGTGGCCTTATTCTGTAAATAAGATCATTCTAATTATGTTTCTAATCCCTCTATCGACATTCAAGAATTTAATTGTGACATGCATCTATCAAAACTGAACAACATTTATTATTGTTAGTCTTTTTCTTTATCTCCCGGTTATAAATTAAAAACCGTAGATTTCGCGATTTAAACCTGAAAATACATTTTGCTGGTAATTTTCTTTGAAAGAACTTCATTAAAATTATATTATTAATGTTGAGTACTATTCCATACATTTTGCTGGGCCATTCCTGGTTGACAAACTAGAGATCGAAGGAAAATTTCAACAATTATTAATAGAAGAATTGACAAGTGCATATTGCAATTAAGGTGCTATTGGCTAAGGTAAAAGTATGATTAAAGCGATTGATTCCAAGCTCACGGTGGAAAAGCGGCTTTGATACAGAATTAACAATCAAAGGCCTTTTGCTCTGTAAGTATGATACTGTGTGGACTTCAACAAAGAGGAAGCTTGCGAGCTATATAAATACAGCACATCATTACTGAAGTTACTACGCTTTGTTAGTGATATTGCTCTTTATGGCCATAAAGATTACCTTTCAAAGGCTGTGAAACCTCTGTTAACGAAGCTACTTGTCTTGTATATACTTTACCGATAAAAGTGGGGGGACAGTGCGTCCAATGCCCCCGTTATTTTTTTTTAAAATTTGTAGGTACTTCTCTTTAAAATAATGGCTTTTTATAAATAGAAATAGCAAGGAAAACACATAAACAGTCTCTCGAACTATCACGTTACATATAACTTTTCACAACTAAATAAAAGTATAGCATCAATTAATATTTTGACACATTTAATTTTTGTTAAAATGGTTTTGCAATTTTTAAACTTTGAAAAATATCGTAAAAATGGCAAAACCAATCTCCCTTGGAATAAGGTCGTGTATTACCTTGACTTGAGAAATTCATTCTTTCTCTCTGTTGAAAGGTACAGAAATCCCGAGTGTAATATGATTGTTTCGGCGAAACAAGTGCATCAATTCTTCAAGAGGAAATCACGATAGCAAAGACAGTTGTTACTAGTGGTCTATGGTAAATATACTTGCCTCTCGTAGACCCAAGGTCAAGGGTTCAAACCCGATCAGGTCTATGGATTTTCTTATATACACACACGTAGATTTACCTTATAGATAATCAGATATGAAAGGAATTCTGAACTCAAAATAATACAAGTAATGCGGTTGAAACGTAGTTCATATGATACAGAGGCAAGTAATATTAGAACAAGTCATGCTGTGCTTTCATCTCTGGTCATTAGCGCCCAATTCAATTCAGGGTGTAGAATGGCCAATTATGTTTTAATCAGAAGCCTCTTCTTTAACAATTGAGGTTGCTAAGTAAACTGAATGTTTATAACAAAACAATTTTAATGTCATATTTTAGTCCATTTGCTTTTACAATTAAATATGTTTATGGTTATTGTAAACCTACAAAAACATTATAATAAGAACTTTTGACACATTAGACTAGAACTATTCCACGAGTATCCGGGCTCGCTTTCACAAAAGCCTTATCTGGTGTCATATCTTATCTATTAAGTAAACAATTTCAGCTGTAACTTCCGCTGTGCTCTGTTCAGTTGTTCAGATATAGTAGCATAAAGAAGGCCATGTGTAGACGATTGTGACATTTTTAAAATGGAGTTTCGACCTGTTATTAAGTTCTTCACAAAAGAAGGATTTAATCCAAATGAAATTAAACAGCGACTGGACGGTGTATATGGGGAAGCATCCCCCTCATATTCTACCATAAAAGAACGGGCGAAACTTTTTCGAATGGGCCGAGAAAGCATTGAAGAAGAAGAGCGTGCAGGTCGGCCCTTGGAGGTGCTCACTCCTGAAAACATCGCTCTTGTGGAAGGAGAAATTATGGAAAACCGGCGGCTCAAAGTTACAGAAATAGCAGAAAGATTGGCCCTTTCTAAAACTTCAGTCCTTCGAATTATTCATGAACATTTAAACATGAATTAGGGTTCTAGACCCTAGACTTCTTTCCTCAGTACAAAAGCAGCAACGAGTCATCTGTTGTCAGGCATTTTTGGAGATTTGCTGTGGCAATGAGAGTGAAATTCTGCAAAACATTGTTACAGGAGACGAAACTATGGTCTCTATTATGATCCCTTGTACAAAAGAGAATCAATGGAATGGCGTAAACCTGGCGAAGCACCGCCTCTAAAGGCCAAGGTCACTCAGTCAACCAAGCAGATAATGGCCACAACCTTTCGGGACTGTCAAGGAATACTCTTCATTGACTTCAAGGAGAGGAACACCACAGTAAATGGGGAGTACTATGATGACCTACTGCACAGACTACGTGCTTCCATCAAAGAGAAAAGGCGAGGAGGGTGGTGGTGTGCGCCTTCTTCACGACAACACGCCTGTGCACACAGCTCTTGTTGCAAAGTGAGCTGTGAAGAAATGTGGCTTCAAGGAGATCGACCATCCACCCTACAGCCCAGATCTAACTCCTATTGATTATTTCTTCTTCTCAAAACTGAAGAAGGATCTTCGAGAAAGGAAATTTAAGTGTAACTAAGAAGTGATGGATGCTGTTTATGCCCATTTTGCAGACAAGACTACTAACTATTTTGTGGGAGGGGGAATTCAAAGATATGAGAAGTGTATTGCAATAAAGGGTAACTATATTGCAAAGTGAAATATAGTTTTTGTCTTTATCATACCTAGAAAATGGTTAGGCCGGAAACTTATGGACCTACCCTCGTATATACAAACTATATCTGGTTCACCCCCTTTACAATTAAGGTCTTATTACACATGCCTCAGCTGTTAAATACTTCCACTGATGTAAAATCGTTGCCTCTACAGTTTTTTCTTTAACAAGAGCTTTTCATAAGGGTAAAACTATTCCCTGTAGTATCAACTATTTGGATAATTTTAATAAAAATAAGCATTAATGAACAACATGGAATTATTTTCTTTGTGTATGAAGGGTTGTTATTATAAGACAAATAATTTGAGATAGGTTATGAAAGCATACTGTCCATTATGGACTATTATAACTGCAATTTGGAGTTCAGAAAGTAATACTAAAGCTAAATACCATTAACATTTTTATTAGAAGACTTCACGCCTCCTTAATAATTGAAATAAATCTGGTTGTTAATAACCAAGACAGTGTTTTCACGATTTAGCGTTAAAAGGCCTGCCCTTTATACCCTATACACAACATTGTATGTCACTGCATCGGCATCTAAAAGGAATTCAATCCTTAGAAACAAAGTAACGGTTTTATTTTTTTCTAATGTTGTGAGGTATTTGTCAATTGTTTCATGAAACGGAGGCTATTTCGTAACCAGAAGAAGAAGAAGAAGAAGAAGAAGAAGAAGAAGAAGAAGAAGAAGAAACTTACCAAGTAAATTAGAAATGGAAAAATAGTTTCTGAAATTGTAGACGTGTTCCTGATTTATTCAGAAGCTGCTTGCCGGGCTGAGGTTTTTTTCCAAGCTTCCCTGTACTTATAATAGCAATGCCGGTAAGATACCCTAAACTTAGGCCTGGAACGCTAAAACAAATCCTTCTCAATTATTACATCTCTTATATCATCAGTGTCCACCGCCTGCCATGTCCCAACATTAAAAACGGGTGTAAACAAGTATTCCACTAAGATGAAAGAAATAATATTATTACTTATGTATTACCAATTTTAATAGCTCACGTCACCCTCAGAAACCCACAGTTAATATTTCTAAATAATTTCCACTCATTCGTACTTTTACGTTCATAAATTATAATATTGCGGAGGAATTATTAAAATTCATCCCTAGTATTTGCAAGTAACGGGATCTGCAGCATGAAGCGGGCAAGAAATCACTTCTTGACGTGTTAAGCTACATTGTAGCATAGGGTTACATTGCTAAAAAGTATGCAGACGCATTATTTAATGGGTGCTAACAATTGCATGCGAGTTTCAAGACCTAATCTCTGGTTTCATAATGACCAATATAATTTTCAAGGGCGGTGGTTTTTCAAAATTATATTGTTGGAAGCCATTGCAAAAACGCACACTCTTTATTCCTTTGTGATCATCTTGTATACTGATATATCGTTTTCGTGATATCGTTAGCGTGCGGTCACTTTTCTAATTGCTCTATTAAAATGTTGAAGTAGTTTGGTGGGCCCCAACAATTGGAGTCAAATTATGAGACTGTTTGTGGTCTCATGTTGGAGTCAAATTATGAAGGTTTTTAGTAGTCTCCGGCTATTTGCCCCTTGAAGCGATTTGTTGTCGACGTCGAGTGACCTCGCATTGTGTTGACCAATTTGACGTTTTTTTGTAGATTGATTATTGATTGCTTCGGTGTTGTTGTCGACGCTTCAATGAGAACAATTTTCAGGACGAATTCTGCTATATCATCAACATGACTGGGATACGATTTCAATAGTGTAAATAAACAGCGCTGCGACGTAATATATATTGGTATTTTATTATGTTCAAAATCTTTCGAGTCCTTTGGTGTTTTGCGTACGATAGACTTAGCTACGCCGATACAAACTTAGTTGCCGTATGTGAAACTTACAGATGAGTGCCGCGACGCGTGAAACTGAAAAAGTGCTTAACTTATGTTTAAAACTGCGTAACTGATAAGCTTCTCAGCTGAATATAAACTTAAAAACTGCCTTAACTGACTGCCAGAACTGCTTTCCCGCGTCCAAAGTAGAACTTGTTATTTGCGTCTCACCGCGCCTGTAACTTAGACTGCGTGTAAAACTTTAAACTGCTTAATGCGTACTGATAATTGAGGAATTGCTTATTTATAGCCTCGTGTAGGTCTTATAACTGCATGCCTCAGCAACGTCGAACGTACAACCGCTTCTGCAAATTTTTCCCTGAACAATGAGCAAATGCGTGCTGCAGTCAAACAAACATTCAATTCAAATCAAGTGATCGCTGGCTTAAGATTGTCACGGGTCACAAAGGCACTCCGCGCCTATCTTTAAAAGTTCAAACAAACGTTTACTATTGGCTGCTTTTAGTTCACCTACCGCACGTGCCATTCGCTATTTTTGAAAATTTTTGTTGACATTGACTAGTTTAAAGGCCAACAGTACCACGCCTGTTGGGGTCAAAGCCCCAAACGGATTTAAAAATCCTTTCAGTACCGTATTAACCCTGCAACGCACACCTTTAAAAAAAGAAAGGGGTTTCACACGCGACCCTTTTGCATTGTATCGGCTTTATGACCCTCTTGTCATAAACCTCTACGCGTTTTCCTCATGTCTTACCTGCTTATGAACGAAAGAATTATTATTATTATTATTTCAATACATTATATTACAATTACACTTTTACAATATGTCCATGATCCTTAAGTGCTCGTTAATTCAGGATCCTATACAACTAACACTCCTGTTATTGTGTACATGGATCCTGCATCACTCTATTATCAAGCGAACTTTACAAATACTTCCCTAAAGATGATCATCTTCCCTCATTGATACTTTATTACCTTCTTCCTTTGCCTTGATCACTTTCCTTCACCTCTTTTCTCTTACTGTCCCTACATAGTTTCCCAAAAATTATTCAAAACTTATTTTCTGCTAATCCCACTAATCTTTAATGTCAGTAATGTTAGAATTTCTGTCAGTAAATTATCCCACTTCTTGTTCCATATTTCCTTTCTCCATCCTTCGGTTTCTGTACATTCTTCTTGCCTATCTTACCACACAGTGCGCACAATTCTTGTCACTTTTACCCACTTAACCTCATTGTTCACGCTCTTGTCCATGCTATACGTTCCCTACCCAATTTGTCACAACCTCAATATACCCCACTCTTTCTTAAAACTGCTGTAATATATCAGAGTGCTCCTGTCTCTTAGACTACCAAATGTTTCCTGTTTCTCTAATTCATCAATCCTTGCTTTCACTTTATTCCATGCACCTTGCTCATTTGATGACTAATCTACCTAGCTCCCCTAAACCAAATTTTCTTACAGTTTCCTTTGATCTCCTATCCAACTCCCTACCTATTTACTTTTTTCTTGCGTTCCCAAGCAGTCTTTGAGAATATTTCCTTCCTCCAATGATTGTATTCTCTGCCAATATTTCAAAATGCTTTTTATTACTAGATCTTTTCGGCTCACCCTACCTAGTTCCTATAGGGCTACTCCATTGGGTGCTCTATACGCAAACCTAATATCAATCTGCCTACATACAGTAGTATGTTTTGTGTCTAAGTGCATTGCTTGATATATTAATTAACAAACTACATTGGTGTTTATTAATTTGCGAAAGGTACCAGAGAAATGAACGAAAATACTGTATAATCTTTTTTTAAAAAACTAAGTTTCTTTCAGCTTCCACTCGAGCAAATACTAGAAATATCGGAACTTATATTTGTAAAAGAAACGAAAAAACAAAGGCAAAGAAATTAAAAGAATTTTTGAAATGGATATTTATATTAATAATGAGTGGCTATATGTATGCAAAGCTAGTAACAGGTGCATATAGAGTGCTGAAGGGGCTTGGACAAAGATATTGTACAAAAGATAAAATAGCAGAGCAATCAAAAACTCACACAAATCTTGAGCTGTGATTTTAACTTCTAGAAAAACAGCAGCTTAACAATGCCTGCAGAATTCCTTTGACAATGATAGAGTGCGTAAAGTTGTCAAAAACAACTGACTACATAAACTTTTGCTGGGCGCTTCGGAGCCATGACGAAACAGAAGGTTTTCTCAATCACGGATTTTTCAGAGGTCTCATTTAATATTGCCTTAAGTGAATACCTTTCTAAGGCTTAAACTTTTAAAGGAACGATAAAAAATGAACTGCTTTATTTTGGGTTTCAAGTCCGCTATGCTAGAATAATGGGAAATCTATGGGAAAATTCTGGCATTTTCCGACTCAAAGTCATTTTCAGTCTGCTTGAAACACCCTGATAAGGAAAACACTCGGGTTAGAATTAATAAAGTCTTACAAAAATTCAGTTATAAGCCGATTATTTACCTCTAAATTCACAGTGATATTCATTTTTCTGTAAAATGCCCCAGTTCCTCATCAGAAGCTGTTTAGTTGCCCTTCCTATGCCAATCGAGATTGTATCGCATTTGTCTGTGAAGGTAGGGAGTTGACAAAATGGTCCGATTAGTAACAAGTCCAGTGATTAGAGAAAGTACGACGTTAGATACGCGTGAAGATGATATTGGTGTGGAAGAACAGCTTAAATAATTTTATAGAAGGCCCTTATGCTTTAATATTTGGACACTTGCACTCTCTGACCATTTGTACCTAATAAAGGGACAAAACCCAACAGTTCTATAATAGCTTTTGAGCAAATTCCCCTTTAAGCTCTTAAATGATACTTGTTTTCAGAGACTACCATTTCAACTGCGGAGTTTTACAGCAAAATTAATTTCGCCATTGAATTCAGAGGTAAGTAAATGAATTTGTGTGTTCAAACCCGAGAAAATGAGTGATTTTTTCCGAAAGTGTCTAAATTTTATACATAATTAATCGTTATATTGTATCTAATGCTATATGTTCAAAGTTGATCCGCTAAGAAATGCCTGTGGCAGATTAAATCAATAGACGTATGTATTCTGTGATGCCTCAGCAGTGGAATCAAACGTTAAATACTATTAAAACAATATTGCTACAACCAGTATTCCCTTAGAGTTGTAGTGCAAAATACAGAACTAACTCATTTCTTACTTTTATAATACTAGCCATAACGCATTATATCTCAAACGTACAGTATCTTTGGGAGATTATTAACTTCTAAAATTTTTTTGAAAATGTCCTCCTTACTGCATAAGATATAACTCAAAGTTATTGGCCGCTCGTCGGAGGACTGTGTTGTCAATGCCATTAATCTCCAGTGCTTCAGATAGTCCAATGCCTGGGGACATGTGGCGTAAACTCTGCCTTTTACGTAACCCCATAGCAAGCAGTCCGATGTTGTCAAATCAGGAATTCTCAGTGGCCACAGGTGTTTGGGGATTCGGTAGTCAAAGAACCTTTCAACTTGGATTGGTTTGATGTATAGCATGTAGCTCCAAATTCTTTGAAAATATCGTCTAGTTGCTCAACAAACTCCATGAAAACCCGGCGGTACTCTGCGGTGTCTACAGTCGTTTGTGTTTTTCACTCACCAGAGATCCGGTTGTTTCCAACCGTTTGCCAGTGCCAGTATTGCAAAAACCCAGTTCTCTCTGGTATGCCCTTGAAAGCTGTAATTGAATTCATGATAGAGTATTACTTGTCATTAAGAGCTGTTGATTTAATGTGTACTGCATTTTCACTGTGACTAGAACAAAGAATTATTGAAAACAGCTGCCAAACATAAAAGCCAGCAACAAGGAAAAGAATAAACATCTGTGCATCTCATGACAGGGAATCGAAACTCCCAAATATCCCGCTTAATTTGAGTTAAACTCGGGACATTGGGTGAATTTTCAGACGAATAAATATATAAAGAAAGTTATTATTTCTATATCAAATCATTCGACTTATACGGAGAGATTACAAAGCCGAAGGAACTATTACTTTTAGTGAGATAGAAATACTAGCAATCTGTTTGCTCAAACCTATGATAAGATGTCTATCAATAGCAACAAGCAAGCAAGGGTTCGAACCGCATACAGCAATATGCACTTTGTACCCTGTTTGGCCACCCATTGAATTTTGTTACGAGTACGTTGTACGATTCAAAATAATTAAGTTGAAATATTTTATTTTATTCTCTTTTAATTTGGTTCTTAATTGCTAAGGACGGAGGTCTTTGATGAAATAGTTACATGACGCTTATAAATATGAATTAACCAGTTGGAATTTTAAAGAACGATGCTTTAATTGCATTTATATACAGAAATGACAACCAAAATGATTATTGACGACGATGCTAGTCACTATTCAACAAACAAAAAGCAATTGGTCTTCAAAACATTTTGAACAATCAGAATTTCCTTTTGGTTACATATTTTTGCTATACTACGACATTCTTTTTGAACTACAGTACTGAGGCAGACTTTGGATAAAATAACAAAAATGAAATTAGCAGTTGTGGCATACTTGTTTGAGCCTGGTTCTATACGATTGATAACTTTCTAGGGAAATCATTCTAATGGTGTTTTACACGCAATATGCATTAGATCAATTAATTAACTATATTGTAGTTTATATTAAAATATACTCCTCACCTACCTTACAAATAACAAGCTAAAATTAGCTATATATCAATTACATACCGTTGTAATATATGATATATAAGAATGAAATAAATTACATATAAATAAAAAACAAAAAGTTAACGTATTAAAGTTAGCCATCGTATTTAAGGTATGAACACCACTGGAAGTTGACGCAAACTTGCGCGGTTTGACACTATAACAGTGAGGTTTGAAAAGCAAGTTAGAGATATTATTTTAACAGCTACTAAATACCTATCATTCATTTATAAGTACTCTCCTTGTTTATTTTCAAGACATAAAATACTATCTTCGGACACTGAGATTAAATTGCCTATTACATAGTACGTTTTAATTTAATGGCATTGAGACATGAATTACAGCTATTTACGGTAGAAGTGTTTACTCGGTGATCAAGGGATAACGCGGTTTTTTTTTTTTTTTTTCTCTTTTTCCCTCCCCTAAGGTAGGCAGCTAAAATCCAGTCCAGGTAAGCAGGTCACGACAAAATATCGACTGCAGATCCTACTGGAGAGAATTTTAAGTCATGTCTTAAAATACGACGCGTTAAAGAATTCCATTAATTTTAAAGCCTGTTTTAACTACTTATACATCACAGGCGGTGGACATTGATGATACGAGGATGGGTCCATACATTTTCGGCCTCGTCGATAAGGATTATCGCCTTCACAAAATCCTTGTCTGGTGTTGTACCTTATCTGTTAAGTAAATAATTGCAACTGCAACTTCCGTTCCCTTATGTTCAGTTGTTCAAATATAGTTACTTAAAGAAGGTTATGTGTAGAAGATTGTGACATGTTCAAAATAGAGTTTCGAGTTGTTATTAAGTTCTTCACAAAAGAAGGACTTACTTCAAATGAAATTAAACAGCGACTAGACGATGTATATGGGGAAGCATCCCCCTCATTTTCTACCGTAAAAGAATGGGCCAAAATTTTTCGAATGGGTCGAGAAAACATTGAAGACGAACAGCGTGCAGGTCGGCACTTGATGGTGCTCACTTCTGAAAACATCACTCGCTCTTGTGGAAGGAGAAATTATGGAAGATCGGCGCTCAAAGTTACAAAAATAGTAGCAAGGTTGGGTCTTTCCAAAACAACAGTCCTTCGAATTATTCATGAACATTTAAACATGAATAAGGTTAGTGCAAGATGGGGCCTAGACGTCTTTCCTCAGTCCAAAAGCAGCAAAGAGTCATCTGTTGTCAGGCTTTTTAGAGCTCTGCCGTGGCAACGAGAGAGAAGTTCTGCAAACCATTGTTACAGGAGGTGAAACTATGGCCCTCTACTATGATCCCTTATCCAAAAGAGAATCAATGGAGTGACGTAAACCTGGCGAAGCACCGCCTCTAAAGATCAAGGTCACTCGTCAACCAAGAAGATCATGGCCACAATATTTTGGGACTGTGGAGGAATACTCTTCATTGACTTCAAGGAGAAGAACACCACAATAAATGGGGAGTACTATGCTGGCCTACTGTCCATCAAAGAGAAAAGACGAGGAAAGCTGAGTGGTGTTGTGCGCCTTCCTGACGACAACGCACCTGTGCATACAGTTCTTGTTGCAAAGGAAGTTGTGAAGAAATGTGACTTCAAGGAGATCGACCATCCACCCTACAGCCCAGATCTAACTGCTAGTGACTATTTACTCTTCTCAAAACTCAAGAAGGACCTTCGAGGAAGGAAATTTAAGTGTGACGAAGAAGTGATGGATGCTGTTTATGCCCATTTTGCAGACAAGACTACTGACTATTTTGGGGGTGGGATGTTGAAATGTTAATTCAAAGATGCAGGAAGTGTATTGCAATAAAGGGTAACTATATTGGAAAGTGAAATATAATTTTTGTCTTTATCATACCTAGAAAATGATTAGACCGGAAACTTATGAATCTACCGTCGTACATGAGATGAAATGATAAACTCAGACAAGATTTTCTTTAAAGTTAGGAAGCGTTTCAAGCCTAAGTTTAGGGTACCTCTCCGGCATTTGTCATTTATGAGGACTGAAGGAAACCTTGAAAAAACCTCAATAGGGAGGGCGGTTCCGATGGGAATGGAAGTTCACATCTTCCGCTCACGAGCCCACTCCTTAAAGATCTCGGTCAGTGATGGCGGTAAAGAACTCTATAACAAAAAGAAGAAGAGGCCCCGGGACGAAACTACCGGCTATTTTATGTCCAAATGGCTCTTTAGCGATGCAGTAGATGACATTGAGGCGATGGGCTACCCTCTGATATCATGTGCTAAGTGTTATGAATTATCGCTGTGGTACTTCAGAACTCGTAACAAGCATTAGGCCTGATCCTTTTATGGCAATGGTTTTTACAGTTGTTTGTATTGTTTTGAAACTTCTCTCTTGTATTCAACAGGAATTGGGAACTCCACTTGCGCTCGAAAACAAGTTAAACACACCGAGCGATCACTGTAGTGTAAAAATGGGTAGGTAATTGTGCAAAAATTGTGGAGTTATCAAGCATTGAAATGTTGAGTATTCTTGTTATCGACATTTGTACAAATGATCCACTTCTTAAAAGTTCATGTTGGTGCTTCAAAGCAGCTCATAATACTCCAATTAGTTGCATATTTCGCATATTATACGAATGTATATTGTACATTGTGGTTTTATATGCTTATTTTCTAATTACTGCGCGACAATCTAAAATAATGAACTAAAAACTGAGCAAGTTCATTTCATGCCAATAAGAAGTTGGGAAGGACCGTGTAAGTAAATTTGTGCCCTGATAGTATGCTGAAACGAAAAAGAAAGGATGGATTTTGGAGGGAAAGAAAGGAGCATTTGTATTAAGATCCACGTTGTTTACCACGACTGGTTTCAATGTGCACTTGCATGTTTAGGGCCTCTGTGAAATAAAGATAGCTTTGTTTAACTAGAAAAAAATATTTTTTGAATCATTGTGATTTCTTTGGAAGCGAAATGATAAAGATGGAAGGAAAAATACACATGTATGTGAAAGATAAACAACCATTTTTAGTCTAACAATAAGATAATTTCTTGTCAATAGCATTGAATAATAATGGAAAGTTCAATAAATGTAAACAATACATTGATTTTCTTTGCCAAGTAATGTAAAGTTGTTGATTTGTTTTATTTACGAACGCTCTTCAACATCTCAGATCGTCAGCGTCCCATTCTATTCAGGGCGTGAAACGGCCGGTAAATTTTGCTCAGAGGCCTCTTCTTTAAGGCTTGAGTTAATGCAAAGGGAAGTACAGGATTTCATCTCAATAAGAATAGCATTAAAGTAAACGAAAATGCATGGAAATAATAAACATAATTTTTTAAAATAAAAAAGAAACGTTACTTCAATATCTAGTCCACCGTCTTCCGCTGTCAATAACAGTATCAATTCGGCGAAGACTATGAGGTTTAAGTTGTACGATGTTTGTTAGAAAGAGACAAGAATACTCGCCCCTCTCGCTCGCTCCTCTCCCAGATATTACAACGGTGACTGGAGGTAAGGACAGTCCCTACTTTAAACCGGTGTCGTTAGTGCAGGTCATGCTTTTCTCCTTCTGGTTCCTCTCCTTCAGATATCGCAAACTGCTCCTCATTTTCATCAACCGTGTCTTCTAAACCCATCAGTAATCATGTCCATTAAATATCTGTTTCCCAGTATCTTTTGCTCAATTGTTCGTACGTGTTCACAGGTCAATTTACAATTCTATTCGGCTCATAGCTTTGTTTTTAAATATAATGTTATGTTTCCAATTTTTCATTTGCGCCCATATGAATTCTATCTCATTTAAATCACAATGGTAAGGCGACTGTCTTGTCGATCCTGGTGGTCTAGTGGTAGCCACACTTGCATCCTAAACCCAAGAACGCGGGTTCAAACCCGGTCAGGATTGATGGATTTTTTCAGGCGTAAAAATCCTAAGTATGGCTTCCTTCGGAAGGGAAGTAAAGCCGTCGGTCCCGTGTCGTACATTTACGGCACGATAAAGAATCTCAAGCCTGAAAGAAGAGGCCTCTGAGCAAAATTTATCGGCCGTTTCACGTCCTGATTTGAATGGGACGCTGATGACCTGAAATGTTAAAGAGCGTCCATAAATAAACAAAATAAACCAAAAGGCTGCCTCACTACGATATACGAATATTCTGCAGCAATTTAATATCTTTTGATAGTTTGTTTTTTCAGTTATATTGACCCATATAATACATGTTTCGTCAATTCAATGTTTTTATTACAAAACCAAGCCTTAATTTCAAATTTACGAGTCGAAGAACGGGTGCTTTATTATCGTCTTAGGGACATTGTCCTTAACAATAACACTGTGGGAAGAATGTTCTACAATAAGTGATCAACGAACTAGTTTCTAAAAACATTGCTCTTCATTTCCTCAGATAATTCAAATCTGCAATAATTTATGCTCCTTTGGTTTTATTAGTAAAATAATAAAACGCCCAACTTTCCCTATTGGAGTTTTAAGGAGGGGGAAAAAAATCATCTTGTCCTTCCAAATGTTGGTTTTTGAATGACTGTCGATAATCGAGTTTCATCTAAATAAACTATAGTGCGACCGTTAGCCCTCAATTGCTGAATTTTTCTTAAAATTTAAACATTTTAGAAACAATGTTGATCTTTCCATTAAGATTTTATTTCCCTAAAAATTTTTTTTCTGCTCTTTTCCCTGTTGTCTTAATCACTTGTTGATTTGGTTTATTTATGGACGCTCTTTAACATCCCACGTCATCAGCGTTCCATTCTATTCAGGACGTGAAATGGCTGACAAATTTTGCTCAGAGGCCTCTTCTTTCAGACTTGAGGTTCTTTATCGTGCCGTAAATGTACAATACGGGACCCACGGCTCTACTCCCCTTCCGAAGGAAGGAATTTTACTTAGGATTTTTACTCCTGAAAATATCTATCGATCCTGGTCGGGTTTGAGCCTGCGATCTTGGGTTTAGAAGGCAAGTATGATTACCACTACACCACCAGGATCGAGGTCTTAATCACGAACTGTAATAGCACATACAACGATAGGTCCATAAGTTTCCGGCCTAACCATTTTCTAGGTATGTTAAAGACAAAAACTATATTTCACTTTTCAATATAGTTATCCTTTATTACAAATGACTTCTCACATCTTTGAATTAACATTTCTACCCACTCCCCCAAATAGTCAGAAATCTTGTCTGCAAAATGGGCATAAATAGCATCCATCACTTCTTCGTCACACTAAAATTTCCTTCCTCGAAGGTCCTTATTGCGTTTTGAGAAGAGGAAATAGTTACTGGGAGCTATATCTGGGCTGTAGGATGGATGGTCCATCTCCTTGAAGCCACATTTCTTCACAGCTTTCTTTGCAACAAGAGTTGTGTGCACAGGCGCGTTGTCGTGAAGAAGACGCACACCATCACTCAGTTTTTCTCGCCTTTTCTCTTTGATGGAAGCACGTAGTCTGTGCAGTAGGCCAGCATGTACTCCCCATTTACTGTGGTGTTCTTGTACTGTTGACTTCCTTGAAATCAATGAAGAGTATTTCTTCACAGTTCCATAAGGTTGTGGCCATGATCTTCTTGGTTGACGAGTGACCTTGGTCTTTAGAGGCGGTCTATTGATTCTCTTTTGGACAAGGGATCATAGTAAAGCATCATAGTTTCACCTCCTGTAACAATGGTTTGCAGATCATTTCTCTCGTTGCCATTGCAGAGCTCCTCCAAAAATACCTGACAACAGATGACTTGTTGCTGCTTTTGGACTGAGGAAAGAAGTCTAGGCACCCAACCTTATTCATGTTTAAATGTTCATGAATAATTCGAAGGACTCTTGTTTTAAAAAGGCTCAACCTTACTGCTATATCTTTACTTTTGAGCCGCCGGTCTTCCATAATTTCTCCTGCCACAAGAGCCATGTTTTCGGAAGTGAGCACCTCCAGTGGCCGATCTGCATGCTCTTTGTCTTCAATGTTTTCTCGACCCATTCGAAGAAGTTTGGCCCTTTCTTTTACGGTAGAATATGAGAGGGATGCTTCCCCATATACACCGTCCAATCGCTGTTTAATTTCATTTGGAGTAAGTCCTTATTTTGTGAAGAATTTAATAACAGCTCGAGACTCCATTTTGAACATAATCACAATCTTCTACACGCAGCCTTCTTTATGCAACTTTATCTGAACAACTGATTACAGCGGAGCGGAAGTTATAGCTACAGTTATTTACTTAACGGATAAGGTGTGACACCAGATAAGGCTTTTGTGAAGGCCATAATCCATAACGGCGAGGCCGAAAACTTATGAACCTCACCTTTTATATGTGTAATTGGATAGAGGTCTGGGATTTGGCAGGACATTTTATGGGATGAATTTAAGGATTGCTAGCAAACAATGCCTTCGTTAATTTTGAAGCGTTCACACTGATGATATCATGCACATAATTAATGGTCGGCAATTCCTCAGCTGGATGAAAGCTCGAACGATGGGCAACATTCTGTCTTGCTCGTTACCTCAACAAGCTTTGCTAGGTCATCTATCCCCAGAACAACTCATTCGTCATGTCGAGTCGTCCTGCTTCACCTGACGAGGATGTCTGTTCATCTGTCCATATTACAGCATTCCAGAAATGTGCAGTAACATTGCAAACAGAATGTCATTCGAGTCTCACGCATTCCGTCTTTAACACGCCTTTCTTAGCAGGATTCCAGTCTGTTGCTGAAGGTCTACACGCTAACTTGGTGTCTGAGAGTTTTCCCTAATGAAGTTGAACTGAGAAAGGACTCTGACGACCTGAATCTTCTTATCATTTCATCTTTCTGAGAGCACTAGATTTGCACTCATTTCTCTCTTCTTCCTGGTAATAGCGAACATACTTCTTGCTTCGTGCTGCTGCTGCTGCTTCTACTATATCAGATGTAGGAGCTCACACTTCCGCATGCCAATTATGCATTCTGTTGTTACCTTTTAAGTGTAAGGGTATAGCGGACAACGATTAAAACAGTTGTTAAAGCGCGACTAGCTTGTAGTGTCAGCAGAGATAAAGCAACTCAGAGAGATAAAGAGAGAAATAGAGAGAATGTGTAGACGACCTCCAACATGCTTCCTTTTCTTCGAGACATGCACATTTTAATATAATGAAAACTACTATAGTAAACAAGTTATTTCAATCTCAGATTTTTTATATTAAACGTTTTTAAACAAAGAACAGCTACAATCGATTTATTTAACGGATAAACGTTAACATATTGGTATGTAAATAATCACAGTATTTTATTTTTTGATAATAATTTGCAGTTACCTATACATTAAACATATTTGCTCAAAAGTTGAACAATTATAATTGATTGTACTATTTCTAAATTATTTAATTTTTTATGTTTAATCAAAATTTTCTTTTCTAATATTAAACATTATGTGCGCTTGGCATTAATTTTCAACCAATTTATTATTATTATTATTATTATTATTATTATTATTATTATTATTATTATTATCATCATCATCAATATCATCATCATCATCATCATCAAAATTCATTATATTTAGGTAAGTTAATGATGGGCATGTATTGAAACGGGAGTATCAAGGTTTTCAACACGGGCAGCCCGACAAAGTGTTCTGAAAGCAATTGAGCAAGTAGACAGGCACCTGTTCACTGTCCGCCATGATCTCCAGGGACAAAATAAACGCACGTTCTATGTGCTATAGGTCCCGTTTATCCGTCCATTCTTATTTGTGTCAGTGTTCAGTTCATTATACTTTAATTGCAATCCATTGAAAGAATGCATCAAAATAACAAAATTTCTAAATTCTATTTTGTGTAGGAATGTTTTAGGGCAAACTTAGAACTTTATGTTTTCTGTAAAATTTTACTTCACTTAGTTACCCAGTTATTTCCAAAAGCTGTTGAATTTAGAACCCTGTTATCAGAATAAATAAAACTATTAAGCGTTATTTGCATAATTCCAATGAAGAAATCGCATTTTCAACACTCAAAGAATAAATATCTTCACTCAGGGATGTGCTGGCAACAATTTAACAAAGGGATCATACGAGAGAGAGAGAGAGAGCGAGAGAGAGAGAGAGAGATGCGGAGCAGAGAACGGAAACGAAATTATATTATATTTTAGCAACATTTGGGGATGTCTCCATAATCACTTAAACCATCCGTAGGATTTGCTTCTTTGAACCTCCTTGCTTTTGCTTCAAACCCAGGACTTGGTATATATATATATATATATATATATATATATATATATATATATACGCTATTTCATCATGTAAGATGAAATCATCGGTTACCTTGTTTGTCGTTTAGAATCAGATGTAACTGTTAGCATTTTACCATCATCATCTATGTTTTATCTGTGATTTTCATTACAAAAGAGAAAGAAAAAAAACATGCACACTTTACCTCTTTACACCTCCTTACTCTTTCTTCTTCTTCTTCTTCTTCTTCTTCTTCTTCTTCTTCTTCTTCTTCTTCTTCTTCTTCTTCTTCTTCTTCTCCTCCTCCTCCTCATTGGCGCTACAGTTCAGGTGAGCTTTGGCCTGCCGCAGCGACCTCTGCTTCTTCTACCTACGTCTTACAACTTCATTGATAGAGTGCAGCATTGCAGGAGGGACATGTGATCCCGCAGGCTTCCACATCAGGCAGCTTCCCAAAATCCTCACGGAGCTGAATGGAACCCGTGTCAGACCTCCCAAACTCAGAAAAATTCCTAAGCAGATATTGGGAATCGAACTTGAGCCTCTCGGTCAGCAGGCAGCAATGCTAATTACTAAATGAAGGTCTTACATCAGAATTACGACATTTCATTTGATCAAACAGACTAACACTGGTTCATAGAAATACAAGGTGAGCATTTTCTCTGTACATAAATACAGGACACTATCCTAACTTGCCAAAGGTAGGCTACAGTATTATTATTATTATTATTATTATTATTATTATTATTATTATTATTACATACTCCAACTGTTTCAATATTCATAGATAGATAATCTGTCGATATTTGTACACAATAATAATAATGTACGATATAGGCTGAAGTTTATACCTGTTAAAACTTCCTCCTATTTGTTATTGTGCGTTTTCCTTGTCTTGAAACACCCCCAAAATTCCAGTTAGTATCTTCTGCACACATGACAGAATTTGCGTTTTCTTGTGTCCCTAGAATATAGCTGGACATTTCGCCCTCTAATTCTTTCATTTCTAAAATGACAAACAGCTTGGATCAAATAATCTAACTCGAACAGAATATAAAGTAGTACTTTTATAATTAGAACAATTAGAGTATACAGTCATAGTTTGCAGATCAGAACGCAAGCATTTCAGTGATTCACATTCCTCACAATAATATGAGATGTTGTTCTTGCACACTCTTACTGTAATTCACAACACGTCTTAACTAATTTATGTGCATTCAAAGGAGTGATATGTGCCACAGTATATGTGAAAGTGTCTTCTTAGCCGCTAACCTTTTTCACATTTTGAACAATGTTTCCCCTTTCACCATGAACAATAGAAACTATTGAACTGCACTCCAGGCAATAAACGCATATTCTGTTTTTTCTTAATATACGGAAACACCTTTTCCTGTTTTTATTTAACATACGTTTCCTATTAGACATTTTCATCACAGAAATGTAAAGTCAAACTGTCAGTGGCTACTGATATTAACAATAAATAAATACAATAGAATGCTTTATGCTCTTCATCCAACTTATCTTTGGGGCAGTTAAACTGACCGTTACTAATATATAAGTGCAAAGCGTATGCAGTCTAGTAAGATCAAATTCGAATTCCCAAGTTGAACAGTTAAAATTCAATCACAGGGCTGTTAATGTAACACAACCAAAAATATTTATTTTTTTTATTTTGAAATTTAATATAAACTGAGAGAGAGAGAGAGAGAGAGAGAGAGAGAGAGAGAGAAATATTGTACAAATAATATCGAAATTTCAATGATCGTTGTTGACATTGTGTAATTTAAAATATAGAGAACATTTACGGGACACGGAAGATATTTTGGACATGTAAAAGAAAGGGGAACTGATGGAAAAAAATTTAGTATTCCTTATCGAAGTATGAGAGTAGATCCATAAGTATTCGGCCTAACCATTTTCTAGGTATGATAAGGACAAAATCTATATTTCTGTTTTCAATATAGTTATTCTTTATTGCAATACAGTTCTCACATCTTTGAATTAACATTTCAACCTACCCCCCCAAAAAATAGTCAGAAGTCTTGTCCGCAAAATGAGCATAAACAGCATTCATCACTTCTTCGTTACACTTAAATTTCCTTCCTCGAAGGTACTTCTTGAGTTTTGAGAAGAGGAAATAGACACTGGGAGCTGGATCTGGGCTGTAGGGTAGATGTTCGATCTCCTTGAAGCCACATTTCTTCACAGCTTCCTTTGCAACAAGAGCTGTGTGCACAGGCAGGCGCGTGGTCATGAAGAAGGCGCACACCATCATTCAGTTTTCCTCGCCTTTTCTCTTTGATGGGAGCACGTCGTGTGCGCAGTAAGCCAGCATAGTACTCCACATTTACTGTGGTGTTCCTCTCCTTTAAGTCAATTAAGAGTATTCCTTCACAGTCCCAAAAGATTGTGGCCATGATCTTCTTGGTTGACTGAGTGACCTTGGCCTTTAGGGACAGTGTTTCGCCAGGTTTACACCTCTCCATTGATTCTCTTTTGGACGAGGGATCATAGTAGAGGACCACAGTTTCATCTCCTGTAACAATGGTTTGCAGAATTTCTCTCTCTACAACGGCTGGACTCCAAAACTGCCTGACAACAGATGACTCGTTGCTGTTTTTGGACTGAGGAAAGAAGTCTAGGTACCCATCTTGCACTAACCTTATTCGTGTTTAAATGTTAATGAATATTTCGAAGGACTGTTGTTTTAGAAAGGCTCAATCTTGCTGCTAGATCTGTAACTTTGAACCGCCGGTCTTCCATAATTTCTCCTTCCACAAGAGCGATGTTTTCAGAAGTGAGCACCTCCAATGGCTGACCTGCACGCTCTTCGTCTTCAATGCTTTCTCGACCCATTCGAAAAAGTTTGGCCCATTCTTTTACGATAGAATATGAGGGGGATGCTTCTCCGTATATACCGTCCAATCGCTGTTTAATTTCATTTGGAGTAAGTCCTTCTTTTGTGAAGGCGATAATCCTTATCGGCGAGACCGGAAACTTATGGAGCTACCCTCGTATGAAGAAGATTTGTAAATTTAAGGCTATATTAAATACGCTGGTATTATTTTAGCAGTTGCAGCTCTAAACACAGGGGGCGTAAGTTGTACCATTGTACAGCACCGCAAATAAGATGTTGAGTCAATTAAATTAAGAGGAGCAAGCGGGTATGAGTAGGCAATAGTGTGAGGGGGGTAGTTCCTGCGACGCTGAAGGTGTTGGTATAAGCGTAGATATTGTACTGTTCTTTACAGTTTATATGTTAATTATACTTTATTTTGCGCATCGTTATGTACGTTAAGCATTTCAGTAAAATATACGCTTGCAACAATGTAAAATTCCATTATGCAGAACTTGTATCTCGCTTTCGCATTTACGTTTTCAAGTAAAATATTATAGCTCGTCATAATAATTGTATTAATGAATACAACGGGTCTTATTACACAAAAAACAATATTTTAGATTTAGATGTGTTATTTTTAGAAGCTTGTGTAAGATCTCTTCCATCCCCTCCTTTAGCATATTCCGAAGTGCTCAAGGTCGAGCTACAACTTTGAAAATGTCCACTTCTGCGTCAATGCTACCACCCAAGTTATTTGCTCTCTACGTTCAGTAAATTCTTCTTTATGTATAGTACAACGAAACGGAACCTTACACACAGAATGCGTTAATGGATATGCATTTGACGTACGGTGCCTTTGCTTCTGGTCATGCGGTTCAGGGGCTTTGCCAGGAAAGGCTACTAAACTGACAATTTCCTCACCGCACCACATTTGCCAGCATTTGGGCCCCATTCACAATGAACATTAAACGTAACATAAAAGCTAGATGCTATATATTGTAATGGAACCATTCAAATGAATCACGTAAACATAAAAATAAACGTACAATTAGACGTAAACTTAGAAGTTTGCAAGGTCTAAGGTTTTGCGTCTAATTTAAACTTAAGAAATGAGCCAGTCAGAATGCAGTTGTTCTGTTTATATAGCTCTGTGGTAGAATATTTCCATACACGGAGCACGGAAATCAAATGCAACTCTTGCTGCTTGCTGCTGCAAGTCCCGAGCGACGGCGGAGAGAGCGGAAGGTAGTGGGGCCGGTGTAGCTAGATAATAACTTTCAAGCGAATAGTACCACGCACAGAATGCGCTATGAATTCATGTTTATGCATTTTTTTCTGCTGCAATCAAAGGAGATTTGCCACCATTACAGTGATTTACCCTCCCCTATCAATTTATATTTACGAAAACCCACGGGTCCACCTGTTTATATAATTTACTCGAGGTTAAGTTAGTATATATATACGAATTTAATTAATTGCGAATTACAATAAGAGCAGATTTGCCGCTGTTACAACATTTTAACCACCTAACAATTGCCTATCAATTTATATTTAAAAGTTACGCAGGACAACGCATAGGTTACATTATGTTTAACAAAAAAATAACACATGCAATATTTACACTGCGGCCACGCACAGTAGTTCGGCTCTCTCCGCTGTCGCTCGGGACTTGCAGCAGCTAGCAGCAGGAGTTGCACTTGATTTCCATGCTCCGTGTAAGGGCAAGTTATGGTGGAGAGAGCTGAAAGATCGGTAACTCTGTAGACAGAACGGTGTTAATGGACAAAAGATTAATTGCATTATAAGAAAGCTATCCTTGCTCATATTACTCCAAGCAAATTAACTGCTGCACTTTGCATATACATAAACCCTACCGCCGTCTGCTCAGAAACAGCCATTTACAATCAGCTGTTAGTTGATCTTCGCTTGTTCTTATTTTTGATTGGCTAATACGTACTTTTGCGTCTTTCATTGTGAATGCCTATACACTACTAAGTTAACTGTTACATCTTATTTTATTATGTTTACGTTTAATTTTCATTGTGAATGAGACCTTACAGCAGATTACGCGAGCTGAGCTCATTAGATAAAGAGCAGAGAATCTGTGCGAATTCCGGAGGTTGGGGACACTGTTACTGTGTCTAGTACTCGCGCTATTGATCATCAGCTCAATATTATTTGTACGATCTGAAGAATTCAGCAGCAACAGCTGTTACATATCTATTATCTTGAAAGACCCATTATATTAAACCAGGATTCTGATAGAAATTTTATCGTTGGTGTTTGAAGCAAACTGTACTCAAATCATGTGATGTTCACGGATGAAGACACCTGAGGGATCTCTAATTCGCATAATTTACATGAGACACTGCATATCAGATGAGAATTAGGAGTCAATGTATAAGTAGGGACTTTAGAACCATGATTTTGCTACGACAATTATTTGGTATGCTTGCAACAAGTGCTGCTAACACCGCTACCTTTTATTTTCAGACAATGAATGTGGTTTCCCTTTGGGAATGAAGTCCTCATGTTCCGGTTACATTCGACGACTACTGGATGGGTCTTTACCGACGCGCTTTGCTCGTCAATACCCTACTTGATTTCTTTGAGTGGGGTCATATAAAGTCTGTAGATTATTTAACTCCTGTTGATTGTAGGATGCATTGCGTAGAAACTTGAAGTCAGAAAATTTGAGAGGATACTACAGAGCATGGCATGGGTTACACTTTTTGTCAATGGGCGTGTGTTTCAACACTTAAATGCAGTGATGAGAATAAGTGAAGTACTGGGTTCGTTTTACTAGTTTAACACAGAAATATCTTTTTCCCTTTTCTTTTTGTTCCTCCTTTTCTTTTCTGCATTTTTTGTATCAAATAAATGCCCGTAATATTAACATTGTTTATTTAATTCATTAATTATTTTTCACTTAACCGATCATCTCAATCCCTTCCGGTAAGATCGCCCAATTTAATTTCTTGTACTGAATTGAAACGTCGCAGCCCTTAAGTGTTTTAAAAGCTGTTATCTATCCGCACCTAAAGGTTTGTCGGTCTAATTTAGAGATGCCCTATATGGAACACACGCATGAATATAATGAACGATTCCGTTTACATTTAAATAGTTGCATACCGTACTGGAAAATATTGAGCCCTTCTTGCTCAACAACACTAAAACTAATCATTCACTATCACCAAATAGCCCTTCATTTGTTTGGTATAAGAGCGTAACACCACGCAATTAGAGATATATCGAGTTTCATAGGCCTTTGTATTGTTTGAAAGGTTGTCAATGGAGTAAACAACACTCTAATCCGTCCGTTTAAGTGCTTAATAATGCCAATGATGTGATTCATCAATTGTATGTCATGCCACTAGTATGCAGCATAATGGATGATACATTATTTAATACAGAGGTTCCCAGCGGATATTTACGAGTCATGGAAAACATTTAGTATGTAATGTAACTTTGGGCCTGATTGTGCATGCTATTTTTGCAATGCGAATTGGCAGGTTAGGTTGGACTTCATTGTACACAGAGCAAGCAGATGGAGTTCTACTTGGGAATTGAATATACACAAAAGGACATGACGCCCGCTGGTCAGAAATTCACCACAGCAGCGTTTTTATTGCTTCTCAATGTGGGAATTGCAAAATAATATTTCCTTCGTTTTAATTATTTGAGAATAGGACCAAAATATGTATTTATTGTCGTTAAGTGTCGTGTAGCGTTGTGCAACCTCTCAAAGGAGACAATGCACTAAAAGAAACGTTCATTGTATTACACTACTTTTCAAAATTATCCATACATCTTCTCCATCTTATCTATCTTCTCGTCTTCCTCTCATAATCTTAACACACGTTCTGAATCCCAGCACGTACTATTATTACATTGTACCGATCATCACTTTACTCATCATCACTGTCCGTTTCTGAATGCATTGCCACAGAGACTGCCGAACTTTAGAAGCATTTCATAAGAAATTGTTTAATATTATCAGAAATAATCGATTACTGAGATTCAGGTTTCTTTTGTTACAATGCGTGTATTTATTTTTTTTTATCTGCTGTAGAATTATTCATTCTATTATTTTATTACTATCATAAATGTTCCTATCTCCTTCATAGTACTGTCAGGGTTTAATTTTATGTTTTGCTTGTATATTTATTTCCGCTTTCAGGATTTACGTATGTTGATATGTGTATACATTATCATTGCTGGTGCTTGTTGTATATTATTTATCTTTAATCTTCTTATTTTTTCCTCTTCTCAAGTTAATATTTTTCATTGCCAATATTTATATATTACAATACATTTATTTATATACATAATGTTTTACGTTTGTTTATATGTGTACGAGTATTGTCAACTTTACTGTCAATCTTGTGATTGTAATATTGTCGCTATAACTTCATGTAATTATTATTAGATTGGTAGAGCGAAAGAGAAGGCCTAATGGCCTTAGCTCTGCCAGAATAAACAGATAAATAAATTATCACATTATAAATGAAGGAGATAACATCAAAGAAACAGAACAAGAATTTGATCAGGAAGTAAATGATGCAAATAAAAACATCTTTTATAAATTTGAATTGTAAATATATATTTTTATTAATCTAATACCAAGAAAAGTAGTTCAATTTAAAAGTTTTAATAAAACAATTTAATCCGTCATATCCACTTTTTACTGTATTTCTAGTGCCTTTTATCGCCGTGAATTTCAAGGTTCAATTTGCCTAATGTTGTGATTAATATTGTTACATAAGACCATTGACCCCTACCATAGCTCCCTTGAAATTAGTTTTGGGAGCACAAACCGCCACTTTAGACTAGGTTAAGTTACATTGGGTCCATTATACAATAGTTTTCCCTTAGGATCAACAGATAATGAATACATTTTGCATAGAAATGAGAAATGATTAAAATGTGACCGAATATGTGACCGTTTCTTTAACTTTTCCATAAGCCAACTCTGACGAAAATTACGCAAGCTTGATCACTATCAATATTATTATCTAAAACAGCAAAGTCTCTCAGATCCACCAGTTTTTCCTTTGTAGCCTTAGAACTGAATATTCCACATAATATCTGTTTCATGAGAATAAAAAGTAACAATCACTCTGTTCCGTCAGATCCTTCCATATTTGTCTCAAAAACACGTTCTCTGGCCATTTAGCATGTCGTGAGAAAATCTGATAAATTATGATTGTCTTGTGCAGTTAATAGCAGTCACCCACAACTGTTAACTGCTCGCTGTAAAAGAGCTGAATATACCAACACGTTACTCTTTAGTGTGATATTGGCAAAGGCTTGTTTTCATCTAATAAATTAAAATATTTATGTTCATATTTGAATTAAATCATAAAGGATATATAAATAACGGCGAAACAATAATGGACCCTTGCTACAAATAAAATATAAAGTAAACAGAATTATGAAAAGGAGAACTGGAACAAGCATTAAGGAATTGTTTTCCGTTGAAATGTTTTAATACTCTGAACTCATTTGTTAATTGTGTCTTAGCTTGGAATGAGGCGGTCTGAGGCGTATGGAAGATGATACAGTATTTGGTACCCGATCAATCGCGAAAAATTGATTGGAATATATATTTTTATTTCAGCTAGCTTTAAGTGAAGGGTTCTATTTGTAGGAATGTCTAGAAAAGCAGGAATTTTGCTCGGACAGCTGAGACCGTTTTGGCAGACAAAGGAGCAAATACCATCTATTGTTATTAGGAGGACGGGTGGTCGCCCCGGCCAGGTATGCTAGAAAAGAACAACGCTCTGATACCGCTAAGGCCGTTGATCTGTAACGTTCAGTAAAACTTGAAATTAGACGCTGGACGAATCAACGAGTGGTTAAGCTCAAAAAAATCAAACTGGCCAATAATATGAGAGTGGCATGAAGTCACAGGCTACCTATGAGAATGTCTAAAGTCATAGTGGCGGCAAAATAGAGCGTCCCTGCATCACGTGATAAAGCGTGTTATATCGGGTATTTCAGGACGTGGAATCGCCCTTTTCGAGGTCTTTTTGGTATTTCTGGTCTTTTGGTCTGGTTGGTTGTATTCATCGTCAGATGTCATAGGAATGCCGATGTTCGAGCGACACTTCAGCGCGACACGTCTCCCGAGCGGTCAGGAATCATACTGCTAATCTAACATTACAGCTCCGCGTGTCTGCCAGACGTTTCGTTACTGCGTTCCGAACAGAAACGCCCTGGGATGCTCTCTTTGTTAAATAAACGACGTCAACCTGCAGATAATGTGTTTTAATTCCCTTCACTCAACCCGGCACTACCAGGTCCCGAAAACCAGCTACATCCCTGAGATCGACGTGAAGAGTTATTGAGAGGTGAGCTGGGCCACGAACAATCAAACTCCTATCACCATTCTCCCCACCACCTATAACCCCTTCAAACCTTGACCCTCCAACGCGGGGCAATTATCAAAATTAACCGCCCCCTCCTCCCCCGATAACTACTTCAAAGAAGAAGAAGTAGAAGAGTGATTGATTCATCCGCATTGATGCCGCTTTTATCCAAGGAAAACGAGGAAATATTCTCTGTTCCTATTTAAGTGCCTATGAAGTGAAACAAAAGGTTTACGAAACATATAACAAAATAATTGAATGAAATTTCAAACTGTGTTGTGTCTCAGATGAACACAACGTTAACCCATTTCTTGACCGATATCTACAGATAGTGTGAAGTCGGTCCTGATGGTGTAGTGGTAGCCATACTTGACTCCTAAACTCAACATCGCGGGTTCAATGGATTTTTCCGGGCGTAAAAATCCTAAGTATGGCTTTCTTCACAAGGGAAGTAAAGCCGTGGGTCCCGTTTCGTACA
Organism: Metallyticus violacea; assembly: GCA_030762175.1. Classification (NCBI taxonomy): domain Eukaryota; kingdom Metazoa; phylum Arthropoda; class Insecta; order Mantodea; family Metallyticidae; genus Metallyticus; species Metallyticus violacea. Next base: position 119,403,336 of record CM060845.1, on the reverse strand, counting down.
TTTACGGCACGAAAAAGAACCTCAAGCCTGAAAGAAGAGGCCTCTGAGCAAAATTTGTCGGCCGTTTCACGCCCTGATTTGAATGGGACGCTGGTGACATGAGATGTTAAAGAACGTCCTTAAATAAACCAAATAAACAATCACATATTGTGAAATAGAACCTGACAGCGATATCTGGGCTCAATAGTACTTTTATTTTGGATGTATCGAGATTAGGAGCAAACATTGGCTCTAATGGAGAAACAAGCGCCCAAAATCTACCAAAACTGCAGGATCTGGTAATGGTGGTGGTGTCCAATACACGGCCTATTGAAGTTCTTCCATTTGCTTTTATAGCAGTAGCGTAGTCCATTTTAATCCACGCAGCAATAAATCGGGCAGATTACTCCGTAATAAAATGTTAAAATCACCAATTAACATAAAAACGTTTCAAAGAGTAGCGGAAAGTATTATTCTGACAGAGGTCTTCAAATGTGTCATCTACGACAGCGCCGCCAGGTGGCGAATGGGAGCACGCTGTCTGCCAGCTGAGTCAACTATACATAACCTTTCAATTAACGCACACGTTCTGCCGTGCAAATTACAACAACCACCCATCTTTGTAATAGACGATTCTGGAAATGATGTCCTTATGTCATCACACATTTTTTTATACCTTTTAAGAAAGTTTGTATTCACACGCATTAGTTCCTCTTGTGAAAATGCTGCAATTTTCTTTTTATATTATCTTTTAGTTCTTCCAGTATATGCAGGTTATTTGACAAACGCAAGTGCTTAATTAAAAATATAGAGGCATTAAAGATTTTATAACGGAAACTGCACTCAGAACAATGGAG